>CM070519.1:20470056-20897689 GCA_036346375.1 Guadua angustifolia
GCGTTCGAAGACCTAAAGAAATACCTCTCCTCACCCCCAGTGCTGGTCGCTCCTGCTCTCGGCGAGCCGCTGCTCCTATATATTGTGGCTACCCCGGTGGTAGTGAGTGCGGTGCTGGTGGTGGAGAGGGAAGGCGTCCAGAGACCAGTCTACTACATCAGCAAAGTGCTATCTGATGCAGAGACCAGATATCTGCAAACCCAAAAGATGCTCTACGTTGTTCTGGTGGTGTCCTGGAAGCTTCGACACTACTTCCAGGGACGGGAGATCACGGTGGTCACAGCCTACCCACTTCGAGAGATACTCCACAATCGAGAAGCCGAAGGTCGCGTCGTCAAGTGGTCGATGGAACTAGGCGAATTTTGCCTCAAGTTTCGCCCGCGCACTGCTATCAAGAGTCAAAGGTTGGCGAGTTCATCGCCGAGTGGACTCCTCCACTCTGGCCGGAAGAGCACCGCACTCCCGTGGACCCCGTTCTTGACGGTTCTTTCCGGTCGAGGCGCGAAGGCTGGGTTTGTCTGGTCTCCCGGCCAGGGACATCCTCTGATACTGATCGTCTTGGACTTCAAGGCGACAAACAACATCGCCGAATACGAAGGGCTGCTGGTGGGGCTACGCGCCACCACCGCGCTCGGCATCCAGCATCTGCACATCAAGGGCGACTCTCTACTCGTTGTCAACCAAGCGCGAAAGGAGTTCCAGTGCTCTGATCCCATGATGGCCGCCTACATGGCGGAAGTCAAGAGGATGGAGCTTTTCGACGGGCTGGGGTACATCCATATCCTCCGGTGTGACAATCATTTGGCGGACGAGCTTTCGCAGTTCACCTCGTCAAAGACTTCCGTTCCAGTTGGAGTCTTCAAAGAAAGGCTTGCCCAACCGTTCATCGCTACCCCCAACTCCGGCGGGGCCGATAGCGCTATTATTCCAGTCTACCCCTCCGAAAGGAGTCTCGCGAGACCGTCTATCGCTTCCCCGGTCTTCGGCGGGGACGATAGTGCCCGACAGTCTATTGTCACCCTGGTCTCCGGCGGGGCCAATGACGGGTCGGTTCCGGTCTAAGTCTTCGAAAGAAGATTTGCGTGACCGTCCATTGCAATCCCCAACTCCGACGGGGCCAATGGTGCAGCTGTTCCGTCCTCCAATTCTGGGCAGGGAGACACCGCACATGTCTCGGTTCCTAGCTCCGGCGGGGCCGACGACGCGGCTGCCACATCCCTCGATCCCGTGAGGGGAGGAGACGCACCCGTCTCGACCCCCAACTCCGGCGGGGTCGATGACGCGGCTGTTATATCCCCTGGTTCCGGAAGGCTGAACGGTAACACCGCCAAGGCGGTATCAGTGGAAACGCCCGGCCAGACAGGGTACCCAAGCGAGCACCACGAGATCACCACACTTGGTCGGGGGGGGTTAGTGGATGGATCCCATCCTGGCCTTCCTGTGTGATTAAGTGATCCCCGATGATGATGCTTTAGCTGAGAGAATTGCACGCAAGGCCAAGTGCTATACTATGATAGGTGGGGACCTATATCGCCAGAGTAGAAACAAAATTCTCCTGAAGTGCATCACTCGGGAAGCAAGCAGCAAGCTGCTCTCTGATATCCATGGGAGCATGTGCGGGAGCCATATGTCTAGTCGGATACTGGTCGGTAAAGCTTACCGCCAGGGATTCTATTGGCCTACTGCCCTCCAGAATGCTTGCGAGCTGGTAAGGAGTTGCGAGGCATGCCAATTCCATGCTAAGCAGACCCACCTTCCGGCCCAAGCTCTGCAAACTATCCCACTCTCATGGTCGTTCGCGGTCTGGGGGCTGGATATCCTGGGTCCGTTCCCGCGAGCCACAGGGGGCTTCACCCACTTGTTCGTCGCCATCGACAAGTTCACCAAATGGGTCGGCCGGCGGTCAAAGCGCCATTCTGACCTCCGCATTGTCGGGTTCATCGCGGATCTTCACTCGCTTTGGAGTTGCCAACCGCATCATCACCGACAATGGCACCTAATTCACCAGCACAGCGTTCCTGGATTTCTGCGAAGAGATGGGCACCAAGGTGTGTTTTGCCTCCGTGGCCCATCCGCGAAGCAACGGACAAGCTGAGCGCGCCAACGTGCTGGTCCTAAGGGGCCTCAAGACCAGGGCGTTCGACAGGCTCCGCAGGCGTGGAGCATGATGGGCGGAAGAGCTTTCGACGGTGTTGTGGTCTCTCCAAACCACACCCAGCCGTGTGACCAGGGAGACTCCGTTCTTCCTGGTCTACGGCACCGAAGCGGTACTGCCCTCTGAGCTCTCCTTGGGCTCGCCGCGCGTATCGGCCTTCAACGAAGAAGACCAGGAAGACCGACGCCAAGATGACGTCAACTTCCTGGAGGAAATACAAGATCGGGCAGCACTTTGTGCTACCCGGTACCAACAAAGTCTCCAGCGCTACCATGCCACCCGGGTCCGTGAGAGAACACTGGTGGTAGGCGACCACGTCTTGCGCCGAATTCCGCCGCAGGAGGGCCGTGACAAACTGTCTCCCCGCTGGGAAGGCCCCTTCAAGGTGGTCTCTGTCTCATGGCTCGGGGCGGTTCGATTAGCCGCGAAAAGACGGTCGGGAGCTAGCGAACTCCCTGAATATGGAGCTGTTGCGGAAGTTCTACCCCTGAACTCGCCTCATACGGATGTCATGCATGCCAGTATCCCGGCGGCTCCTTGACCATAACATGGACCCCCAGCTCCTGCGCTTGGCCCGGACAAGCGCTTAGCAGGTGCGTGTGGCCTGGTGCGCTGCGGTCATGCTCCGCCCACCATGGTGCTTCGCGGCCAAGTTCCACTCACCATTTGCCCTGCCTCTAGCGACCTGCTCCCTTGCCCCGCAGTTCTCTGGTTTGGTCTCATAAAGATGGCAAGGGCATAAGTCCCGGATGGCAACGGGAAATGACAACCCAATGACGATGTTCGACATCTTTGTAAGTTTTCGTGGCCTCACCCCGTCGATAGCAGTTGTTACACTCTTCCCTACCGATCCGGGCATCCCACATACTCAGTATGCAGTTGATTATCATTTTGATCCATTCAACTTGCTTAGAGTAGGTTGCTAATTGTAATTATAGGGCTTTGATGGAAAAAAAGCACTCCAACAGTGGTTGTAGTTTGAGAAAAATTATCAAAATAGGTTTAGGACTCGGAGCCTTGTAGCTATATTTGGCAACGCTCCTCTCCAGCCCCATCCCTATTCGCGCGTCTCTGGAGTTGAGTTTAGGGTCTAATTGTTGCAGTCAATAGTTATCTTAGGCCCTAATTCTTTTAGTTTAGGCCCTATTTTGAGGTATAGGACTCCATTTTAAGACCTGATTGTTTGAGATGCTCTTAGGCCTATAGGGTTTATGCCATACTTGGTTGTCATAAGTACCAGTGTCGACGTACTTTACGCCAGGGTACCCTCTTCGCCGCACAAAAGCATGCGTGGCCTACGTGGCGGTCTAGCAGGCTGGTGGGTGTTTACACCCCGTCTCGGACGTCGGTCCACGTGGCGCCTGCGAAGCCGTGGTGGCGACCACGCCTGCTCGCCGGCGCCCGGCCACGTGGCGCCTGGCGGCAGTGGCGGCACGCCGCCTTGCCGGTGTCGGTCCACGTGGCGGCGGGCGGCGGTGGCGACCACGCCGCTTTCGCCCGGCGCCCGGCCCACGTGGCGGCCTAGCGAGCGGTGGCGAGCACGCCGCCATCTGGTGTCTGTCACGTGGCGCGGCGGCGGTGGCGACCACGCCTGCTTTCGCCGGCGCCCGGCCCGTGGCGGCTTTGGCGGCGGTGGCGGCACGCCGCTTGCCGGTGTCGGTCCACGTGGCGCGCGGCGGCGGTGGCGACCACGCCGCTGCGCGGCGCCCGGCCGTGGCGGCCTAGCGGGCGGTGGCGAAACGCCGCCCGCCGGTGTCGGTCCACGTGGCGCGCGCGGCGGTGGCGACCACGCCGCTGCGCCCGGCGCCCGGCCGTGGGCGGCCTTGCGAGCGGTGGCGAGCATGCCTGTTCGTCCGCCGCCATGCAAAAGGAGGTGGGATACGATGGCCGCCTCGAAGCCTCCTTCCCGTCGTCTGCGTGTCGAGGGGCAGTGCGCTATGTCGAACACGTCGATTCCATGGAATTCTGCTACAAGCCCGTTCCTCTGATGCCTCACACCAACCCATCGCAGAGGGGTCACATTCCGGAAGAACCGGGCGAAGGCATGCGTTGGCGTTAATTAAGACTGAAGGAACGGGACAGCGCATAGAGGTGTAATAAATGCATGTAAGATAAGCATGATGACAACCCCTTCTCTATCTGACCCGTGTAAGCCCGTGTATATAAGGGCACTCTAGAACATATGAGAGAAGAGAGGGGAGAGAGAGGTCAACAGAAGAGCAAGCCATCCCCAAGCTTTGTAACCAAGTTCAAGATAGGCAATCCAAAATCAAGCGGGGCGTAAAATCATACCCTTTAAATGAGGGGCACGAACACAGGTAAAAATCGCTATGTTCATCAAGTTCATAAGCACTAGAATTCGTTAGTGTGAGAGGTACTGGGGTTTCCCTCTGCTAGGGTTTGCCAACTACCAAAGACACCCCCCTGCCGAACCAAACCCGGTCCGTAGACTTGGGCCTGTCAGGTGGAATACGCCGACAACCAGTAACCTGATAGCCCCTTGGCAACCCCTTTAAACCCCCAATTTCTGTGCCGAGCCCGGACAGGCGCCTAGCAGGTGCGTGTGTTCTGGTGCGCTGCGGCCATGCTCCGCCCACCATGGTACTTCACGGCCGAGTTTCGCTCACCATTTGCCCCGCCTCTACGCGACCTGCTCCCTAGCCCCGATTCTCTGTGCGGTCCAAAAGGATGGCAAGGGTCCTTAGCGATCTGCGGACTCCTGGTTCTGTCTTGAGCCCGAGCAGCGCCTAGCAGTGCGTGTGGCACAGTGCTTCTGACCATGCTCTGCCCACCATGGTGCTTCGCGGCCGAGTTCCGCTCACCATTTGCCTCGCCTTTACGCGACCTGCTCCCTAGCCTCACAGTTCCCTGGTCTAGTCCCGGTAAAGTACAAGGGATTAAGCTCTGAATGGTGATAGGAAAATGACAACCTAATATGCACTTCCTGCCCACTCGATGGCCAGGACTTAGGCTTTGCGTGCCTGTTTGCCTATTTATTTCCAAATAAGCGTGGTTTAACCTTGGCTCGTATTTGGAGTGGTTCTGTGTGATTGCAGAAAAGACTCCTGAATGTCGATCCACCCGGTCGCCCAGAGGGTCCGTGCAAAATGCTCGGGGGCTGGTCACCTAGCACTAGATCGAACCAATCACAAGCAAGCACACGCAAGACAACAGGTAAAAGCAAAGTATTTTAATTCATAATGGCCGAAAGGCCTATGTACATGCTTACACAGAAGAAGAAAAAAAAAGAAGGAAGACAGCAAAGGCAGTCGCCCGGACTAATCGTCGGTGATCTCAATATTGCCGGCGTCCTCCCCGGCTTCTTCCTCTGCCTCGGCGGTGGGTGGAGGCACCATCTCCATCAGCCCGGCTACGTGCTCCGCCGCCTCGCGCACCCGCGCCGGCACCTGGGTGGGGTCACACCCCACCCCGGTGACGGTCGCCAAGGGGTCGAAGGAGTCGTCGCAGCAGGCGCAGCACATCAAGACGAAGGCCTCTGTGGCGATCGCGACTTCCCGCCCCTCTCGAGCGGAGCGGTCTGCCAAGGCGGCAGGAAGGCCAGCGAGGGCTTCAGCGACAAGGATGATGCTGTGAGCATAGTGCGCCGCTAACTCCTCCAGCGGACCATTCACCGTCACCCCCATCGGCTGCAAGCTGCTGACCATGCGCCTAAACGCGGAGCGGAGCATGGTGACAAGATTGCGTAGATTACGGCCCATCTCCGCGTGCAACATATCGCATTTCTCCTCGGCACCCTTCGCCCACACCTCGGCGGCTTCAGCTCAGGCCACCAGCGACGTCTTCTCTGCCTTCGCCGATGCTAGCTCCTCCCGCAGCGACGTCATTTGCTTGTCGTGGAGGGAGGTCGCCACGGCTAACTCGGCGACCAGGCCGGCGAGCTGGGTGGTGAGCGCAGAGGGAGCAGACTGAGTGGCCGAGCAAGAGGCGACCACCCCGGTGTGAGCAGCTTCGGTCTGGCCCAATGGCAGGGTAGATGGCAGCTACGGGGTGGCAACCCCGGTGGTGGCAGACGGCGTGGTCGTCTGACCACCTGCACCGCCTTGAGGGCCCGCCCTGAAGATACCATGAAGGGGAGTTAGCACCAGCAAACGGAAAAATACGCCAAGAAAAGAAGAAAAGAAGCTTACGTGGCAGAAGTGCCCCCGAAGCGGACGAAAAAAGTGTGAAGTGCTAGCCCACTCTTGGGCCCGGCGCTTTGCATCGCCGCTGGCACTGCTGTTGGTGCCGGAGGCAGTGGCGGCGGTGCAACGTCCTTCCTAGCGGAAGGCGCGGCGACGCCAGAAGAAGACCCAGCCCCTGCCGTGCTCGACGGCACGGAAGGGCTGGGAGCAGAAGAGATGCTTGTGGTGCAAGGTCTCTTCGGGTCTGGGCCCGAAGCATCGACGGTGGCCGACCGTTTCCCTGCGCCCTGGTCACCAGTAGGAACCGGACTCCCCCTGATCGCCAAGGAGGCTCGAGGTGGTATCACAGCCCTCCCGGTGGAATCCATCGAAGGGAAGCTCGTGATGATCGCGAGCTGCTCCACCGACGGTAGTTGGCAAAGCGGCTGGGCATCGGTCTGGCAGACCAGGCTGCTCGGCATTTGGAGGAGCAACCCGGTCATCCAGGCCTCGACCCCAGCGGCGCTCAAGTTCCCAGCGCTTGGCAAAAGACAAAAGACATCAATCAGCTGTTGGCGACCACGAAGGCAAGGCAAGCAAAAAATTGGCGAAGACTTACGGCTTGGGTACATGCGGGTCATGTCGTCGTTGCCGGTGTACTGCCAGGCCGGCCTAACACGTCGCCGTAGGGGGCTGATCCGCCGGGTCACGAAATCCCCGACGACCAGCGTCCTGGTCAGTTTGGAAGCCCGCAATTGGTCGATGTGGGCTACCATGGACCGGAGTTCCGCTGTCTCCTCGACGAGGGAACCCCAGTTGTCGGTGGCGGCCACTAGTGCAGACAGCGGCTCGGGACGTCGAGCTCATTGTCGTCGAGAATGTACAACCATTCGCTTCGCCACATCTTCCGTGTGCTCTTAAATGCGGAGGAGATGTAGTGGGAGGCTGAGCCATCGCAGAGGCAGAAATGGTAACTCCCCACGACCCCACCGTCGATGAGGCCGCGGAGAGTATAGAAGTACCGGAAGAGAGGAAGATTTGGCATCACCCCCATGAACATTTCGCAGAGGTGTGTGAAGATGGAAAGGGCGAGGATGGAGTTGGGGGTGAGATGAAGATGGTGGATCTCATAGAAGTGGAGAACAGTGAGGAAGAACTCGGAGTAGGGCGGCATCAGGTCCGTCGCTAGCGCCTAGACGAAGGTAATTACCTCCCCTGGGTTGCATTTCGGCGCGACGGTGCCTGCCCTGAGGCGGAGGGCCCCTTCAGGGGCCAGGCGAAGAACGTTCCCCAGCTTTGACTCATCCTTAGCAGAGGGGGGAAGCGGCGGAGCCATACGGCTAGAGTGTTGTTTCAGTGCCGTGACTGCGAAAAAGACAAAGGAAGCAAAGAAGACGAAAGCGATAGGAGTGCGGATCGTGGAGGGTGAACATGCCTATTTATAAGCCGTGCATAGCTTCAGGATGCGAGGAGTCGCGCCCCCACGAACCGACGGTTCACAAAAAGATCATAATGGCGCGAGGTGACAAGACCTGAAGAGTTGCGGCGGTTGCAAAGAGAATTTGTACGGTTGCATGTATAGGAGTAGGACCCGTCTAGGACTACGCCCGGGTCAAAGAATATCTTTGAAATCTTCTGGGGCGTGCTCCAGGGCGGATTCAGGGGCTACTGTTGGTGTATTCTACACCAGGGTACTCTCTCCACCGCTGACAGGTGGGACCGCGCACACAAGATACCAAAAGAAGAAGGTCCTGTGCAAATGACCCAACATGTTGAAGAAAGGTTTGGCGGCCGACCGTGTCCCAAACCGGCGACTAGGACACAAGTGGCACCGACGGCGGCTCACTGCCGACTGTGTCCCCCAGCCCGGCGACTGCACCACGCCGCGGAAGACCAGGACACGTGGCTGCTCGATGAGCAGTCGGGCGACCAGGCCACGTGGCTGCCCGACGAGCAGCTAGCCCATCGTTTGCCGACCACGCAGACAGAGTTGGAAGGCTTCCGCTCGAAGCATTCGCCAGGATCACAACTTATCATAGCCATTAAATGTGCATGGGGGCCATTAAATGCGCATGGAAGCCATTTAATGCGCGGGGAGCCGTTGCAGTGCACCTGAAGGCCATTAAATAGGCGTGGCACCCTGACGCCATGATGACCTGTCCCTCCAACTGAGCTAGCTTCACTAACTCCCATTCCATCTACACCACCCCGGGTAAGACGGGGTGACGCGTGTACCAGGCGTTAAATCACGCGCGTCGAACCCTCTTCTCGGGCGGTCCAAGGCAAAGTGGCGTCAAGCAACGGCATAAACAAAGATGCTCCGAGGGACAGTAGCGACAGGACTAGACACAGTCAATGTAATTAATGTAAAACCACTCCCTCTACCTGCCCTAGCTAGTCCCGGGAGTATATAAGGGAGCTAGTGTGGATGAGGCAAGGGAAGAAGGGAAAATCAGATCACGGAGGTCAGTCATTCGATCAGTTCACAACGAAGAGCAAGCAGAATACTAGAGCAACACGAGGTTGAGCAGGACGTAGGGCTATTACCTGCATTGGGGGCCCGAACCTGGGTAAATCCTATGTGTTCCTTGTGTGCTTCCGTGTATTCTTGAGCTTCCTGTCCTACTCACCACGCGAAGAGAGTAGATGAGAGAGCTGAGAGTGACGCAGCTGCGAAGACCCTCTACCGAAACTCGGTTATATACTTGAACCAATACTGTCTGGTACAAACACACCGACAACATGCCAACCACATCATCATCATCATCATTCAAAACTTGCAAACGCTTTTTAGAGCCATAGTATTTCGCTACTATTACTTCATGTATGCCGCAAGGATATTTATCCTTAAGAACAGAAAGAAACCAATTAAGCTAGACTTACGCTCTATATCCAAATCGAATGACCACATTGGCACATCGCGATACTTACCGTCCACATAGGTTACGCAATGTGTGGCATACTTCACCACTAATGTATACCTTGTATCCATCCTAACCAATAAAACCAACCGTAAAAACCATTGGAACTTCAACAAACCATGAAAAATCAAGCACATTCAACAAGGGGATTGCAATGACTTATCATTCCTGTATGACCTCCATGCTAAATTGACTTACTGCTCCCCAATCCAAGCTTTTTGGTTCGTTGAACTCCGATTAGAGATGGATTAACCCAAATTGCACGATGGATTGGACAATTTGGGGGATTAGGGATTCGGGTGTGCGGATTTGGAGGAGGTCGCTCGGTGGACATTGCCTGATTTAGGGTTTCAGGTTGGGGATTTAGGAGAGGTCGCGGTGGCTCGATTGGAGACTAGTTCAAAGTAGGGATAAAGTAATCCATATGAAACTGACCTTGTGATCGCACAACCTGACGAGAGGTAAATTATCATTCTACACCTGCTTCTAGCCATTCCGCTGGTCAATCTGATAGTCAACTGACAGAAATAGAAAGGAGGCAGACGAGCAAATACTAATGACAAAAATAATAAAACAAGAAAAAAGATTGGGCACCGGCGAAAGTTTTCCATACATTCCCTACAATATAGTCACCTCTACCTCGCGCCTCAACCAACCAACGCGGCAACGCGCATAGCCCCCCGCTTGCTCTCCTCACCGCCTCCACCACAAGGCACCACCCAACCCAACCCAAGCCCCCGGCCCAGGAGGAGGAGGCCGCTGCCGGCCACGTCTCCGCGGACGATCGCATCCTCCGCCTGACCCGGCATCATCTCGCCCCGGAGGCGGCGCGCGCTCGGCCGTCGCGGATCCGGTACGGCCTCCCGAAACCCTAACGCGCGCCCGCGAGCAGCTTCAAGCTCGGTTCGGGCCAGGCTTGGCGGCTGCTGGGTTCCGAGCTCGCGCGATTGCCCGGGTGGCTTTGGATTTGGGGGTTGGGTTTTGAGGTTGGTGCGAGCGTTTTGGCCTGGTCTGAGCGTGCGGACTCTCGAGGGTGGACGCGATGCGATGCGATATGATGCGAGAGGGCGCGTCATTTCGATGCCGAGATGGCGTCCGATTGCTATGGCGGTAGCATGATTTTGCGTGAGATCTGCTCGATTGGCTTTTCTAGAGCACAATTTTGCCATTTTAGATGTGGATTCGAGGTTTCATTGCTACGATGCTTTGATGAACTAGATACCTTGATTAGCCAACCACCTTGTGCTAAATGAACGCATAGCAAGCAACTGATGTAATTCCACATATGTCGGCTCATGTTTGACGATTCTACCTAGCTGGTACCGGCCTGACATAATGTATTATCTGCTTTTGTCAAGACATCATAAGATTATGTTGAAGTAAGGGTGGTTATTAGAGTAGAAATGGATCGTATATAAAAATTCGATTAATTCTGGTTGAGCTCTCGTATGTTTTGTGTTCAATGGCTTTTTCATATCAACTTGGTTCAACAGGAACTTAATAAAAGGAGTGTGTATACAATAGCTAAGAGGTTGGACCTGAATTGATCTCAACATGTTGTGATAATAGCCGATTCATCCTATGCCCATGAACTTTCTTGTCTACATACACACCGTTTGTTTACCCTTTTTGTAGCCTGGGTTTTACTCGGAAGACCAAAGTAGACAGTGGTCTACCTTTTTCTCCTGTTCAATTGTCTCCGTTCATTATTTTTGTTTTTATGCCTATTACTTACGAGCGTGTTGTTTTTTAGATGGATCTCAAGGATAGCCTCTCCAAATTTAAGCAGCAGCAGGAGAGGTGCCAGTCATCTTTGGCCAGCATAGCTGCAAGCCAAGCTTCAACCTCAAAACCAAAGCATAGGGCCCAACCGATTAATGCTCCTTCTGCTCCAGCAAGGCCAGCACAACCTATTAAATTTTCAAATGATACAGAAAGGCTACAGCACATTAATTCGGTTAGGAAATCTCCTGTTGGAGCACAGATCAAACTTGTCATTGAACTGCTTTATAAGGTACTTCTTGCTAGGCTACAACCTTATTTGATTTTTGTTTTCCGTACGAGTGTAAGTTGGCGAATGAATTGCAAAGTGCTCCATTGATCCTGCAAGCACATTTTAAGAAAAAAAATCATGCCAACTGAGATTGTATGCCAGAAACTGTTATGATTCTTCATGAGGAATTAATTATCATCTAATTACTTTTTTGGTTTAAATATGCCCTGATTTAGTGGGTATATTTTAGTTTATTTAAGCCCTAGTTTGATGATATTTATGCCTTTCCTCACATGTGAGATGCTCAGTCTGGACATGCATAATACCCTGCAATTCTGAATGTGCAAGATTTTGTCCAAGCCTTGCTGCTTATTCTGTGCTCAGCCCAGGAAAAATAGAATTTCCAGAATAGATAAAAAAGCTGGGATAATTAGCACTATGTTGGTATCTGGTGAAAGGTGCAATGATCAATGATGTATTTTTTATTATGAGCTGTCATATGTGGAACATACCTACCATTTGCATTCATGCTGCACATCATTATCAAGTAGGGCTATGTGGACTGTTTGGCTCAATGGGTGCTTTTAGTAGAAATAGGCATTTCAAACCAATGAAACAAAGATTAGAACAGCGCTACGATGATTTTCTCTGGTTCACCTTTTGCACTTCAGCAATCTTTGGCTTAATGGTAGAATTCACCAACATCTTCACCATGGATAGCAAAATGAGCATTATGTGAACTTCTTTAGAATGCAATGTTGTATCTTGTTCGTTGAATTGATATTGCTTTTGAATTTGAATATGCAGACAAGACAAGCTTTTACTGCAGAGCAAATAAATGAAGCAACTTATGTTGATATCCATGGTAATAAGGCTGTCTTTGACAGTCTGAGGAATAACCCCAAAGTAAATTATGACGGGAGGCGTTTCTCTTACAAGGTAAAGGAGTTAGTACTTCCTAATCATGTTGTCAATACTTCACTTGAATTGTTAATAGTGCCTATTTTGTTGGTAAAACACCCAACTGTTAATCCTTCCTAACCTTAGCTAATTCAGGACCTTCTCATAAATGCCCCCTCATTTTACTATCATGGACAGAAATTAAGGCATCATCATTTCGACATAGCCTATTTTTGCTGTACCTTCCTATCAACTCAGTGAACTGCCATATGGCAGTTCAACTATCAAGTGCTGGTGTGGCAAGCTAAACCTTTCGTGGTCAATAGATAAATAATTGATGATGAAATATCCATTTGAATGTTTGTTTGAGGGGCAAAAGGAGATGATGATAATTATGATTACTGAGAATAACACCAGAAATGTTTAATCTCTAGTCTTCTGTTCTTCTTTGAAGTTGAATTAGTTATTCTCATTTGTTATGCCACTGTTGGCACTGCAGTCCAAGCATGATCTGAAGGGAAAAGATCAACTACTTGTTTTGGTAAGAAAGTATCCAGAGGGTCTTGCGGTTGTGGAAGTGAAGGATGCATACCCAGCTGTAATGGAAGATTTGCAGGTGCTCTTATTCTCCTGGTTTGATACTTTGAGATGTTGTCTTGGATAGCATGTGCTATTAACACTGTTCTGCATGGTACCCAACTGGTGAAATATTTGAACCATGCAGTCATGTTCTTAAGCTTTGCATACTGTTAATTATGTTCTGACTTCTGGCATCCCTTCCTTGCACACTTCTGTAGAATTAGACGCTGTGGCAATAGTGCACTCACTGTTTTACTTGGACATTTGTTGTTCTTCCACCTACTGATTCTGAATATTTTTCTCTTTTTTCCCCTAGACTTCTGGAGTACCACACTGAGCACAAATAATGGTCACCCATGCCTGGATTAATGGGCACGATTATTGTTTCTAGCATCAATGCCTGGGTAAATTTCCAATGGCATATGATATAATCGTTGAAATGTAGTAATGGTCCTTCTGGATAAGTTTTGAGGTACTATGCTTTGTTGTCACCATGAGAATGATTCATCTATGAAGTTCCCAAGGATTTCCTTACGATGGTTAAATAGCAAAAATACTACAAGCGTGGGTTCAAGTCAGCCCTGCAAGCTCTAAATACAGAGGTGCTCCGTAAATAACAAATGTGCACTTGAGTTTCTCTTAGTCCCAACCCATGTATTGCCTGTTTAAGTTGGTGTTGCATTGTCTTGCTGAGCTTCTAGATATTGTTAGCCTTCCTTTTCATTAAATAGGTGCGGTGTTCATTAAAATACAAGAGCATGAGTATGACCAAGCAAAATGTAATATTCAAGGGTGCATGTGTTCCTCTTTCAGTCCATATATAATCAATGGTGGGTAATCTTGAGTACTGCTGCCCTGTAGGCTCTGAAGGCGGCAGGTGAAGTATGGCTGTTATCAAACATGGACTCCCAGGAGGACATTGTGTATCCTAATGATCCAAAAGCGAAGATAAAGGTTGACGATGACCTGAAGCAGCTGTTCCGAGAGATTGAGTTACCGCGCGACATGGTGGATATTGAAAAGGAGCTCCAGAAGAACGGCATCAAGCCCATGACCAACACCGCCAAACGGCGAGCAGCCGCCCAGATCAACGGGGTGCAACCCAAGCCTAAGCCCAAGAAGAAGCAGCGTGAGATCACCCGCCGGACAAAGCTCACGAACGCCCATCTGCCTGAGCTGTTCCAGAATCTCAACCCTTGATCGTGCTATGATTATTTGTTGGGAGCTCGAGACATTTGGAGTCGTGCTACCCCTAATTATTGCAATTTTTTTGTATACCTGTGACCTTTGTATGCGTCATGTATGGGTCTGAGCTCCAGAAGCTTGGTCTGGGACGCCCTGCTTTGTGTAACATTACTTAATTCGAGAGCTTGAGATGGCATGCCATATAGTAATGTCCATGATCCTCTCAAAATAGTCATGGTGTAATGGCCTTATGGAGTGCATTTGTTTCTTTTCAATGGAATCTTCGGTGAGTTTTGGAACGATCGCTAAGGCTCTATTTACGTAGGTGGTACAGACAAACTCTACTGCTGCGGTGCTGCTGATGGAGGATAACGAAGTAAGAGCAAGCTCAACCCATCTTCTAAACTTTTCCCTATCCTAAATTATAAGTAGAATTAAAAAAATATAAGCTTCAACTCAACCCTTATAAGTAACCTTTATTTTAGGAAGACCTCTTCTCACCTCTATATCTAGAGGCTTTCTCCTTCCCCCAACTATTTTCTTCAACATTTTTGTTATTTGTTATTTTTATTTTTAGGAAATGATTCATGAGTGTAAAGTAATAATAATGTTTAGATAAATAATAGAGGTGAGTAATAGGGAGTGTGGGTTGAAGACAAATTTGATATAGGGTACACCTAATTTTTATACCACCCCTAAATGAGTGATTTAGAGAGAAAATATAAAGATTTGGGTTAGAATTGCTCTAACTAATCATCTTTAGATGGATTATGGAAGAAAAAGAGGACCGGTACCCTAGACTCCAAATGAAAAAGGTTTTTCTGTACTGCAATGCATACTTGGCTGTCTCGCTCTTGTGTGTGCAAGCTATATCATCCAAATAATAATTGTCGGCATATTCTATCTGACAGGTCCGAGTCTACAGACCGGGTTTGGTTCAGTAGGAGGGCGTCTTCGCGGCTGGCAAACCCTAGCGGTTGAAAACCCTAGTGACTCCCACACGAAGGATTCCGGAGCCTATGAACTAAGATGACACGCAGATTTTTACCCAGGTTCAGGCCCCCTCTCACCTAGGGTAATAGCCTTACTTTCTGCTAGATCTTTTATAGAGTGTTTGAAACTAGTACAGAGCTCTCAAGTTACAAGTTCTTCCTTGGGCTCTCCGATTGATCTCTCCTCCTCGTCTCTTGATCGACCGACCCCCTTTTTCCCATGCACTAGAGGGCCCTTATATAGGCCAGGCCAACGTGGGTAGGTAAAAAGGGGGTCATCATGCTGATCTTCATACATTTATTGTTCCTTCCTGTGCTGTCCCGTCCCTCCAGCCTCATTAAATGCCGTCGCATGGCTTCGCCCGGTCCGCTAGGATGTGACCCCTTTGCGACGGATAGGTGAGAGGCACCAGAGGAATGGGCTTGTAGCAGAATTCCTCACAGTCAAAAGACCTGACACAGCAGGCCTGCCTTTGGCATAGTACGATAGGGGAAGGAGACTTCGAGGTGAAGTCACCCCGCCCTACTTTTTTGCCTTGTGACCGGGCGAGCAGGCGCCTCGCCCACTGCCGCCTCGAACGCCATGCGTGGTGGCTTTGGCCGGGCGCGTCTTCGCCACACGCTGCCAGCCGCCGTGGGTTGGGCGCCGAGCGGCAGGCGCCTCGCCACTGCTGCCGAACGCCACGTGGGCGGACTGGCCGGCGGAGCGTGCTGCCCACCCGCCGCCAGCCGCCGCGTGACGTGGCCGGGCGTCTCGCCACTGGCTCGTCCGAACACCACGCGGCGCTTTTGTGCGTCGGAGAGGTACCCAAATAAATCTGGCGACAATAATAATAACTCTTTTATACGTGGGAGAATCCTCGCGCAGGGAGGCCGGCCATGCCACAGATTTTGCGAAAAAGCCCTTCGGGAAATTTGAACTTGTGGAAAGGTCTGTTCTATGGGTTTCGACGCCGCCGCTTGTTCTTTCTTCGTCGGTTGTTCGCGAATAATATCAAACCTATTACACGCGAGAGATTTCCGGCTCAACTGGCCTAGCCACGTGTCGCCGCGCCGATTTGCGAAAAAGCCCCTCCGTTTCTTCGAAATTACGGATAGGTCCTTCGCGATTTTTTTGTGAGACGAAAATATTTTTTTCTTCGCGTTTGGGTCCCTACGGTGTTTTACAGAAAAGCCTCCCGTTAAGTTCAAATTGCGAACAAACCCTTTTCTCATTTTTCAGGATAGCGAACAGGTCCAAAAAAATAACAAACAAGTCCCTGCTTCTTACGTTCAGGTCCTTTCTCCGTTTTTCTCGGAAAAAATATTTTCGTCACCAAAAAAACCCGGAAAAAATGTTTTCGTCACCCAAAAAAAACGGAAAAAATGTTTTCGTCGCAAAAAAAACACAGATTCATCGAAGTTTATAGCAACTTATGGATTTGCCAACGGGTCATAACAGCGGGTTTTTTTAAAAAAAATGTAGATTCGTCCGAAGATTTATAGCGACCCGTGGATTCGCCGGCGGGTCCTAACGACCATTTTTTTTAACAAACGCAACAAAAAAAACCCGCAAAAAATGTTTTCGTCACCCAAAAAACCCAGAAAAAATGTTTTCGTCACCAAAAAAACACAGATTCATCGAAAGTTTATAGCAACTTATAGATTTGCCAACGGGTCATAACCGCGGGTTTTTTTAAAAAAAAATGTAGATTCGTCCGAAGATTTATAGCGACCCATATATTCGCTGGCACGTTCTAACGACCCATTTTTTTAACAAACGCAACAAAAAAACCTGGAAAAAATGTTTTCGTCACAAAAAACACAGATTCATCGAAAAATTTTCGCCCTTTTTTCTCTAGGCTATTTTTCACCGGTGGGTGGTTTGGCGAACATGTATTATTACTTAGTGAACGCGTAGAGTATTAGGCTCGACAAAAGAAGGTTGTCATCTCTAATAATTTTTTGCCCTTTTTCCTCTAGACTATTTTTGACCGGTGGGTGGTTTTGCGAAAATAAAAAATTATTATTTTCCCGAGCGCATGCTATCGAAATTCAACCGGCGCAGTAACAGCGCGCTTATCTACCTCCTAACGACCCATTTTTTTTAACAAACGCAACAAAAAAACCCAGAAAAAATGTTTTCGTCACCCAAAAAACCCGAAAAAAATGTTTTCGTCACAAAAAAAACACAGATTCATCGAAGATTTTTCGCCTTTTTCCTCTAGCCTATTTTTCATCGGTGGGTGGTTTTACGAACATGTATTATTACTCAGTAAACGCGTAGAGTATTTGGCTCGACAAAAGAAGGTTGTCATCTCTAATAATTTTTTGCCCTTTTTCCTCTAGACTATTTTTTATCGGTGGGTGGTTTTGCGAAAATAAAAAATTATTATTTTTCCGAGCGCATGCTATCGAAATTCAATGGTCTTGGCGAAGTGCGCTTATCCTTTTTCCTCTAGACTATTTTTGATCGGTGGGTGGTTTTGCGAAAATAAAAAATTATTATTTTTCTGAGCGCATGCTATCAAAATTCAGCCGGCGCAGCGTAGCGCGCTTATTACCTAGTAACTCTATTATACAGGGAAGAATCCTCGCGCAGAGAGGCCATCCACGTCACAGGTTTTGCAAAAACTCTATTATACAGGGAAGAATCCTCGCGCAGAGAGGCCATCCACGTCACAGGTTTTGCAAAAAAGCCCTTCGGGAAATTTAAAATCGTGGAGAGGTCCATACTCGCGCAGGGAGGCCGGCCACGTCACAGGTTTTGCAAAAAAAGCCCTTCGAGAAATTTGAAATTGTGGAAAGGTCCGTTCCGTGGGTTTCGATGCCGCCGCTTGTTCTTTCTTCGTCAGTTGTTCGCGAATCGGGTGTTAAATCCATTCGGCTAGCCCATTCCATTCTTGCTATCTCGATCTCCACGGCCCTCGCTCTTCCCGATGGTACGTCGCCGCTCTCGATCGTTTTTGCCCCCTCCGCCAGCGACTCCACCGCGTCGGCGGCCTCACCTTTCCCCGCCGTCGCCGGTGTCACAGGCGCCCCTTACTCGCGCCGACAAGCTCATTGCCGCCCACCCGCCGCCAGCCGAGGAGGTGCCCTCTGGTATTACTCTTTGCGCGGCATGCTTTCCCGGCCGTCTCGTTCCCCGCTCCTCGCGCGCTCCGCTTGGCGATTGCCGCCGCTCCACTCGGCTTCTTCTCCGCCGCTCCGCCCTCCTCCTCCGATTTGGTGCCGCACCTTCTTTTTCTCCCACAATGGCAGCTACGGCACTCCGGTAAGCTCCCGTGGAGCCATCGGTGGGTCAGCAGCGATGGTGCCAGCGCTCATTGGAAACCCAAGGGGAGAGAAAAAACAGATAAAGGTCCATTTCTTCTCTCTGTTGCTGATTTCCTCCTCTTGCCTATATTTTTGACTTCTTATGCGAAATCTTTGATCTCCGTGGTCGTCTTGGCGTATGGTTGTTATTTGCTTGCCGTTGATTACAGTTGTGCTCCGTGCTGACTACCCAAGATTGGGCATATATCATTCCCGGCTGATTTCTTATGGTTTTTAGGTTCTTCTCGATTGTTCCTACGTCAGATTCTTTGGGTATCGGCTTTCAGTTCGTGCTCATTTGCCTGTTTTGTGTCGGTAGCCTATTGTTCCTCGCCCGATTTCATTCAATCTATCGTGATTGATGCTGGTTCGTCGTTGATTCTTTGTGGCCGTGTTTTGTTTTTCTACGATTGTCAAATGCATCTGTGTATTTCTCTGTTACCTATTTATTTCTGCTTGCCTTTAGGGAAGGCATTGCTGCTCAGAGAGTTCATCTTTATATGCTCTTCTATTTTGTTTGTAAGTCTGCACAAATTTTCAGAGCCTAAACTAGCAGTTCATAGATGTTTTACAAGATGTACCCATGAGTCATTTCATTTTTTTTTCTTGCTAAAGTGCTTTGTATCTTACGTCCCCCCCCCAACCCCCAAACATTTCAGGACATCATAATCTGAAGGAATACAGAAGGTCATATCATTTGTGTTGCCGCCTCTCTTTTATTGTGCATTGAAAACACGCCCTTTAGGTCTATTTGGTTCAGATAATCGAACCAGGTGTTGTGCTTTACTGTAGTGTTGCTTTACTGTACTATAGCGTGCTATAGATAAACATATTTTCCTTATCTATTTATGTGCCTTCTTCTATATTTCATGTTGTTAACTATTTGTCTCTTCCTGTGAGAAGAACCACCATATCTCAAATATCTCAAAATTAAAGGTTAAGTGCCGTAACAATAAAGTTGGCTGTCTTTGGATTAGTCTAGCTTGAAAATTCAAACCTTCGCATAGGCCTACACGTTGTTTTTTCCTACTATGGTTTCAACTGGTTTATTCCTCGTTTTAGTATTTCTTTGTATTCTTTGGTGTAGCATCAAGTAGAGCATCATGATGGAAAATCTATGAGAAGATGATGCGTTGATACTGTTCTTTGACATGTTCCTAAAGAAATAGCCTTTCTTTACATGATGTATTCCTATTTGTTTAATAATTAAACGGTTTGACAGCCTACTAATAAATGAAAACAAAATATATGATGGAGGTTTAAGCCATGGAACATGGACCTGCATGGATAATTGGATACTTTCAGTGGCAGCATTTTATTCTATTGCCGAGGTGGTTTCAGCTTTGGAGCTCTAGATTCTAGAATCAACCCTTTCTTTCAGGCGGTACCATCAAAATTCTTATATTTTGCTGCTAAATTAATTACGGTGTTGTCCTCAGAAGTTTTACATCAGGTTTAATAAGAAATGATGGTTGCATGCTTGTGATTGGTAGCGTATAGCATGTTGCAATAGTACCTAGGTTGGCTTTTTTCTTTCATAAAATTTATGCATGCTTATTAGTTTTTTAAAATTTAAATTGCTATTGTTACAATATATTTGACGACCTCACAGTATGCTTGATTAGCTTTTCTAAATTATTCGTGTCAGCACTTAGCAGTACACGATTATGAGATAGTTTGGGTTATTCCAATAATGTATTTCTTAGCTCTTATTGATAAATTTGGTCTTAAGCAAGGAGATATGATTGCATAGTTCTTACCTGAAGCTAATTGCTGCCGTTCTGCTATGGTTTTGTGTCCATTTTATTAGTATGATTACGTACATCATGGGTTTTGTGTCCATTTTATTACTATGATTACATACATCATGATATTTAGGATCCCTCAAAATGTAGCAGATGAGGCTCCATTTCTTTTTCCTATGTATTCATATATGATTTTTGATGTTCCTGGTTAATAGTGTATATAGAGAGTTCCTTTGTAAGCATGTAGATTTACAGAGAATGCTCTATCAAAATACATTGATATTTTTTCGTGTCACAATATTTCTTTTTTCTCTCAAACATGTAGATCTACAAATAATGCTCTAACAAAATACATTGATATTTTTTCGTGTCATAATATTTCCTTTTTCTCTCATACATGCACAATGCTCCATTAAAAAAAGGGTTAATTAGATATATGCCACTGCAGGAATCGGTTATTCGAGAATTGCCATCGTTCCTTTCGTATTTCTAGATTTGCCATTACGAAACCGAGTTTATTCGGAATATGCCATTACAGGCGACACGTGCCCCGTCCGGTCAAACCGATCGCCCGACTCGCTGCCTTCGGACGATTTTGCCCCCGCACCGGTTCACAAGGTCACTGCCCTCCCCCATTCTCTCCCGCGCCACCCAAAAGCCAAGAACCCTAGAATATCGTTCCCCATTGCTTCACAAATCCAGCGCCTAGCAAATCCAGCGTCGTTCGACGATTGCTTCCATCGGAGTAGCTTGCCTCATGGAGTCCGCAAGGTCTTGGTCTTCGGGGTCGTACGGGGATGAGAGGTACGTTCCTCAAAATGCAAGATTTGACCGCCGCGTTGCAAGATTCCAAAGGTTAGGCTAAGGAGCGAGAGGAAAGAAATCTGGTAGGTACTTCTTTAAGTGCAAGAACAATTGCGGTTAGTCTTCAACTTGATTGTTTGTTTCTTTGAGTTGTTGGTTTGATTCCCAGTGTTTTGATTGCATTTTGTTGCTATTGAGGATTGCGAGCAATGATGTGTGCAACTTTTTCATGTGGGAGGATGAATCATTGCATGTGGCCATGGAATGAGTGGAATGCGAAATCGACAGAGCAATGTGGCTCGATTGAAGGTTGTGTGCATTTGAAGCGACTCTGTGTGGATGTCCTTTGCATTGAAGAAGCAAAATGAAGAATTGATTGCAGCTGTATACTGGATGAAGAATGTTGTAGGAATGTGGATTTTTTTCTCTTGTTTCATAATGTCAATTGTTGTAGCAGTTTCTTTGAAGTAGGCCCAGTTTCTTTGTTGTAACTGAATGATGGCATGTAACATTCTGAATGATGGCATGTAACATTGGTGATGATAATGTTAATTGTTCTTGCTCTAACTGAACTCGTGTGGACATTAGAACTTCCTGATAATTGGTGCCAAATATAACCAATTGAATGGGAAACTCTTAACTAATGCAATGGAACTTCCTGATAAAATGGAAACAAATATAACCAATTGAATGGGAAACTCTCAACTAATGCAATGGAACTTCCTGATAAAATGGAAACAAATATAACCAATTGAATGGGAAACTCTCAACTAATGCAATGGAACTTCCTGATAAAATAGGCAAGGGTATCAGCCGATTCATACATCATTCATGCAATCAGGTCTCTTGTTCCTGACAGGGGTCTTGTTTGATGTTCCATACATTACAAAAGTTGGCATACAATCAAGTTTATAAAAGTTGTAATGACTGACAACAAGTTGGCATGAATATGTGACCATAGATTACAAAAGTTGGCATGCATCAGGGAACACAGACTACAAAAGTGAGGTAGCATCAGGTTTACAGGAATTTTTTATTTAGCCATTCTGCCCACTTGTTCTTGACAGGGGTCTTCTTTGATGATGGCTTGCTTTGCGATGTTCTTTTGCTTGGTGTGCTCCTTGCAGCGTCTTCAGATGCCCTCTTCCTTGGTGATGTTCTTTTGCTTGGTGTGCTGCTTGCTGGCTCCTGTGTTGCTTTCTTCCTTGAAGATGCTCTCTTCTTTGGTGTGTTGCTTGATGCATCCTCTGCTCCCTTAGCCTTCTTAATTGGTGCAGCCTTCTTTTTTGTGGGAGCCCTTTTCCTGCAAAAAACAACCATATGCATGACATGTATAGACAGCAAAGACATCTGTAATGCACCAAAGGACATGCATAGCATTACCTCTTCAAGGAGCTTTCAGGTTGTTCAGAAGTGCCAGCATCAAACGGGGCTTCCAAATTGCATGTTTTTTGCAGGTGTCCAATGGCACCACACCTTTTGCACCTAACCCTTCCCTTGGTTGGATCCAGGAAACTCCTCAGCCTCTGCTTCCTTGGCCTGCTTGCCACCCTCTTCTGCTTTGGTGGATGCACCTTATGCCCAACATCAACATGCTTCCACTGGGTCATGTCTGTCATGGTGGGGATAATACCTTGATAAGCCTCTTTGAACCTCTCAACTGAGTAGTAGCTGTCCACATGATCTTCTATGCTTGCTCCACGAATGGAACAGATGAATGCCATTGCATGTTTACAAGGCTTCCCCGACACTTGCCATTGCCTACATGTACAGGACCTCTCATGTAACTTCACAGAGTGCCTTCTGTCCAACAATTCATTCTCAAATGTGACCTCTGCCTCAGTATCATCAGTCCTGGTGATCTTTGGATGAGCAAGTCCAGCTTGCTTGCTTACCACAAACAGCTCCTTCATCACATTAGGAAGGATCACTCCTTCCATTGACCTGCCAATACTCCTCCTAACAGCAAACTTGCTCATTATCAGCTCTCTTATTCTATCCACCAGTTCATGAAGGTGCAGGCCCTTGATGTCCTTTATTTGGTTATTGAAGCTCTCAGATATATTATTTGTGAGGTAGTCTACTTTGCTAAGCTCTGAGAAACCACATTTATACCACAAACCATGGTGATATACGCAAATAATCTATAGCATCTGGCAAAGGTGCTCAAAATTTTGGACATGTGCCATGAAATCTAGAATCTGTAGGACCTAGCGGCAGGATATAAGTTATCTGTGTAGACCTTGCCATGGAATTTTTTCATGAAATTACTATACAAATGTCTCATGCACTCTCTGTGCTCAGCATTAGGGAACACATTTTTTACAGCTGACTCTAACCCTTTACATGCATCACTAGATATCACTAAACCATCAAGACTTCCTACAGCTTTATTCAACTGGTTCATGAACCATGTCCAGTTGTCCTCAGTTTCAGAATAAAAAACACCATAAGCAACATAAAAAAGCCAGTTATGACCATCTACAGATGTTGCTGATGCTAGTTGTCCCTTATATGTACCATTTAGGCTAGTGGAATCCACACCAATGTATGGCCTGCAGCCCCTCAAGAATCCATCTAGGCAAGCTTTAAATGCTACAAACATTCTGTGGAAACACATCTTATTGCCATACTTCTTCAATTCTATTTCTACAATTGATCCTGGACTCCTATGTTCTATCTCAGCCTTCCAGTTGAAAAGCATTTGGAAGCTATCCTCATATGCACCATGTATTTGTCTAAGTGCTAATTGCATACCTGCCCATGTCTTACTATAGCCCAACTTGATCTTGTATTCATCCTGCAGCTTCCTCTGAGCTTCTCTTGCCCCCTTATTTGGGTTCTTTCTCAACCAGTCCCCTAATCTGTCTGCCACCCAATCTTGTGTAGCCATCTTCCCCTCCATCATCTTTGTACTAGGGCAAATGTGCTTTGAATTAAGAGTTTTGATCTACAAACACAAGAAACACAGATGTTAGCACATTGCAACACATATAATACAGACACACACACAGGAAGGTGAATTACCATAATGGCACATCCATCCTGCACTTTAGAAGCATGAACTCTCCAAGAACAACCCACATGTTTGCATTCACCAATATACCTACTTTGGTCAGACTTGATTGTATTTATTTCAAAGTCATTCAGGATTGCATAATGCCTAATAGCCTTTCTGAAAGCAACTATATCAGGGAACATAGCCCCTTTGACAATAGTAGGGTTGCTAAGATCATGTGTAACTGTCAGCTCTTCAGGATCCTCATCTGCCATCTCTGCTTCAGCAGGGTCAAAGCTACTAGGTTCACCCATGTCAGAGGGTTCCATCGCAAAGTTCTGAGTGCCTGTAGCATCCCTGTACAAGTCTTCATCATCTACACCAACATACTCCTCCGCATTATCAAATGGATCTGGTCCTCCATCATCAACAGCAAAACATATAAAAGTGATTTCCTTCTCAATGTTGTACATCTTAATCAAGCTCCTGACATCAGTATCCTCAGTGAATTCAGCATCCTCACCGCACCGCATGTCATAGTAGTACAAATGACACTTTTGGTTGATTCCCCATGTCATATGCGTATGCAAAGCTTGCTTCAGTGACCGCAAGCTAATGTCCTTCTCATCAGTTAACCATGTCAGCTTCCTTGACCTACTGTACACCTTCCTACCGCTTTCTTTTACTGTGGAGAAGGCCTCCACCTGAATAACTACCCTAAACTTTGCCTCAGTATCATCGCTTCTATAGAAATCCCGAAAGAGTCAAAACTACATCTAATTTACCAAGCTAAATTACTATGCAAACAATCAAAACTACCATGCCAACAATCTCAGCACTTACTTCGGCGAGCTTGCACGGGTGAACGATGGCATCTTGGCATGTAGGAGTTTGTAACATTCCGTTTTTCAGTTTCTTGGAGTTCGAATTTCAAAATCCAAACCAGTTGCATTTTATTTGAATTTAATCCAGCTTAAACTGAATTTTCCAAAGCAACAAGGATTTAATTTGATTAATATAAACTTCAAATTAATTATTTCTTATTTTTATTGGGTTCCTTGTGCTTCATTGAATTTTTTCTGTATTTTTGGAGATTTATTTGAATTTATTTGCTATTTATTTGAATTATTTGAAGTTTATTTGGATTCTCTGGATTTTATTTAATTCCCAAATTCTTTTTCCTCCGTGCGGGCCGATTTTCCTGTTCATTTCAGTTTGGCCCGATCCTGTTCACTCATCGCCCGGCCCAACTTCCTCAGTCGGCCCGTCGTCCCGAAAGCCCTAACGCCCCCAACCGTCGATCGCCGATCCGACGGTCAGGATTCGCGCCGTCACCCACATCAAAACCCTAACCCTAATACAGGTTTCTTCCTCGCCGTCCGATTTCGATCCAGCGGACATCAGAGCGCCACGTCGCCCCGATAGCCGCCGCTGCCTGTGCAGCCCTAGCCCGCGACTATCTCGACTT
This sequence comes from Guadua angustifolia, assembly GCA_036346375.1. Taxonomy (NCBI): domain Eukaryota; kingdom Viridiplantae; phylum Streptophyta; class Magnoliopsida; order Poales; family Poaceae; genus Guadua; species Guadua angustifolia. The sequence goes on from CM070519.1 coordinate 20,495,212, forward strand.
TCGCGCCCATTTCATGCCTCCCGAGGCTATAAAAGCGGGCGCCGTTCCACGCGCCACACCCACCACCTCGCGCCGCACCCGCCGGCCCTAGCCATTCCACCGGAGACGTCGCTGGTCGTGCGCACAACCTCGCCGAAGTTTCCGCCGTCCCTAGTACGTTCCGCCGCTGTTTTCTATCACGCCGGTGAGCCTCCGCCGTGTTTAGTGGTACCATTGAACTCACCTTCGTGTCCTCTCTCTTTTACCCCTAGTTTGGTGGTACGTCGTGCCGTGTAGCGCCGCCGCCACCTCTTCTTCTTCGTCTCCGGCGGAGTAGCGCCGCCGCATCGTCGTCATACCCTCCGGGAGTTCTCTGCCGTTGGATCGCCCATCGACGGCTCGGAACGCTCCTCGTCGCCGCGCCGCGCTAACACTCCGTCGCCGTAGATCTTCGCCGGAACGGCCGGATCTGTGTCCCGGGTCGGTAAGCCGCCACGCCAGCCCTTTCCGCCTCGTGTCTGCCACGTGTAAGCCACGTTACGCCACCTCACCACCGTAGCACTGCGTGTCTGCCATGTGTCAGCCACGTGTGCGCCACCTCATCACCGTAGCACTGCGTGTCGCCATGTCAACCGTACGCCTGACCGTGAGCTTGGTTCACCATGAACCGTGTCACTGACACATGGACCCCGCATGTCAGCGATAGTACTTTCCTGTTCCGATTATTTTCCGAATAACCGAATTTCCAGCCAATCACAACGCGACACGTGTCACTCCTGGGTTTTTCTGATTTTCTCTCCCGAGAAACTTCGGAAGGCCCGATCTCCTCCGTTCGAACTCCGATTCGAACGATTTAAATTTATAAATTCATCTAAAATCAAGATCTATCTGCTGGTGTCTTTCTTTTGAATTTTTGGATTTTATTTATTTTTGTTTCGTTTCGCGTGTTTCGCGTGTAGACGCGCAATGGCTTGGCGAGCGAGCATCCGATGAGGTAGCAAGAATGGAGAGGTTGAAGGCAAGTCTCCTTGACCATATTGAACCCAAGTTTATGAAATGCTATTTTGTTGTTAAATTATTGCATGCTTATTATTTGCGTACTGTACTTTAATGTCATTTTAAATGCTTAGATAAATACCAAATTGTTATACCCACATTGATATTCATTTTGACAACCATTGACACCCTAGGAAAATTAATCACTGTTAATATTAATCATTTTGGTATTATGGGATGGTAGAAAACGCTTAGCCATGTTTAATCACGTCGGTACCTTACCATTATGGAAATGCTTTCATATTTGATTCAAATTGAATTGTGAAAATATGGCAATTGGTGTTGCCGGTATTAATTTGAAAAATAAAAGGGAAAAATGGTTTAGACCGGGGCGGATGGTTGTATGGCGGGTGCGGGATGCACAAAATTTTGGAATGTGATTGTTCTGCCCTAGTCAATTAAGGACCGGTCGTGTGTTACCTTGGGCCATGCTATACAGTACAACCACATGTCTATTACGAGTACGACCTGGCTAAGTAATTTGCATGTATCGTTATTTGACTTCGCCATTGGGTTGTGCGGTTTGTCGGGAGGACACTTGCAAGGCGCAAGAGGGGCTTCAGATTGGGTGGATTTCCTAACAATGTGAAACCTTAGCGGGCGAAGTCGGTAGCGGTATTATGCATTGTAAAGGCCTTGTCATGATCTCCCTGCCGACACACCAAAGGAAGTGTGTTAATTGCATGGCGATAAGGGTTGATCATGTCGTGTGGGTAAAGTGTACAAGCTCTGCAGAGTCAAAACTACTTGAGTAGCCGTGCCCACGAATAAGGGCAAGCGTGGAACGCTTTCACATAGTAGATTTTATGGTTTTGGTTTTAAATTGAAAAATGATGATTTGGTTTAATTGAAAATGTGGTTTGGGAATCCGTGAGTGGCGGGAACTCCTGGATTTAGTTTGGTAGTTGGAGCCAACCAGGTAGTTGGAACCTGGAAAATTGTTATACTTCAAATTTAATTATTTATGCTATTTACTTTTGTGAAACGCTGCTTTATGAAATTATTACTTGTATTTCATTTTAAATTCCTACTTTATGCAAAATGAACCATATATGCCTTCCTTTGTTCAAGCCTTGCATTTAGTTATTTGCATTAAGTTTCCAAGACTTGCGGAGTATGTTGCATACTCACCCTCGCTTTTCATTGCGGGGCTGCTTATTCCATATAGCAGATGAAGAGATCAGAGCTAGCTATCCAAGAGCATGCAATCCTCCGTTCGACATCCGTGGTGAAGACTTTGAAGAGGAGGACTACCCGGACTTCTAGGGAGCGTACCCCAGTCGGTTGCCTGTGGGCATACTGATTGGCCTTTTTGTTGCTACTTTTCCGCTGCTACTTACTCACTTAAGCCGTAAGGCTCGATACTTGTAATAATGTGATGATGATGTTTGCACTCTTTTGCTTATTACTGTTAATTACTTTATGATATGTCTGTGTTATCATCACTGTATGACTGTGTGTGCTAGCTGTTCCTAGACTAGCACGGTTGAAACACAGAGGGTTCGGATTTGGTAATCCGGGTCCCTACAGAGTTGGTCAGCAGGTGCGGTGCGAGGTGCAGAACACAATGGTGGGGCGACGGGTTAAATAGGTGACTCGGGAGGCGTGCAACGGCAGGATTTTGTTTCCGAGGATCGCGATAATTCGGCGACGCAGTGGATTGAATGAGCTGATGTGGCACAATCTTAGTCATCCATGCGATAGACCATCAACGGCTCAAGGCGCGCGGGCGACACAAAGGAACGGGAGACATCAGATCAAATACAACGACCATGCCCCTAGGGTTTCAGCGGAGCAGGCTGCGCAGGTCAGCGGTGCAAGCGGGTTAGGCCGGACCGAAGATATTTTGGCCAAAACACTATTCTCAGAATTTAAATTATTTTCAAATTAAAATAAACCAACAAAATAGATTAAGCCAAAATAAAATAGCAAAAATACTAGAAAAAGTCTGAAAAATTCCAAAAAATACTTTAAGACATTTAGAACTCAAATAAAAATTTAGTACTTTTCACTTAATAAATAAAAGATAGCAAAAGGCTTAATTCCACAAATTCAAAATAAATAAAATAAAATCCCAAAAAATTCATAAATAAAGGAAAAGCATAATAAATCTAGTAAAAGCAAAATTTTGGATGTTACAAAATGGCCTTATTCTTTTTCTCATAATACTAATGGCTGCAAAATTTTCCAATAGTAGATACAATTGACTATAGAAGATAGCCGACTCAAGTTCGCAGAAGAGCTGACGTTGCAGTTGGATGGTAATCCCTTTTCGATTAATATGGTCCTATGTTTTGAAAAAGAAAAGAAGTCAATACAAGATACAGGATCAAAAGTTGCACGTCATGTTAACATTCAGCCAAGCTCTAGGGCAAAGAGACCCTGAAGATCACAGTCGGTTCACTGCAAATAGAAACCAACCGCGAAGGGAGGAACTCAAGGATCATCAAGCCAAAAGGAGATTTGCAGGTCAACAAGTGGTACAAAGTTGAGAAAGCATCGCCACCACGAAAGATGATTCATAAGCCGAAGCTAACTTTCTCTCAGCTATTAGAAAAATATGAAAGAAGAAACAACATACCACGTTATCCTGTACGATGGCCAAATAATGTGTATTGGCCCGATAACATGGAAAAGACTCACCAACGATGACCCTTTTGGCAGTTCTGTCGGGAGAGAGGGTTAGGTCTATTGCGTCTCGTCGACCATGCATCAGATGCTTGTCCAAAAGAATAGGGATGAGGTTGAAGTAGTTCAAGTTGACACAACAGCTCATATAGCCATAGCGAGTTCAGATACAAACTGGTAACATGTCGAGGCTGAGGGCATATCGAGTAAAGCCATAGATGATTGTATCTCATCTGCATCAACAAAACAAGGCTTATTCTGATCAACGTAAAACCAAACACGCTTGATCAGACAGGCAAAATTTTGTGTCGATGTAGTCCAAATTAACAATAAAAGTTTTGCAAGATAAAATACGAAGCTATTGGTAGACAACAGATAGCTATAAGACTATTGAAGATTCTCAAGAAATCTAGAAGTTAGATCAAAGTTTCACATCAATTGATTTACTAGACGAAGTCGACATAGGTGATGGTGATAGAAAAAGACTAAATTTTATTAGTTGAAAATTAGCCACAGATTATACAAAAAAGTTGGTTAAGATGTTAAACAAATATAAAGATTGCTTTACTTGGGAGTATCATAAGATGCCTAGTTTAAGCCAACAACTTGTTGAACATCGGCTACCTATAAAGCCAAGTTATCGGCCATTTAAATAGTCCCCTAGACAATTTAATCTTGGCTTGTATACCACTATAAAAGTATAAATTGAGTGATTGTTGGAGGCTAAATTTATCAGGCCTTGCCGATATATTGAATGGGCTTTCAATATCGTTCCTGTTATGAAGAAAAATGGCAAATTCAGGGTATGTATTGAAGGATAAGTAGCCAATGCCAATAGCCAATATGCTTATCGATGCTGCATCGGGGAACAAGATTATTAGCTTTCTCGATGGTAATGCTGGATACATCAAAATATTCATGGCAGAAGCCACTATACCTAAGACAGCTTTTAGGTGCCCTTGTAACCTAGGTTTGTTTGAATGGGTGGTGATGACATTCGGCTTGAACAATGCTAGTGCAACATATCAATGAGCCATAAATTTGATCTTTTATGATTTAATTGGCCATATTGTGAAAATTTACATTGATGATGTTGTTATAAAATCCAAGAAAGATTTGCAGCATCTGACCGATTTGGAAACAATGTTTAAAAAGATAAAGGCATATGGTTTAAAGATGAATTCATACAAGTGTGCTTTTGGTGTATCGATTGGGTAGTTTCTGGGCTTTATAATTCATGAATGAGAAATTGAAGTTAATCAAGAAAGGGTCAAAGCTGTAGCTAAAGCAAAGCCACCAGCCTGCATAAAGGATTTATAGAAGCTTATCGACAAAATTAATTATTTGTGGGATTTTATTTCAAATTTATCTGGCTAAATCAGTTTGTTTACCCTGTTATTAAAGTTAAAGGAGAATCAAGAAATTGTTTGAGAAGCAGATCAGCAAATTCTTTTGAGAGCATTAAGGTGTATCTATCCAGGCCTCCAGTCTTGGCTACACCCAGGAAAGGTGTGTTGTTTAGGTTGTATATATCTGCTGAGGAGGTAACAATTGGAGCTGATTTGGCGCAAGAGATTGATGGTAAAGAGTGAGTTATTTTCTACTTAAGCCAACGGTTAATTGACATAGAAACCAGGTACCTTTTTGTAGAAAAGCTCTGCTTGTCATTATATTTTGCTCGCACAAAGTTAAGACATTATATTTTAGCATCGGTTTGTAAGGTGTTCGTAAAACTGATATTATAAAATATATGTTGTCAGCTCCAATTTTACGAGGTCGATTTGGTAAATGGGCATACACGCTAATGGGCGTACATGCTCATCGAGTTCGACTTGACATATCAATCGGCTAAAATTGTTAAGAGTCAAGTGATTGCTGATTTTATAACAGGACATAAGACCGATATGAATACTGATCTACTATCTGTTACCCCTTGGTAATTATTTTTTGATGGATCGGTATGCTGAGAAGGCGATGGTATTGGAGTCATGTTAATTTCACCAAAAGGGTATAATTTTGGGTTTGCATTTCGATTAAATTGGAAGTGTTCTAATAATCAAGGCGAATATGAGGCATTACTTAAGGGCTTGCGGTTACTTGACAATATCGGGGTTGACTCTGTTGAGGCTTATGGTGATTCTTTATTAGTAGTTCAACAAGTTAGAGGGAAATATAACTATTATGATAAAACTTTAAGCCAATATTTGGATGAATATCTTAACCTAATCAGCTCATTTGGTTCTTTCATAGTTTGTCATGTCCCTCGTGAAATGATTACTAAGGCCAATAATCTAGCTCAACAATCGTCGAGTTATAAAATGTTTGGCCAATTAGAAGAGTGTGAGTCAACAGAAAAGATGGTTATGTGCATCGCTGCAAATGATTGGAGGGCAAAAATAAATGATTATTTAACTGACCCTTCAAAGCTTGTCGATCAGAAAATTGAGTGCCATGCCCTAAAATATGTCTTGTTCGATGTACTCTATTATCGAACATTAGAGGGTTTATTGCTAAGGTGCCTTAGAGTTGAATAAGCTATGGTAGCAATGGGTGAAGTATATGAAAGTATTTGTGGAACTCATCAATCGACTCATAAGATGAAGTGGCTACTTAGTTGTACTGGGTATTTTAGCCAACAATATTGGAAGATTGCTTCAAATATTACAGGGGATGTCAGACTTGTTAGAAATTTAGCAATTTAGAGCATCTCCAATAGTCAAGCCTTAAAATAGAGTCTTATACCTCAAAATAGGGTCTAAACTAAAAAAATTAGGACCCAAGATAGCTATTGACTCCAGCAATTAGACCCTAAATCTCCAATCCTTTATTCATCCCTTCATTAGGGCCGGAGAGGAGAGTTGCTAAATATAGCAGAGGCTCAGAGTCCTAAACCTATTTTGATAATTTTTCTCAAAATACAACCTCTGTTGGAGTGCTTTTTTCCCATCAAAGCCCTATAATTACAATTAGCAACCTATTTAGGGCTCCTCTTGGAGATGCTCTTACAATTAGCTCTAGCATTGGCTTAGCATCCAATTATCAAGACTTAGACTTTCAGAGGATAAGGAATAGATGTAATCGGATAAATATTTTTTGCATCATCTAAAGGCCATAACTATATTTTGGTCATGACTGATTATTTTCTAAATGGGTTAAAGCAATACTTCTCAAGAAGGTTATTAGTGTAGAAGCTATCGGATTTGTTATGGAACATACCGTTCATCGATTTGAAATTTCTCAAACTATTACGACCGATCAAGACACCGTGCTTATGTTTAACCAGTTTCAATATTTTGCTAGAAGTTTGGGTATAAAATTGTTGAACTCATCACCCTATTATGCTTAGGCTAATGGTCAAGCCAAGTCATAAAATAAAACATTGATTAAGTTAATTAAGATAAAATTTGAAGAGAAACCAAGAAAATGGCATGTAACATAATCAGAGTCTTTATGGGCTTATTGGATTGTTTATTGTGGCGCAGCCAAGCAATCGCCTTATCAGCTGGTATATGGACAAGAAGCTGTGTTGCCCGTGGAAATCAACATTGACTCGATAAGAATAGCCAAGCAAAATGGATTGTTAGCTCAAGACTACAGGGAGTTGATCATCGATAATTTAGACGACTTGGCGGAATTACGTTTGCATACGCTAGATCGGCTTAAAAAGAATAAGGCAAGAGTTGTAAGGGCTTACAATAAAAAGGTGATGCCTAAGTTGTTTAATAAAGCTGATCTAGTTTGGAAAATTATTTTGCTTATCAGCTCTAGGGATAACCGATCTGGCAAATGGTCTCTAACGTGAGAAGGACCATATAAGATTCGACTTGTTGATAGAAATTCTTATATTTTGGAGACGCTAGGAGTTGTATTTCCTAAGGTGATTAATGGTGAATACTTAAAGAGGTATCACCCAAGTATTTAGGTTAGCTCCTAATCAGCTAAGGGTAGATATCGGTCGTGAAAAGCCAAATTAACTCGTTGTGGTTAATTTCAGCTATGGACTATAATAGTAAAAGTAAATTACAGCTGATTACAAACATCACACTTGGTAGAAATAAGATTAAAACATAAAATATATTAAACAACTGATTATAAATATTCTTACAAGACACAGAGATTGTTTGGAAACACCAAGCCATTACGAATGTTCATATAAATCAAAACCAATCATATTCCAAAGTTGTTGAGCTTAGCACCAAGAGCCGATAGTGCAACAACAGCCTTAGCAATAGTTTGTTCCACATCCTCAAGAATTTGTTGTCTTCTTCTTCTAAGCCGAGGATGGAACGACTTTAGCCAATTTCCTTTTTATTGATGCTATTTCCACTCCCAAATCAACCTTCTGTCTCTTTAAGGCTGATGATGAAGATGCTTTGAGGACTTTGGTGTTAGCCACTAGATTATTGAGCAGTTTTTGATCTTCATGCTGTGCTGCTCGATGACTAATTCTTGCCTTGGCTGCCTCTACCACCTCTTTCCTCTCGTCAAGATGACATACATTTAGAAATGCAGCCATAGCCTCCTTTGGCAGATTAGCTTGCACCACTGCCATGCCATCTTTGAGAGGTTGGGCATTTTCGAGCAAATTGGGCGATAGAGTGAAAAGTAGTTTGAAGAAATTGTTTAGTTTTTCTGCCATGCTCGGAGCCGAAGTTACTTGAGCCGATGCATCCTTAGAAATGGCCAGATTTTTTGGATTTCCTCTAGAAAGCTGTCCGTTCCTAGGTCGTCTTCATCCTCTAAATCGAACCAATCAAATCCTAGCACATTGCTCAAGGATTTGAATGGCTTAGCACTTGGTCCCATAGCAGCACCAGGGGTGGCAACGATGATTGGCGATGGTAGAGGTGGGAGATTAATTTCTGCAGGGAGAGTGGCTAGAATGTTGGCATTGTGTACAACAGGAGAAAGTGAAGGCTGTGGAAAATATTTAAAAAGGTTGATTAGTCCATTTGTTAACTTGGACTTGAAATCAGCTTAAGAATATATTATACCTGGCCTGTGCCCGAGGCAGAAGGGGAACTTTTAGCCGATTATTCCTAGTGTTTTTGCCCCCTGCTAGCTGCAACCTTCTTATTGGGTCAACCATGATTCTTTTCTATTAAGAAATCGGTTATAAATGTTTATTTATACAAAGCTATAGAAAAATATAGGATTATAGCCGATGAATGTGTGCTTACTTGGATATTGTTTTTCATAGTCAGAAAGTGAGGGAGATTAAACTCAAAGGTTCCTAAAGAATAACCCATAAGAGAAATTGCGGGGCGTAGCCGCTTGCTGGGTTGGCCGACACCTAAGGACTTGACAGGCTTCTTCCCTGCTGCCTTGGTGTACAAAATAAAAGAAGTACATTAGTAAAAGTTCAAGGATATTTGGGAGTTTTACAGAGCGAAAAATCTATCCAAATCGATACCTTGCCGGTTATATTAACGGGGCTTGTGTTAGTATAGGCTGATAAACTAGCATCACTGCTAGAACTTGAGCCGCTACTACCGGGAATTAATAATCGGCTATGTGGGAAGATTTGGGAGAAATGTAGAGATAATAGCTGATGTAGTTTTCTCTGTAGGGTATAAAGCCATCGATATAACTGACCACTAAGTGGTAAAATCATTTGCCCTCCGAGTTTGCGAAAAGAAGTGTGGTAGATCTTGAATTTGAAATTGATTGGCCATGCTAAGAGCAATATCAGATCTTGATATACTATGAATGCACACCCTAGGCCAAAGTTGATCAAATAATTGATATCTTGGAATGACTTGTCCAAAACCCAACAGCCTTGAGTACACTGATGGATGGTAAAATTCATAAGAGGGTTGGTAAGTCCTATTCTTGATGTGCAAGCTGACAGAAAATACACTCGGTGGAAGGAAGATTTTATATAAATCAAAGGTTTCTTCTAGCATGTCATTGCTGTCGGCTGATAGATAAAGAAATGGTGGACATAGATAGTTGTCGGCTTCCTCATAGATGAAAAAGTCACATTGATTGGAGTCTTTGTGATCAAGCTAGAGAAAAAAGGCTAAGTGCTTCCTAGCTCCAATCGGAGTGATCTTGCCATCATTGTCAGAACAGAGGATGAATCTTTCCCGAAAAGATTGGCTTTTTCTATACTCAACTTCCTGACCATATGGAGTCTCTTCACAAGGAAAGAGAGGGTTGTCGATTGAGCTGAATTGGAATGGTCAGCTAAATATGCAATAGAGCTAGGTTTGAATAAACCATAATGGGCCTCCTACGTTACCAACCTATACTACCCCATCCCTGTGAAAAGCCAACTCCGTATGGCGTGCATCATCTGGAATGTTGGCCCTAAGAGCATTTTGCCCAAAGATAGCCGATGGCCTTTTACTATTTTTTTAGCTATTACTTGATGGACTTGGGTCAATTCGAGGGAGGTGCAGTAAAACAAAAATCGGTCAAGCCACATATTGATGAAAGTTGTGTGTTTCTTGTCAGACACTTGGCCGATTCCTTTGTTATTACATATGTACTTGCTCCAACCTTCTCCCTTGGAGTGGATTAACTTGTATCATGATTTGAAGCTAAAAGTCAATATTTGATCTCTGTCTGGCCTCAAATAGTAGAGCTGAGCTATATCCAGAAGGGTTGGGCTGATAGAGTCCTAAACATGAATACATTAAGCGTACTCGACCAGAAGTAATAGGCTATGGCACCAAGGGCTCATTGGCCTTTAGATCTGGTAAAGAAAAGGGGGAGACACTCCGTTATTCCTATTCGCTCCTATTTAGGCATTTTTTGTGTCGGTGGCCGATTATACCAATCTCATCATCCTTTTAACGCTACTGATTAAGCCCTAAAGCTCTTGCTCCACCCATCTAGGTTATACCTAGGGGCGTTTAATGGAATGCAAGGAGTTTCTTGTTCTACGATGACCGATGAATCAAGATTTCCTATTTGGGCTAGATAGTGATAGGGTCCATCTCTGGTGAGTCGATTGGATTTTGATTGATCCGACGAAGATGTGTAGGCAAGAGCTTGAAGTCCAAAAACAGGTAAAGCCGATAGTAAAAGGGATGAGAGTAACGAGCCATGAATATGACAGAAATGAATGGTGGTATTTGTAGGGGGTAAGCCCGGTGTCATCGGCAGGTAAATTCTTTGAACTTTTGGGAGTAGTTAATGTGAAAGGTGTCATATTTACACGTTTTACAATGCAATAAATGGAATGGTTACCAAGGATGTCGATGAAGATAATATGGTTAAGCCAATGGTGGTTAGGTCGGGGATCCACTTGATATTGGCAAGTAAAGGGGTATGCTCGCGGGTGATGGGTACCCATGGGCGACAGTTATGGGCAATATTCTTCACCAACCACCCTTCGTGGGTATGTCCGCGAGTGAGATTTCGGGTGGTGGGTATGGGCAAGTACTACTCGTGCTTGCCGCACCGATTGCCATTCCTAGTTCAACCCATTGAAACCCAAGTTTTCTGAATCCACACAAACCAAACCAACCCAATCTAATTACAAACCGAAACCAAACTATCAACCATTTCCACCCGCCAAAGTCAACACAACCCACTTCACCTATTTTAACCAACCCCATTACCAGGCCTACTCGTGAGCAAATTGGAAATCATAGTGCACATTAGGAGAATAAACCCACCACATGCGAGGGACCACAATCAACACACTGGATGACAGTTTGTCCCCACCATCATGGACTGCAGCATCGAAATGAATGAGATGCTCACAAATTTGGCAAAAGTATGTCTCTTCACTTACAGCAAGGCACATGGTGCCTCGACCTCTTAGGCCGCATACCAGTGAGATAGCACCCTTGACTCTTTTTTTTTCTTTTTGCTTTTTAACCCCTTGCGAATGTTTTTTCAAATATAGCCCTTCTCCAAGATCATTTCCATATTTGGTCCCCACGAGTCGCCATCTGGGCTTGAGGAGTTCGATAGGTCAACTATCGCGCCAACTCAAAGTGCACGCTCTAAAAAATAACTATCGCCAACTGGGGGCTGGTAGTGCCGCTCGGCCAGTACTATTGTCGCTCAGGGCGGTACTGCCAATTTCCATGAGACCTGAAAATGATCCTCTTGAAAATAACTATCGCCAACCTAGGCTCAGTAGTACTGTCTCCCAGGGCCGAAAGTGCCGCCTTGCTAACACTAGCTCAAATTGATTCCAATTCAAAATAAACTCAAACTTGAGCAACACAGACTCAAATACAGTTAATTACTCATTACACATATGGGTAGACCTCTACATGGTCTTTCATTGGTGCAGCTATTCTTCTAAAAAAGCTAGTCTGGAAGCTATGCCAAAAGGGTTGGTTTCTAACTCATCACCTCTGAATTCTTTGCCCCCACCGCTCATTGAGATCAAGGGTGGGCATTCAGTTTTTTTGGTTTTTAAATAATTTGGTTTCTGGAAACTATATGCTAAATTTCTCCAATCAAAAGTAAAAACCAAACCGAATTAATTGAAATATTTTGGTTTAGTTAATTTTATTTTTGGTTAACCAAGCTAGAGTAGAAAAATCAATCTCTAGCACAACAAAAATCCCCTTCAACTGCTTGCTTATCCACCCACTCCAAGCTCAGCTTCCTCTACTCCTCCCTCCCATTCATGGCCACCACCCCACTCCCCCTCGCTTCTCCGCTCCAACAACTCGCCATCCCACTGGCATCCACACCTCTGCCACAACTTCCCACCTCTACCACCATCCGCTCCCTCACCGTCGTCAGCCACCATGCCATCCACGCCGCCGCGCTCTCCCGAGACCTCCTCCACCACCCCACCCCTGCTGTCACCAACGCCTTCCTCACTTCCTATGCCCACTATGAAGACCTCTCCGCCGTGCTTGCCCTCTTTGCCACTGTGTCCCCTAAATAACGGTAAACGGTTAATGAATGGTTGCCCTAACTTTTAGTGTTTGTAAAGCGACCTTGTAAATGGCCTTGTAAACGGTTTTATTATTTAAAATTCAGTGAAATATACATGTGTTTGCAATAACAAAAAACATCTAATTCATCTTCTTTTATGCATACAGAATAGAATTACTAGGCTGTCAACAATTGTTGACAACAGTGGCATAAAGAAAATAGATGACATGATATGAATGTAATTAAAGAATCATGATTGAATGAATGAATAGAACAAGTGGCAATAAAAAGTAAAGCTAGCATTGTAGGATCAAAGGTAACCGACTAAAAGCGGTGAATAGGAGGTTTCTAAATTTTTCGACTCTAATGCAATTAATTAAATCGCTAAGCTAGAATTGCAATAATGGCAATTTACAATTATGATTTCTAGTGATCACAAAGTCTTCTAGCAAGTCAAATATGAGCAATAATGGATTCTAATTTCAAATAATATACTCAAATTGCTAAAAATAAGAATTGAGCACAAGAATTATATAAGCAAGTCATAAGAGAATGAGAGACAAGAATTTTTATCCCGTGGTCTTGACGACTTGCTAGTCTCCCCTAATCCACATTGAGGTGACTTGAACAACTTCAAGCCGGCTCCACCCACTTGAGCCTTCCTCGATCACTATGGTAGTTCTTCCCCGCTCCGAGTAGGCAAACTCCGGCCTTCACAACTTACCGGGGGGTTCTCACAACCTCCGTTGAGAAGCTCACCATGCACGAACACCTCCAAGCCATCTTGGAGTCGGCAACCTCCAAGAATAATAAGTATTGACGCTTGCTTAAGGCCGAATTGAGTGTCTAAAGGCTCAACACTAAATGCACCACTCAATTTTTGCTCCTAACTCTCTCAAAGTGTGAATTGAATGCACAAAGAGTATTGGAGACTAGATAGAGCTCAAATATCATCATGAGATCCAAAACTAGCTCTAGAATGCAGGTGGAGGGGTATTTATAACCCCCACCAACCAAATATAACCATTGGAAAAAAGTTGGCCAAAATCATCCTGAGAGGCCGGTCATACCGCCCTTGGGCCGGTATGACCACTCCTCAGTAGCCAACGGTCGCTATAGTGCATTAATACACTATTAGTGACCGTTGGTCTCATAAACTGGTATATTCGGAGGTCTCGATCATCTTGCCCACTCTGGCGCAAAACACCACACATGGCCATTATGGTGGAGAGGGCAGGTCATACCGGCCCCACAAAACCCAAAAGTGCAATTTTATATCTTTTAATTTATCTTTTGAATGCATTTTCATGGAAGTGTCTAATTGCATATGAATTGAGCCTTAACACTTTTATCGACATCGAACACCTCTCTTAATAGTATGGCGTCTATTCTAGCAATTCGATCTTTTCCTCCAAACTCTGAGATCGGCAAAAAGGCTATGAAAAGTCCTTAAGTTTCATACCTTAGCCATCTTGTCTTTGATGATTGCTTTTCATTTTTCACCAATTTCACACTTCTATGTTCGTCGAGATTTGGACCAACCTATTATCTAAACACTCAGTTGGAAATATTAGTCTTTTAACCGTAATTATCATTAATTACCAAAACCAAACCGAATTAGAGGCCTCGATGCTTTCAATCTTTCCCTTTTTGGTAATTGATGACAATCCTTCTGTGAGAATTGAATTGATTTTTGAATTTTGAGTGTGCAACTAGGAAAACAAGTTGCGTACTCAAAAGCTTTGTTTTAACAATATTTTGCCTTTAGAGATAAAGAGAGTATTAGGCACAAAATATCATTAAGAACAACAATATTTAATTGAAAACTCCCCCTAAATATGTGCATATGGATGAAAAGTTGTCATTTGCACATTTGAGATTTTTGAGAATTTTGAAGGAGTTTTCCCTTAAATATTGAATCCGAGGATAACAATATATGAGCCATGAATACATCAAGCATAAAATGAATATGAGAAAATGATCATGATATGATACCATATTTAACCATTAAACATCTAAGATATTCGTAATCATCCAAGAGCAACCCAAAAGCAATACAAGACAATATTTTAACCACACTACATGACAATAGTTTAACCACACCCAAGAGATAGTAACGAGGTTCATTAGCTTTACAATAAGTATATATATAAAAGGATAAGCTAATCCTCGAAGAATGCTCCTAATCTTCATCCATACTTCTCCCCTTTGGCATCAAGAACCAAAAAGGGAACTGAAAGGCACGCTCAAGACGAAGGAGGTGGTGTAGTACGATGAGCCCTGAAGTGATGAAAGGAGACAGGAGCTTGCTAAGAGCGGTACTCCTCAAAGGTAGTGCGAAGCTCGGTGATGATAGAGTCAATGAAGTCCAAGCGACCACGAGTCTCCTCAATGGCCTGGTGAGTCTCCTGGTGAGTCTGGGCTTGATACTTATCGACACGAGCAAAGTTGCTCATTATGCTAGTCCTGAGACTCGCAAAGCTGCTCATCATGGCATTGTGCAACATATCAAAGTTCTCATGTGCCAAGCCAGAATAGAGCTGTGCTGGATGAGCCTTAGTTTCCTCTTCCTCAACATCCTATTATGGTTGCTACTGATGGGAGGACTGACCCCTCTGAACCTTAGGACCTGCCTCTCGTGGCTTATATGGCTTGTGGACACGCCACAACCACCATGGTACTCCGTCACCCTTTTTATAATCATCATGATATAAGGGGCAAAGTAGATCCTTTTACCTCGATCACTAGCAGAGGAGTGCATCTCATGAAGAATAAAATCCGCCACATCAAACTTTTCTTTTTTCATAACTTTACTCATAATATTCCATGCATAGCCTCTAATTTCATCGAAATTACCGCTCTTGGAATGAATGGTAACTCGCACAATCCTATTGATGAGTTTAGATGTGGGGAGGAGATGAGTCATCTTACTAGGTCTCTTGACACGAGCTGCTGGGTCATAAAAGCTATACTGCTCTGACAGTGGAAAAATGGAGTCACTGTGAATCTTAGGCTGACCAATGTGGTAAACGTCCCAAGCTTGCTCAATCTCCACCTTGGAAGTTGTGTACACCATTGTGTCCGTCATCCAAAAGATATTATCAAAGGAGTTAGAAACACAAACAGTGGCATAGAATTATCGAATCATATCATCATTGTAGTCACAATTCATGCTAACGAATGCTGCCAGACCAGCGCCACGGAAGAGCTCAGGCACTCCAACAAACAGAGGAATCTTCCTAATATGTTCCCAACTTACCCACTTATGATCTGCAAATTCTTTGTTCAGGTAAATCTCATGATAGACTTTCTGTTGGAAACTGGTCTTGACCTTATCCAAAGTAGCACTGCGAGGGAGCAAATATTGATTTGCCTGATGAAGTGAGAAATATTTCTCCCCCTTTATCTTCCTCAGATCTATAGTGGACTGGAAGCCATCAAAATTTTCTTCATCTTCGGACCCTTTACTCCCACTATCATTTCTTTCCTCAAAATCTACATCCATGACATCATCTTCCTCACTTGATTCTGAAATTGCCTTCTTTCCTTTTCTTCCTAGAGAATTCCCACCAAGTTCTTCTTGAATCTTCTTCACTATCACTCTCATGAGGTAAAGGAACACCCCTTCCTCGAGTTGATTGACGAATTACCCCGTCGCCACGAGGAGGAGGAATGTTCTTGGTTCGAGGCATGATGACTTGGAAAACAATACAAATAATAGGTGAAAACAAGGATTAGATGCCCTAAAGTCATATTATAATATAAATGAGACAAATGTATGTAATTCTGGGGTTTTTAATTGACATGCCCGGTCATACCGCCCATGGGCCAGTCATACCAGGTATGGTCGGTGTGACCGCCCTAGGGCCGGTCATACCGCCTGCATGGTGCAAGAACCCTAAAGGATTGAAAATTTCAGTTCTTGAGTAGATTGATCCATGAAATGGCATATATAGATGTCACAATTCAATTATCTACTCATTTTAACCAAAGATTTCAATTCGATTCACATATATTAGCTACATTGTATACCAAACCCTAAAACAACAAAAATGAACCTTAGTGCATGGGAATGAGAGGAATTTCAAAGGAGAATGAAGGGAAAGGGTACCTTGAATCAGTAGATCGAGATGAGAGCAAAGGATTGGAGGGGAGAACCTTAAATCAAAAGATCTTTTGTTTGGGGATTTTTGGATGAGAGAGAGAGAGAGAGTTCTTGAGATGGGAAAAGAAGAATAGGAGATGAAGAGAGGGGCATGGGCTGGCTAAAGAAAAGAGGAGCAAGGGAACGGTTACACCAAGATTTGTGCCGAAACTGCCCGTGCCCGATGTGGTCAGTATGACCGCATAGGGCCTGGTTATACCGCTCACCGGTGCTACCGCACCCTCTGCAGTCACACCGGCCTTGACAGGCTGAAATGCCAATCAAAAGCCAAATTGAGTTGTAGTTGCTCCTTTATTCATATTTTTTATGAATACTCTATTTGAGCACTTCAACTCTATAACTTAATCAAGAAGAACGAATTTTCACAAGTAATTTTTATTAAAGTAATCTTCTTTTAAAAAAAGAGAAAATTTTGGAAGTAACTATTTGTCAAAAGATGACTTTTGCATTTGGGCATATATAAGTTTGAAATACCCTTAGTGAATTTAGAAATGATAGAAATATAGTTCCAAGGCAATTACTCACAATGTACATTTCAATAGGTTAATATAGACCAATTTTTTTATTTTAAAGAAATTTGTGAAAATCACGACTTAGGTCAAAGCATTTTGAGGTATTTTTCAATATAGAGAAGATTTAATAGAATAAATTGAATCAAGGATGAGATTTATAGAATTTTTTACTAATATATTTTTTATTCAAATTGCAAAAATATACCTTGAAAAAAATTTGCAAAAATATACCTCTGTCGTCATATGGTTAGGCGACATATTCTAAAACCCAAAAAAAGCTAAGTCAACTGCTCACGTGGCCCCTCTGTCGGCAAGTCTGGCTCTCTGTCGCTGAACCATCAGGCGACAGAAATATGTCGCCATTTCATGGGGTGACATATTCCTGTCGCCCGATGGTTGGGCGATAGAGAGCCAAACCATTTAATTACCAAAAATCATTAAAAATTTTTGGAGGAAACTAAATTTATGAGGAACAGTTTTCGACTGATTTCATTCAAAAATTCGATGTAACTTGTGAGCATTAATTATTGGAAGTTAGTGTTATTTTGACAGTAGCTAGAATTTTAGAATTCAAACTAAGGTTCAATAAAAGAAGATAAATTTGCCAACGATAATTCATGTAGTATTTTACAAAATTATTATTTAGTGTCTTTTGGTTGACAAAAAATTCAAATTTCGTTGTTCCTCATTCTGTTTCGGTGTGCGACAAATTTCACGAAAATTCGTAGTAAAACATTAAATGAAATATTTATATTACAAAGTGCAATAAGTATAACAACTACAGAGTAGTATGGCATGTGAACAACAGCAAAGATATAGAAGGAATTCATAAAATTGGGATACAACACAGGTACATGTCATAAAATCATACATTCTATGGCCATGGATCTCAGAATAGGGAATTCGAACGGTCAATTGGATGTCACAGAACCATACATTCTATGGCCTAGGTGGCATGAAATCATCGTCATCGTCATTTATAAGGTTAGGAGGTACCCGTCCTTTAGTTCTGATAGTGCTTGAACATCGAGGCGGAGGTGACACGAAATCGTCATCACCATCGTCATTGCCATAGTTCCTGGAACGGCCTGTTGTAGTACTACTTGAATGACCATTTCTGATAGTGCTTGAACGTCCTCTTGAACTTTATGCTTCTATGGTGGTTAAACGTCCTCTTGAACTTCCTGTTGCAACAGTGATCGGTGAACCTCTACCCCTCTTAGATCCTCTTCTACGGCTTCTGCGCAAACCAGGAATCACACCACCACTGAAGAGCATAAACATTGCTACGAATTCTGGGATATCTTTGTTCATCAACTCTTCATCCTCCGGGAATGTCTAACACACAAGACGGGCATATGAAGGAGTGAAGTTATGGATGATGCTAAAAAGATTAGTATGGGGAACGAATATGAAATAACTAATCTTAATATGCTTTGCATACTGATCGAGCGGCATCAGTACCCTACGAGATATTGATGAGAAACTAGCAGAAGGGTGGTTGGCTAGTTCGCACAACCTTAAATACCTTTGACGCCACTATTGCAAGTGTGCCTTGAGGTCGTCAGAGGTCATAAGGCCTAGGCTAGAGGTTATGTCCTCCTACCTCGATGATGTCAGATGCCACTCTTGCAATTTGGCCACCACCTTACTTAGGTTATTCTCGTTGAACGGATCATCCTTCCCGTTACGCATAACCATCATCATGTAATGAAGGGCTAAGCTGCTCATATTTGGTGTTCACAAGAATGCTTTGCTAGAGGATCCAGCTATGGTGAAGTGTAAGTGGGAGATGTGTTTGTGTGCTTGTAGTTTGGAGTGGAGGTTGGGGTAGGGAAGAAGGGCTGCTTGGGTGGGGAGTGGTTTTATATGCCACTTTGGTCTGAAAAAGCGGGCTGTAGCATGTTTTTGTTTCAGTCTGAAAAAGCAGTGGGTTGCAGGGTGTTGCCACTTTGCTGAGATAGGGAGTGTGTTGTCTGTCGGTCTGAGATGAGCAGCGTTTTGTCACTTGGTGGTGTGCTGCAGCGTGTTGCAGTGTGTTGTCGAATCAATCTGAGAAAGCTGCTAGCAGCATGCTGTCATATCGCACTGACAAAGTTGCTGTGTGTGTTGTCCAATCAACATGAGAAAGCTGATGGTAGTGTCTAATTGTCATGAAAAAGCTGCTAGGAGGGGGCGAAATGTGCTATTTCATCTTCACGGAGGCTTCACGGAGGCTACACCGTATAGGATGTTTTAACTATTTTTAAGGCACCACAAGGTCACCGGTAATCGGGAGTCCGAGGAGGTACGAGACATCCTCTAAAGTGATCGCCATCTCCCCGACAGGTAGATGGAAGGTGTGCGTCTCCGGCCTCCACCGATCCACCAGAGCGGTGATCAGGGAACTGTCAAACGGGAACCGGCGACCCACGTCCTCCACCATCCGGGAGAGTGGTAGCAACCCTGATGCTCAAAGCCTACAAAAAAAAATATGTAATTAATATCAGTACAACACCAATCATGATACTACAACAAACATATTTAAAAATTTACATACTAATATGTTACCTAGGGATCCAACAAGGATCCTGCGCCCAGGAGTACTGCAGTGTCCTCAGTCGAAGTACGCCGAGCTGCACAGGATCCTCTCCCTCCTCTGGAAAAGTAGTGGTGAAGTGGGCACAGTAACGAGGATCAACGACCAGATCCAACAACTCAAAGGGCCACTCATCATCTCCATCCTAGTGAGCCATACCTAAAAATTACATAAATGAAAGTTATAATTAAAATGCATATAGAAATAAAAGCGTAGAAAAATTATACAAGCATCACAACAATATATTGAAACAAATGCATACATCAAACTATACAAGCATCATAACAATATTTGAAACAATTTAATAATTTGTCAAGCCACGACACTCACAACTACATGCAACATGCTTACAACTAGGTAAAAAACAGAGTTAATACAACACACATTACATCAATAAAATATAAATTTGAAATATAGCATATGATAATTCAAATGGCTTCTCATTTGGTACGATGTGATCGTGCACCACTCCTTGCAGACGACGATCCCTCCCTCGCCGTCGGATTGCCATCTCCTCCTTCATCTTCTTCGTTTTGTGGCTGGCAGTTCTTGAACATATGTCCTGTTTGGTGGCACAATGAACATTTCTTCACACGTTTACCAGCTTTAGACTCATCCATGTCATTTCTGATACGCCTTGTTTTCCGACGCCCTGCTTTCCATCTTCTTGCATCAAAATCAGGAACCCAAAACCTTTCATCAACGCTAGGAGTTGTGGTGAAAGAACTGACAACACCATAACCATAAAGCTCCTGGCTCCAAGTTGCCATCACCTTTTCCTTCATAAAATATTCAGATAGATATGTACCGGGTGGCATTCCAAACAATGCACATGCAGCTATCACATGTGAACATGGCCTATGCAAAAGGTGGGGTTTGTTACACGAGCATTTGCAGTCATCCTCCAAGGTGCATTCTTGGGTGACAACCTTCTGGTTGGTTCCACGCCGTCCTTTATCCCTGTATATCACCTCAAAGCACAGTGTTCATGCACCTACTTTGATATCTCTATGCTTGGACATAGGGCTGGAAAAAAAGCTCGTGGTTCGTGGCTCGGCTCGGGCTCGCCCGAACCTGGCTCGGCTCGCACAGGCTCGTGGCTCGGACCGAGCCCGAGCCGAGCCTGTTTTTCAGGCTCATGAAAACACCGAGCCGGCTCGGCCAGTTCCCGTCACAGCCGGCACCCCATGGCCCCTCTCCCCCCTCCCCTCAAACCAACTATCCGGTCTATCCCCAATTCCCCACCTTCTCGTGCAGCAAGCTGGAACGGACGACTGGAATCGGTAAGCCCCCCTCCATCCCTCCCTCCCATCTTCTCTGGCTCCCCAAAGGGGCTAGACGCATGGCCGACGCCTCACTCGCTCCGGCTCCGGGTACCTGACTTAGATGGGATCCAGAATCCCGAACCTCTTCACTGGTAATTACCCGGGCGGCGGGCATCGACGGGGTCGCGCGGCCCTTGGCGCATTGAGTATTCCAGTCGAATCGAGGCGCCGTGGTAGTAGCAATGATCATTGTCTCGTCCTTTGCTATGTTGTGCGATGGCCTAGTGGTAGCTTTCCATGCCTGTCTCGGATCTTAGCCTGCTCCTTGGTGGTTTCAAGCGCTTCTGGTCTCGGTGACCCAACCCAGCATCAGAGCAATTGCATCTGTAGTTAGTTGCGTTTCTGAAATACATACAAGTCGCATCTTGGTGCATTACTAGGTGTACTAGACCAAGGAATTTCTGAACAATTTCTTTATGTAGGCAGTTAACTTAAGTTGCAAATCAATAATACACATCTTCATGTATTATGTAGTAATTACTCTGAGTTTTATGGGATCAGTTCAAGAAACTACTTAAGTGCTTTCAAGCCCTAGCAAGACACACAAATCATGGAAAGTTTGCCATCTAGCAAGACACACAAATCAAGATTAGATTTAGATTTAGAAAAGTGGCCCTTGAGTATATCAAGTTGAGACACAGGAGTACTAGCTTACTAATTTTGTGCATGCTTATATTTTTACACATTCAGATAAAGATTTTGTTAGAATATAATATCTATTTAGATTTAGAAAAGTGGCCACCGATTATGTGAAGTTAAGACACAGGAGTACCAAATTATTAATTTTGTGCATTCTTATATTTTTACACATTCTGACATCACCTCGACAAGTGACAACCATAGTGAACATAATCACTATGTACCAACTACAAAGTTCAGACTTTTACAGAGGTTAAGCGTGAAAATTAAAAAAGAAAGCTTCAACCTGTAGTTTTACACTACTTAGTCTTGATATTATAATTGATGAAGTGTAGCGTTTTTCCTACTTGTGTAGCTGCGACCTGTTGCATTGATCCTAAGCATCTTCATGCAAGCTCAAGCTTGTTTTTGGGTCAATTTTCTAGTAGTAAACAAGCCAGTCAAAGCATAGCATGGCTCACACAAACTGGACTCGTTTCTAGCTATAGTAGTATTGCAATCTTGCAGATAGATTGTTTTCTTTGGTATGGACACTGCAAGGCCCTGGCTCGGCAAGCCAATGAGCTGGCTCGCGAGCCAGGTGTGAGCCGAGCCGAGCCGCTTGTTCGGGCTCGTCAAACCACTGAGCCGAGCCTGGCTCGGCTTGCTCCCTGACCGAGCCCAAGCGAGCCGAGCCGAGTGGCTCGGCTCGGCTCGTTTCCAGCCCTACTTGGACACCTTCATACTCTTCTCATCCATATATTTAGTGATCATGCTAGAGTACAATAGTTTCTCATCTCTCATTACTACTTCAACAGCTTGATGCCTATCCACAAAGTATTTGGTTGTGCCCCATAGCACTCCCTCAACAATTCCTACCAACGGGAGATGTCGAATATCCAAATATGGGATATGGGCATGCACCATAAAGTCGGAAATCATGTCACGTATGTACTTACCAATATCAGGATATTCTGTGTATCTCTAGCCCGAGTTTGTGGGATAAGGTATATGCGAAAAGGATATCCTCCTTCAGGGAAAGTTTCAATCATATTTCTGATACGAAGAAACCTACTCGAATACACCCAGCAGTTATGGAAGTTCAGATACGATACGGGGATCATAACGGCAGAAGGACTCCTCATCGACTACGACTCGATACTCCATCCCACTATATAAGGACCAGGGAGGATGTCGTCAAGGACAAGGCCAATCGGAAGCGACACAAGCCAGGAGAAGTCAAGTGCAACCCATAGCAAACCAGCATAGAGCGCTAGCTTTCATCCTAGATAATCCACAAACTGTAGTCTAGCCATCTCCCAGATTCGTAGTTCTTCCTTGTAATCAGGGATACCCCTATTCATCTGTAATCTCTTCATTGATCTCAATCATCGCCGACACAGGACTAGGGTATTACTCGATGACGAGGCCTGAACCTGTGTACATCACGTGTTCTTGATTGCATGCTTGATCCTGCATATCTCGAAGGTACCCAAATATAAGTGTGTTGTCTATCACTAACCTTCGACAGCTGGCGCGCCAGGTAGGGGCTTTCAGCTATTTTTGCAGATTAAGCATGTTTTCAACATACGCCAACGTTGGAATTCTCGACATCAGCTAATTCCCGCCAATAGCTCTGAGATCGTCTTTGAAACCATGTTGTACCGATGGGGTCCAGACAGTAACCTTAAGCACATCGGCTTCATTGAGTCCTATTCCAAGGACCCATGCCAAGAAGTGTGCTTCATCGAGTTTGACCCTCTAGAGCCCAACGTCCTCAAGTGCGTGGACACAGAGAGCGATAGCGACAGCAGCGACGATGACCTCAGTAGTCAAAGCAGTAGTTATGCAGATCACCACGTGTTCATGGCTAGAGCCAGTAAAGGTACAACTGCTGGAAGTTCCTAAGAGAGGGACCCTGGAGCAGAAGCCTTGGGTAACCAGGAAGGTCATATTCCTCCGGGAACATCCCAAGATCTTGGAGCAGTAACTGCCGCAGCGCATGCAGCTGTGGATATTGTTGCTCTTAGCACGGCAGACCATCATCGTAACCCAACAACCGTAGCTGCAGCAGGGATGGCAGCTAGGTTGTCAAAGTACCTCAACCTGGACAATCCAATGACACCTCACCTGCAGGCACCAGGATTCCAGGGGCAGTAGGCCCTTTAGCAGTGTGATCGCAATGGTGCGCCCAGCCGCACCCTAGGGACAATGTCCCATTAGAGCCACCCCAGCGACGTCTTCAGTACTCCTGAAGCCAACGTCCAGTGCGCTCATATGTTGTTAAAGTCTCTTCCACCATTGGACCCAGCCAACCCTATGACGCTGGTGTTCGACTAGATGAAGACGCTACTCGATGCAAATAAGAGCTCGATCGCTTGAGCGACCAACTCGAGTTCGGGCGACCAAGCCGACAAAGGCGCCCGGTTACCGCCGAGACCGTCCCACAACAGTCACCGAGTAGCAAGATCGGCGGTGGCTAGTTCTAGCCATCGTGTTTCCAGGACGGTCCACTCGAATCCCCGCTAGGGATACCTTGGAGACCTCCGAGATCGAATCCCGCATGATCATCGAGATTTGCGTGATGTTCTACGAGATCGGAGGGAAGAGTGAGATCGCAAAGACTGCGAGAGGTGAGACAATGAGTCCTCATCCTCGAGAGGTCGATCTTCGGTGCGGCATGCGCATTGAGGCGAATTTTCGCCCTCGAGGGACTACTCGCCGCCGCGACACAGGTTCCCCCTCGGCAAGATGCGCACAGAGGACAACGCTAGATAATGCCAAGAGTGAGCGGTGAAATTGCGAGAGCAATTTGCCTAGAGAACCAATTGAAGGAAAGGTGTCTAAAGCAAGGACATTATTCCGGTCAACGAATGCTCAAGAAAGAAAATTCACCCTAGACTCCAATTTATTTGCACAAACCTGAGCATTTTGCCAACAAATGCCCTCAAAAGAAAGCGATCGCATCGGTTCAAGTCAATCCTAACTCCGTCCCTGTCAAGGCCCTAACGTCAACGCTAAATCAAGAAAGTCGGGAGTCTACTTAGTGCAAAACCGTAACCCTAATTGTAAAGTAAAGAGATTAGAGATGAATTCCATGTAAAGGTTTCCTTGTCGAAAGAAATAAAGCAGAAATGGTTGATACATGGGTATACAAGAGTATTGGAATGAAAGGCAATAATGTAAAATGATGAGTTAGATGTTTCTCTAAGAGTATTCCCATGTTTATGGTTCGCCTAGAATTGATACATATGCAATGGTGGCTAATTTGGAGGTACCAGCCTGAGCTTGTTAGTCAGAGGATTTGTCATTGTCAGTAAGTGCTCAGTTGTGCTAGATTTAACTAGGATGATAAGAGTTCCGTGCTTATTGAGTGAGTAGAGTTTCAAGTAAATCATATTGCGATTGGATATTTAGACCTTTGACATTATTCTGGAATTAGTTGGATGCTCAAGCATACGACTATTTGGTGCGGAGTGTATCGGTTTAAAACCCTGAATGCGAAAAAAAGGAGGTGGTTCCAAGTGATGACAGCTTGTGTTAGCCAGCTGATGGATAATAGTGTGGAATCTACCAATTAGAAGATGCGCTAGTTGTCAGAGAATACCTTGATATATTTTTCAAGAATTTGCCTGGTATGCCATCATATCGGAAGGTCAGGTTCGTGAGTAAATTAGTATAGCACCAACAGCGAAAAGACCATGTCAAATGTCTACTAAGGAATTAGTGGGAACTGGAAAAGCATATCGAAGAGTTACTAGGAAAAGTTTGAGAAGACTTAGTGTGTCACAGGAGAGCTCTTGTTTATCCAAAAAGGAAAATGGAAGATCGGGAGATTGCACTGAATCATGCTCTAACTGAAGAAAAGATCGAAAATAAGTATTTAATGTCAGGATCGACAACGAGGTTGGACAGTTGAGAAAAGAGCTGGAATTTCTCTAAGATAAAACTTCGCTCCAGCCATCATCAATTGAGGAGTCATGTGAAAGATGTTTTTAGGATTGCGTCCTCTACGCGATATGGATAATATAAGTTTTAGCTATACCTCCTGGATTGACCAATGCCCCGCATACTTCATGAACATGATGACTAAGGTATTTAGGGATTACTTGGATAAATTCGTGATTGCCATATAGATGACATTCTAGTATATTCTAAGACAAGAGGAAAACACGCAGGACCTAGAAATGAGTTTTTGCGAGAGCAGCTGTCGTACGCTAAGTCAAACAGGTGTGATTCCTGGAAGAAAAAGGTTGAATTCTGCGGTCATATAAAGACTGCTAAAGGAGTTACTGTTAAACCAAGCAAGGTAGAAGTTGTGTTACACTGGGAGCAATCAAAGTTCGTTACTTAGAGTTGAAGTCCTAGGAATGGCAAGATATTATCGCTAGTTCATAGAAGGGTTTTCGACAACAGCTAGACCTCTTATACGATTGATTGAAGAGAAAAAGTTGCATGGACGCCGGAGTGTGGAGAGAGTTTTCGGAAGATGAAGAAGCAGTTAACATTAACACCTATGTTAGTATTACTAGTTGAGTAGTTTCGACATGTATGGTGATGCTTCTAGGCATGATCGGGAATACGAATCAATGCAAAATAGCAAAGTTGTTGCCTATGCAATGATGCAAAGGAGACAGCATGAGGAGAAGTATCCTATGCATGACTTCGAATTAGCTATCGTAGTGCACGAGTTAAAAATATGGTGTCACTATTTCAACGAAAATGGATGTGAATCAAAAGAGTCTAAATTATATATTTACTCAGTCAGACCTTAATACGGAATAAAGATAATGGCGGGAAATGATCAAAGATTATAGTGTCAAAATCCATAGGCACTCTAGTAAGGCCAAGGTGGTAGTCGACATTGAGTATGAGGCCACTATACGAATATGTTGATAATAAGCGGTTAACCAGGGTTATACAAAGAATTCGAGAGACAAAAATTTGAGGTCATTCGGACACGATTCATAGCCGCTTTAGAAATAAAACCAACATTGGACCGGTGCTGGCGGCGGGCGTGCGCTCGCCTGCTCGCCAAAGCCGCCACGTGATCGGGCGCCGGGCGCGCAGGCGTGCTCGCCCACTGCCGCCGAGCGCCACGTGACCAAGACTGGCCGGGCGGGCGTGCTTTCGCCCGCCTGCTCGCCAAAGCCGCCACGTGGACTGGGCTTTGTGCGTCGGAGAGGGTACCCCAGCGCGAAGTACGCTGACAGTTTACAAAAAGAAGTAACACGAGATCGAGTTTGAACACCCTTACTAACGTCACCTAATATTTGATCTATTAGATGATCTTTGGAGAGTCCATGATGAATTCTTTGATGTAAAGGTTGAACTTGTAGATCATTCTCCTTTTTATCCACATTAATTGGTTGAACTTGACTTGGCGTTGCGGAGGCAGACGGTTCAACTTGAGTAGATGAGGGTTGATCTTCTTTATTCACTTTCAGCTTCACATCTGCAAGGGTTATATTCTTCATTACTTCTCTTAAACCTTCGTCACCTACATCATTTAAATTTTCTTGCTCTTCTTGAGAGCCGTTAGTTTTATCAAACTCAACATCGCAAGTTTTTTCAACAAAATCTTTATTTTTATTAAAAACACGATAAGCTTTGCTATTTGAAGAATAGCCAAGCAAGAAAACTTCATCACAACGACTTTGAAATTTTAAAAGCCAAACACCCTTTTTCAAAATATAACATTTGCAAACAAAGACTCGAAAATAAGAGATATTCGGTCTTCTCCCAATAAGATGCTCATAAAAAGTTTTTTTCAAAAGATGATGCAAATAAAGCCTATTTGTTGCATGGCAAGCAGTATTAATGGTTTTCGTCCAAAAACTATCAAAAATGCCATATTCATCAAACATTGTTCTTGCCATTTCAATTAATGTTCGATTTTTCTATTCTAAAACTCAATTTTGCTCCAGAGTGCAGGTAGCGGAAAGTTTATGTTTTATTTCAAGTTCATCACAATGATCTTCAATTCTTGTAGTTTTAAACTCGAAACCATTATCACTACGAATTTTCTTTATTTTGAAATTAAATTCATTTTAAACCCTTTTTGCAAATCTTTTGAAAATTTCAGAGGCTTCGGATTTGTCATCTAAGAAAAATACCTACATGTATTTCGAATAATCATCAACAATGACTAAACAGTAAGAATTACCTCCAATACTCTTATAGGTTGTCGAGCCGAACAAATCCATATGTAAGAGCTCTAATAGTCTAGAGGTGGACATGATACTCTTTAAAAGATAAGAACTAGCCACTTACTTGCTGGCTTAACAAGTACTACAAAGTTTATTTTTCTCAAACTTCACATCTTTCAAACCCACAACTAAATCATTTTTGGAATGCTTTTTAAGTTGAATCATTCCTACATGAGAAAATCTTCTATGCCATAACCAACCTAAGTAGGTTTTTGTAATTAAGCAAGTTTGAAGACATGACTCATTTGAGGTGAAGTCAACTAAATACAAATTTTCAAATCTAAAATCTTTGAATACTAAAGAATTATCATTTTCTTCAGAAATAACTAGTACATTATTAGAAAATGTGCATGTAAGACCAAGATCGTAAATTTGAGCAACCAATAGCAAATTAAAATTTAATATATCAACTAAAGAGACATTTGAAATAGACAGATCATTTGAGATAGCAATTTTACCTAATCCTAAAACCTTTCCTTTGCTATTATTGCCAAATGTGATCTTGTCATATTGTCCACTCCCCAATTCAATTGTGGTGAACATCTTCCGATTGCCAGTCATATGTTGGGTGCACCCACTATCCAACACCCAATACCTTCCCCCGGTCTTATAGTTCACCTACAAAATAGAATCAAACTTTTTTAAGTGCCCAAATTTGTTTGGGTCCTTGGAGGTTAGTAACTAAGGCTTTGGGCACCTAGATGGCTTTCTTTCTTTGGCCAATTATAGGAGTTCCAATAAATTTAGCAATTATTTTACTATTTCTATCTTTCTTAAGAACATAGGAAGAATCATAAACATTACTTTTAGATGCTTTGCCTAAAAGACAATCATTTGCTAAATGTCCTACATCATGCTATTTATAACAAGGTTTCCCATTTGATTTTACAAAATGAAAAGCTTCGTTACTTAATTTCTTACCCATTTTAGGAACATACCCAAGTCCTTCTTTATTGTAAGAACATCTTTGACTATTTAAAATTTTATTTAGAGTATCCTTACCCTTAAAACATCTATCTAAACTTTTGCTAAGTTTATCCACTTGTTCTTTAAGTTCATTATTTTGTACCATTAAATTTTTATGGCAAGAAATTGAGTTAGAACATGAAATTGAAGATATATCAATCAAATCATCACAAAAAGTAAATGTGCTAATTTTTGCTACACAGTATGAATCAACTTCTAAATTAGGCATATCATCAATAATCTTATAACTAATGTCTACATCATTTTGAGACTTTGAATGGTTCTTGGCAAGGAGAGTCTCATGAGTTTCCTTTAGCTCCTCATTAGAATCTTTGAGAGAAAAATATTCTTTTCTCAAAGCTTTATGTTTGAACTTTTCTTTGCCGAGGTACTCATTCAAGTCCTCAAACATGTCTATAAGCTCATTATATGTAGGTTCATCATCATCTAGAGATTTTACCTTAATTTCTCCTCTTGCCATAAGACACATGGGAATGACGAATGGTAATGAAGCCTCCTTGATGGCAACGCCGGCGAGGCCCTTCTTCTTTGAAGGTGTGTCATCCTCGGAGGAGTCGCACTCTCTAATGTGAGCTTCACCTTTGTTGTCCTTTTGAAGCTTTTTGAAAAGTGTTTTCTTCCCTTAAAAAACTTTCTTCTTCTTGGGCGACTTATTCTTGTCATCTTTCTTCTTAGGGCAATGAGAGGCGATGTGCCCCTTCTCATCACACTCATAGCATCGGATATTTGTACACTAGTTTGTGCTAGAGTGTTGCCCCTTCTTGAACTTTTGAGGTGTGTTTGAGCTTGAACGCCTCCTCATAAACCTTTTCATCCTTCTCACGAGAAGCACCATCTCCTCCTCGGTGTCTTCATCATCGGAGTCATCAAGCGCCTCATCGCTCGACTCCACTTTCGCCTTAAAGGCAATATTCTTCTTCTTCGAAGAGCTTTGCTCCAAAAGCTCTTCGTTGTCCTTCTTGTAAAGCTTATTTGTGATGAGATTTCTAAGAAGTCCGGTGAGCATCATCCTTAGTAACTCCGGTGAGTTGAGAAACAAAAAGAGCATTCATAGCTTAAACATTGAGATGAGTGTTACGCTCTTCTTGTTCCATTGTAAGTGTGGGATTAACTCCCGGAGCAAAACTCTCAACTACAATTCTCTATATGTTTGAGCTCATTGCCTTGAGATAAATGGTCATACACATTTTCCAATAAGCATAATTTGTGCCATTGAAAAATAGCGCTTTACCTATTGACACCCCATTACTAGCCATCCTAACTCTCTACGCAGTAAAGCCCTAATAAAGAGTCGTAGCTCTAATACCACTTGTAGGATCAAGGATAACAGACTAGAGGGGGTGAATATGAGGTTTCTAATTTTTTCGATTCTACTGCAATTAATTAAATCACTAAGCTAGAATTGCAATAATGGCAATTTACAGTTATGATTTCTAGTGATCACAAAGTCTTCTAGTAAGTCAAGTATGAGTAATAGAGGATTCTAAATTCATCAAATTGCTAGAAATAAGAATTGAGCACAAGAATTATATAAGCAAGTCACAAGAGAATGAGAGACAAGAATTTTTATCTCGTGGTCTCGGAGACTTACCGGTCTCCCCTAATCCATGTTGAGGTGACTTGAACAACTTCAAACTGGCTCCACCCGCTTGAGCTTTCCTCGATCACTATGGAGTTCTTCCTCGCTCCGGGTAGACGAACTCCGGCCTTCATAACTTGCCAGGGTTTCTCACAACCTCCGTTGAGAAGCTCACCACGCATGATGTAACAGCCCGATTTTCGCTAATCTGGTAAGTGAGGCTTGTCATGTTAACGTCTTCCGTAATGTCATTAAAATCCTCTTTTAATTATAATCATACAAGTGTTAGGACATTCATCTTGCATAAAGAGAGAGTAACAAAATCCTGAAAATCATTTTCCAAAACTGCACACATGTTATTTCACCTTAGTCAATGACATGTGGACCATGTTCATAAGGGAGAGGATAGTAGGCTGCACATATCTACTATAACACTTCTTACTTTACCTACCTCTACCCACTTACCTAATCAATCAATGACACATGGGACCTACCTTGCATAAGGATTGGTAGGCTGCACATCCCCTCCATGACTTTTCTCACTTCAATCCCTCATACCCACCCTTTTTACTCACCCTATGACATGTGGGACCTAGCCCCACATGTAAGCATGAGTGGGCAGCCATATATAAGGCTCTAAACCTTGGTTTCTCCTCCCCCACCTGCCCATTTGCTCATCCAAACCTGAAAAAAATAGCAAGCACCTCTTCTCCAACACCTTGCCATTCTCCCCCACAAATCCCCTCAAATCTTGAGTTTGAGCTTGTGCATGTTATACCACATCAAAGCCAAGATCAAGAGCTTCAAATCCATCCAATTGGATTCTTGAGGCACCAAGTTTTGGGTGAGTGGCAATCAATTTTCTTTCTCACCATGTTCTGAAAATTTTGCCATTGTGACTCATATTCTTCTTCTCCATGGAATCCATTATCACACCTTGAATCGGGTCGAGCATGTCGCATGGAAGCTTGAGGAGGAAGGCTAGTTGCTGTTGCAAGCACGAGCAAGCGAGGTCATCGTCGTCTACACGAGCTAGGAGGAGACAAACCGCGAGACCCGGCGTTTCGACACTTTTCGTCATTTCCTCGCCGAAACCAACCGTCACCACGTGAAAAGTAACCCCGTAGTGGTAAGATCCCACCCTAGTCCACCCTTTTGAAGTCCTAGTACATTGCTATGAAGTATAGAAGCCGATAGACAAATAGCCGTTTTGAAACAGATCAGGTCAGCTCGGACAGTCCGAGGTTTTACCCGGATAGTCCAAATAATCCGGATACTCCGAAGAAATGTCTGGATAGTCCGGGTTGGGCGTAGCTCAGCAGACCGAGGGTGTCAACCCGGATACTCCGGAGTTTTATCCGAATACTCCGGATAGGGCAGAATACGCGAGACCGAGGGGGTCAACCCGGAGTAAACCCGGATACTTCGGATATGATTCAATAAAATGCCCTGATACTTGAACTTTGACGCAAAACTCAATTAGTATTTTCATATTACCATTAGTACTACACATCATGAGCATATCATACATCTTTTAATCATGTGCATCATTGGAGTTCTTGATTCGGTGTTTATGGATTTGGATTTTCTCATTCGGTGTTGACGCTTCGGAAGGCACTCCCGAGTACGACTACGCCTTCGAAGTCAAGAACGAGCAGCAAGGCACTACTTTACTCCTTGACCATGATTGCTCCTACTATTTGAAATTTATATTGTTGGAATTATTTTATCAATTGCATGCTTACTTTCAATTACAATTATGATTGGGTAGAATTCTTAGCTACTGCCACATCGTTATATTATCCCCTTGTCATGTTCTTTCCATGTTCGCCCTAGGTGGTTGGTTTACTATTATTGTACATGGGTTCGTGCGAATTGCTTAGCCATGCTTAGAACATCGTTAGAAACTGCGATAGATGGCCTTAGTCCATCGGTCGCAATGATCGAGATTTATTCTGATAATGATGGTTTCAAATGTTAATTGATGAGTAGAGATATTGGTTAAGGACCATAAGGATTGAATCCTGGTGACGTCTCTTTGAGTAACTATCGTGCGAACCACATGCCGTTTATGGGACCGGCGTAACCAAGTACTTATGTATGATTAGGTTGTGTAAACCATGTGCACTCGGAATTCCTTGAGCTTAGTGGAGCGTCAAGGAATGTCTACCGAAATTCCTTAGGCTTAGTGGAGCGTCAAGGAATGTCCTCGGAGTCCCTCGAACTTTGTTGAGTTGGGGATGTCCAACAACGGGTGTACTCCTTGATCCACACACACAGGGCACTAAGCACGCGAGATCAAGGGTCACAATCATCCGAATGGTTTAGATACACTACCATACATACTGGAAAATGGTTTGTCATGTTCACCTCGCCCGACACATCTAAGAAAATGTGTTGATAGCTTGGCTTACGAGTGTGACGTGTCGTGTGGGTAAAGTCGTACCTCTGCAGAGTTTAAACTATTCGAATCGCCGCGTCCATGGTTAAGGACGATCGCTTGATTTGTCAGTCACTAGGCGAGTATTAAGGACTTGGTAAGAGTGGGATGGGAGTAGGAAAAAGACATGAGTATTGTAGTACTTGTGTGTGTAATTGAACATGAGCGATGGAACTCAAGTTTCGGAGAATGCTTGAAGGCATGATATAAATATGAATATGATGATATTACATTATGTATTAGATTTTGCAAATGTTTACTAAATGCAATTTGTCAATCTATACATGTTTTATGATTATTCCCAAATATTGCTTTATGCTGAAATTGCCATTTGGTCTCCCTTTGATGTAGCAACCACATGTAGTTAGAACTCAGCATGCAACTTATATTATTGTGCGAGTACACTCTTTGTACTCAACCGGATTGTCCACTTGCTGCAAGTGAGGATGAGGCACTGCCCGGGGGCTTTTACCAGGCAGATTTCGATAATTCTAACGTTTAGTCATTGTTCTTGCCCCAGTTGGTTGCCTGAGGGTTTGGGGGCATGCCATGCTGGCCCTTTTGTTGTTTATCTCATGAATTCCGCTGCTATTCGGTGTAATAACTCTAAATATGTCGTTATGGACAGCAGTCCTACTTTTGGAATGTAATAACGTTTATGTTTTCGATAATTGTGTATGTGTTGTGATGTCAACTGTTGGATGAGAATGCACGTGTTGGCGAACTTTCCTAGGACCAACACGGGTATATTCACGGAACGCCCGAGGTTCCCTTGATTCACTTGAGATGTACCGCGTATTTGGGTGAATCAGTGGAGTCCCGGGGATGGTTCCCCACACACGAACACCTCTGAGTCGTCTAGGAGTCGGCAACCTCAAAGAGTAATAAACCTTGACGTTTGCTCGAGGTCGAATTGAGTATCTAGAGGCTCAACACTAAATGCACCACTCAATTTTTGCTCCTAACTCTCTCAAAGTGTGAATTGAATACACAAAAAGTATTGGAGACTAGCTAGAGCTCAAATACCATCAATGAGATCCAAAACTAGCTTTAGAATGTAGGTGGAGGGGTATTTGTAACCCTCACCAACCAAATATAACTGTTGTCCAAAAGTTGGCCCAAATCATCCTGAGAGGCTGGTCATACCGCTCTTGGGCTGGTATGATCGCCCCTCAATAACCAATGATCCGTACATTGCATTTAATGCACTGTTAGTGATTGTTGGTCACTTGGTCGGTATGACTGGGGGGGTCTGGTCATATCACTAGCCGGTATGACCGGAGGGTCCCTGGTCATACCACCACTTCAGGTGCAAAAACACTCATTCTATAAAAAACAGACTGGCCTTGGACTCGGTCATACCGATGGCCGATATGACCGAAGGGGGCCCTATCATACCGGCCCACAAAACCAAAAAGCATAATTTTATATCTTTTAATTTCTCTTTTGAATACATTTCCATGGAAGTGTCTAATTGCATATGAATTAAGTCTCAACACTTTTATCGACATCGAACGCGTGACAAAAACCCCTTTTAATAGTACGGCATCTATTCTAGCAATCCAATTTTTTCCTCCAAACTCCGAGATTGGCAAAAAGGCTATGAAAAATCCTTAAATTTTATACCTTAGCCATCTTGTCTTTGACGATTGCTTTTCATTTTTCACCAATTTCATGCTTCCATATTCATTAAGATTTGGACCAACCTATTCTCAAAATACTCAATTGAAAATGTTAGTCCTTTAATTATAATTGTCATTAATTACTAAAACCAAATCAAAACAGGGCCTAGATGCTTTCAAGCATTTATCTCATGTATGTCATAATGTTCCATGTCATATAGCAATTTTGCAACTTTACCCAAAAGGATTGACTAAACTTTACCCAAAAGGATGACTAAAACTTTACCCATAGTGCTATAGTGCTGTAAGCTATTAATATGTGTGCACCATATAATAATACGAGGCAACAATGCACTGGAAAGGTTAGCGATTTCTAATTTAGACTAAGCATTGACACCTAGCTAGCTTAGTACTAAGCACCAAAATAATGAAAATTATATATGTTAAGCTACTAACTTTTATTAGTTCTAATCACTACCAACATCATCTGAAACATTGTCATCAAGCATCATGTCTTCCTCTTCACTTCTCGTCTAGGGCTTCCACTACCGAAGAAGATCCCGTTTCCATATTTAGAGTGTGTTTGGTACTTCTCCTTAGTTGTAAAGCCTCTTCTGCTTCTATGGCCATATCAGCTAAACCCCAAGTAAATCCTAAACCGGGAAACACCTCATCATTAGTAGCATCTTGATCATGCCACTCCACTACTCTGCTCATGTCTTTTGAAGACACGGGAACCTTTTCCTTTTCCTTCTTTGTATCAAGGATCTTTGCATTGAATTGCACAAAGACAATATCATTCATCTTTTTCACCTTAAATCTATTTATTTCTTTGAATGAATCGTAGAGAGACGAGATTGTGCTTTTATGAGGGTCGTGGCTATATGGAATAGGGTAAGGTTTTTTCTATTATTTGGGCACCCATGAAAAAAGGGCCTATTAAATGTTAACGGCCGCTAAATCGAATAAACGGCTCGATAAAATGGAAAAACCTTGAAATGACTATAAACATAATAGATTGGGGACCTTTACCTTGTGACACCCCACCTCGCCTGACTAGGCCAGGATTGGTGGAAGCCTCACATGCAGAGTGCGCTAGGATCAGGCTAAGGACAACAACACATGCATAGATAGAAATTTCCATCGAATAGTACCCGAGGATTATTCTTAGTGTACATATAGTACAGTCTTAGGCCTAGCTATGGTGATTTCCACACCGCCCACCTAATATTACAATATTAGTCTAAGAGCTTCCCTTCTGATGATGTTTTATTCCGCTAGGTCTGGGTCATCAGTTTCCTCATAACCATAGCCCTCCATAGCATCATCATCATCATCATAGGAAATCACATCATCAAAAAAGTCACCATTTAACTCGTCTATGTTGGTGGACTCGACGGGCTCTACAAACCAACATCAAAAGCAAAGCTAAGTACTTCAGTACTCAGCAAGCCGCGGAAAATTTAAGCATGATAATAATTACTTACTTTTTTGGCCACCAAGCCGTTACACAAATGCAGCTCTTTACCGAAAGTACCCTTATACCCATTTGTTAGAAAAGTCAAGTTTTAGCCTTTAAATTTACTGAATGCAAAATAACATGGGGTTTTACATCCTGTGTTAGAGGAAAACCCACACGACACACTTCCAAACCCGGAAGATA
Organism: Guadua angustifolia; assembly: GCA_036346375.1. NCBI lineage: Eukaryota > Viridiplantae > Streptophyta > Magnoliopsida > Poales > Poaceae > Guadua > Guadua angustifolia. The sequence continues at coordinate 20,531,429 of CM070519.1, forward strand.
GGAGTGATATCACATTTGACTCTGATCAGGGGTGTACTGCTTTGCCCATAGCATCACTTGGCTTATTGTCACAGTGCGCTTCCATAGGCACACTAATAAACCAAGGAAACAGAACATTTGGTCAATCGTACACTGACCTCTGCCATACCGCCTTGCCTCATCAAAGGCACACGGCCATCAAAGGTCAACAGTCGGTGAGCACTTGAGATTTTACTACCGTTCGCGGCCTGAAGGAGATTTCAAAAGCTCCAAGCTCGACTGCCCATTTTGCAATTCTCTCAGTGGCTTCCCAATTGTGAAGTATGTCCCCAATCAGAAAAGAGGTAACCACCGAAACCGAATGCTCTTGAAAGTAGTGCTTGAGTTTGCGAGAAGTGAGTAATCTGACATACTGAGAGCTTTTTACCCGCAGATCATCAACCTTGATTCCCTAACACCTCCGATGAAGTAAACCGTCATTGGACCTTTTGGAGGTGCCCTACTTCCTCCCACTCTACAACAATTGCGGCGCTGACTACATGAGTAGTTGCGGCAATGTAGAGCAAAAGGGGTTCTTCGGGCATTGGTGAAACCAGCACCGGTGGCGAGGATAAAAATGCCTTGAGTTCCTCAAAAGCTTGCTGTGCCTCGGCGGTCCATTGAAAATTGCCCTGCTTCTTCAGAAGTTTGAAAAAGGGTATTCCCCGCAAGCCCAAGCGGGAAATGAACCTTCCGAGTGCCACTATGCAACCTGTGAGTTTCTGGACGTCTTTTTGGCTAGTCAGAGGCTTCATCTTCAGGATGGCATTGACACAATGAATCCGAGCAGTTTTCTTGAGGGGACTCCAAAGACACATTTTTCAGGGTTAAGCTTCATCATGTAGGCCCTTAGGCTTTCAAATGTCTCGGCCAAGTCGGATATAAGGTCCTCCTTTGCACGAGATTTGACGACGACATCATCGACATATACCTCCACGTTGCGTCCAATTTGGGTGTGAAAACACCTCTGTATTGCACGCTGATAGGTTGCACCAGCGTTTTCAAACCGAACGGCATTGTGACGTAGCAAAATGCCCCAAACGGAGTGATGAACGAAGTTTTGATGCAGTCTTCTTCTTTTAGCCTGATCTGGTGATACCTCGAGTAGGCGTCGAAAGCTCAAGAGCTCGCACTGCGCTTGAATCTACTACCGGTCGATGCGGGCACTTAACGGATCTTTCGGACATGCTTTGTTAAGATCGGTATAATCAACACACATGCGCCAGCTTTTATTCTTTTTGCGAACAAGAACTGGGTTCGCTAACCAGTTGGGATGATACACTTCTTTTATAAAGCCTGCTGCTAAAAGCTTAGTGATTCTTCCCTGATGGCTTCTCGGCGATCCTAAGCAAATCGTCGGAGCCACTGCTTGATGGGCTTCGCCTTTTCATCCACATTGAGAGAGTGCTCGATCACCTCCCTAGGGACACCGGGCATGTCGGAAGGTTTCCATACAAAAATGTCCTGGTTGGCCCGAAGAAAGGTGACGAGCGCGTCTTCCTATTTGGGGTTGAGTCCTGTCCCGATCAGAGTCGTTTGAGCCGAGTTGGACGAGTCGAGGATTACCTTCTTAGTCCCCTTGTCAGGCTTTATGCTTTTCTTGGCTTGTTTTTTGGCCGGGACTTCTCCTTCATCTTGCTGTTGTGCAGCTGCCTGTCGGATCTTCTCCCTGTCGACTGCCGCTTCTTGTACTTCGGCCATCTCGCAACTCTCTCTGTCGCATGCGAACAACTGCCTAACGTCGCCGCGGACGGAGATAATGCCTTTTGGCCCTGGTATTTTCAAGACGAGGTAAGTGTAATGGGGCACGGCCATGAACCTGGTTAGGCTTGGCCTTCCCAAGATGGCATGGTATGCCGTCTCGAAATCAGCCACTTCAAAATTACGATATTCCATCCGGTAATTCTCTCTGGTCCCGAACGTGACCGGCAAAGTGATTTGCCTGAGTGGAACCAAAGAGGTCCTAGGAATTACTCCATGAAACGGTGACGAGCCTCGTTTTAGCTCGGAGCGAGAAATCTTCATGTCGTCGAAAGTTTTAGAGAAGAGGACGTTAAGTCCGCTCCCCCCGTCAACCAGCACCCTCTTGAGTTTAACGCTGCGAATCACAGGGTCCAAAACAAGAGGATATCTACCTGGATATGGGATGTGATCTGGATGATCTGAGCGGTCAAAGGCAATCGGGATTTCGGACCATCTGAGGTATTGGGGAGTTGCCGGCATAACCGCATTGATGTCCCGAGCGGTAAGCTTTTGCTTTCGCTTGGACTCATAAGCAGCCGAGCCCCCAAATATGTAGTTGAGCTCACGTTCCGTCTTCTGATACTCGCCTTCATCATCTTCAGGGGAATCTTGTTTTTTCTTTTCTTCATCTTTTGCTTCGCCCTTGGCCGGTCGCTTTCTGGACTCCTTGGCGAACCTCCTCAGAGTGAAGCAATCCTTCGCGGCATGTTTCCCCTTGGGATGGAAATGGCAAGTTGCCTCCATTACTACATCATAATCATCTGTGCGCGGCGCGCGATGTCAGCCTTGCTCGGTCGCCGCCACTAGTTCTTCGGGCTTCCGCTTCCTATCCCGCTGTCTAGAGGACTCGGCATGATCCTTCTTGTCTTTATACCGTGGGCGGTCGTCTTGTCGCTCGGCTAAAGCGTCCGAGACCGTTGCGTAGCGGTCTGCCAATTCAAACATCTCCCTTACCGTAGTTGGCGGTTTCCGGGACATCTTCTTAATCAAGTCGGGGTCATTGACGCCCTTCTAGAATGCCGCAATGACTGCAGCCTCCGAGATATCTTTGATCGTATTCTTCTTCTGCATGAAGCGTCGGATAAACTCCCAGAGTGTTTCGCTCCTGCTCTAGTGGAGCTGGTATAGGTTCCATTGAGTCCCAGGTCGTTCATAAGTACCCTGGAAGTTGGTGATGAACTACTCACAAAGATCTCCCCAGGAATCTATAGAGTTCGTTGGGAGTCTGGTGAGCCAGGCTTGAGCCGAAGGGGTAAGCATGACCGGTAGATAGTTGGCCATTACGTTGTGATCGCCCCCAGCTGCCATAATTGCAAGGGAATAAACTTGCAACCAAGTTTCGGGATCTCTTTCTCCGTCGAATTTGGTAATGCCTTTAGGGTTGAACCTTTCGGCCAGACTACTCGGCGAAGCCGGGGAGTTAAGGCTCGAATCCCCTCAATAGGTCCCTCATTGCGACGACGTGGGGAGCGTCGAGAAGGTGATCTAACTCGGCGGTCCTCACTATCGCCCTTGTCGCGATGGTGATGGCTTCTGCGGTCATCCCGGTTCGTACTTCTGCTCAACTTCATAGTGCAGAACTTGGAGCCCCTCTCCATGTTCTGTAGCCAGTATGAATAAATATGATTAACCAAACCAAATAAACCTTCAAAGGATAAAAGCAGAACATGTTAAGAGCTACATTGTTGGACCGCATGTCACGATCCAATGTCATAATGCTTGCATGCTGACAAAACTCTACGAACCTATTTAGCTATCAAAAACTAAGAACTAAGAAGACACATAAAACCGTTAGACTTCCCTAAGTGTTGTGTGGATGAATTTAGTAATCTCAATGGATGATAAGACAATTATCTTTCTAGCTGAGATTGCATCAAGGCAAAGATTGCTTTCAAGCTAAGAATTTACCGATAAAGAAAATTTCAAACAAAATGGCAGGAGTGACAGACTAATAGTGGTACATATCATCAAACAAAGCTGATTTTAAAACATGGAACACAAACTAAAAGATCACATGCCAAGGATACTACCATTTTGGGAATGTAAATGCCATTTTGGGAATGTAAATGCCAGTTAAATGACATTGTCAGCGTACTTCGCGCTAGGGTACCCTCTCCGACGCACAAAGCCCTTCCACGTGGCGGCCTGGCGAACGGGCGGGCGAAAGCGCGCCGCCGCCAGCGCCGCCCACGGGCGCCCGGCGAAAGGTGGGCGAGCACGCCGCTTCGCTCGGCGCCCAATCACGTGGCGGCTTTGGCGAGCAGGCGGAGAGCACGCCCGCCAGCGGCCCGCCCACGGGCGCCGGCGAGAAGGTGGGCGAAGCACGCCGCCGCCGGCGCCCGATCCACGTGGCACTGGCGATCGTCTTGGCGAAACACGGCCACGGCCAGCGCTAGTTTACGGGCGCCCGGCGGCAGTGGGCGAGGCACGCTTCGCCGCCGGCGGCCACCCACGTGGCGGCCTTGATGGGGACGGGATCCCGATCTTTCGGTGAGATGATGATACGTCGATTTGGGGTGTTGATGGCACCGAATTTAGGGCTTCTAACGGCGGGTCGGAGCTTCACAATTGCAATGCCAATCCACACGATACAAGATCCAATCGATCAATTGTTCCTGCAAGAAATCGAGAACCCGCAAGAACAAAGTATGAAGCAATCTGAAAGGGTAGTATTGAAATCAAAAGAAACAAGTTGAGGTTCTGTTTTCTCGGTTCGGGCGGTCTAGTCGACACGCGCAAACGCGAGGAGGGACGCATACGGGGTCTACCAAACACAAACAAAACCTAAACGAAAAAGAGCGGCGGCGGCCACATATATAGCGGCGGCCAGGAGGTGTAGGGCAGCCAAGACAGCGGTGCCCACCAAAACCCTAAGATACATGGGCCTTGGGCCCAAAAGAAAGGTGGCGCAGCACCCGGGATTTCTGTCCCGTGAGATTGTTTTGTGATTTCCCGTCACTCCAGGAGGAATTTGGCCGTGGGACCAGATCCATTAGAAAGGTTATCTCGATAGCTTTCAAACGAGTGGTCGCACACTAGAAACGGAGTCCGGGAACCCAAGTTATGTTCGTTTGAAGTACTGCTGCTCCTGGATGGCCGAACCGGAGTTGTGGACGAATTGGGCTTGATCTTGGGCCTTCCTTGGCGCGTGGGCTGTCCTCGGTGGATGATCTTGACGTGTTGGTCCAGCAAAGGTGGGTGGAAAGGCCTTGCTTCCGGATTAAGCCCTCCAAGCATCGAAGATGAAGTAGCGGCCGAAACAGCGACGGTCGGGGATGAAGTAGTGGTCGTAGGGGAAGAAGGGGTAGCGGTTGTATCCTTGGTTGGGATGTCCTCATCATTCTCCCCTTCTTGAATTGGAGTCATCCTCGACTCCTTCCCATGCTCCTGCAAAAGGTTAGTGACAACAGGAGGCAAAGCAACAGATATTGGCAATAGTTCTATACTATCCTTGTTATCTTGTGAGAGAACTTTTGTAGCTAACAATACTTTACCCTTCAACTTAAGATCGGTTTTTGAGCAACCGGTGTAGTTGAATGGATTGATTTACTAGCTACACTTTGAATTCCACCCTTTTCTTTTTCTCTTTGAGCTCGTTTAACATCAATGCTTCTCGCCCATGAGGGCTCATAGGTTTCAAAACAATTTTCTTTCCCTTATACAAGAAAGTATACTCATTGGTCCTACCATGATGTATAGCATCCATATCATAGATCCAAGGTCTACCCAATAAAAGAGAGCAAGCATCCATGGGTACAACATCACAAACAACATTATCATGATAAGAACCAATCGAGATAGGTACTTGAGCAGTTTTAGTTACTGAACCTTGCCATTGGAATTGAGCCATTCAATTTCGTATTGTTGAGAAGTGGATTTGTGGTCAAGCCAAGCTTCTCGACCATGTCTATACTCGCAAGATTGTTGCGCTACCTCCATCAACAATGACATGCACAGCGCTCATTCACCACACACCTTGTCCGAAAGATAGTATGGCGTTGATTTTGTTCATCGCGTGCAAGTCGTGCGCTAAGTACACGATGTGACAACAAGAGCCGGATATTTCTCGGATGCGCAGTGATAATCACTTCTTCTGGCGCTGCAGTGTTAGTGGCAACAAGAGCATATTTATTTTCATCAATGTCACTAGCACTAGTGTACTCACCATTTTCTCGATTATTAGAGCACGTTGATTAGGCGCCTCGCATCACGTGCCCCATTCCTTTGCATCGAAAGCATTGTGTTTCCGCGTTAACCGGTGGAAGCAATCGAGGAAGCACTCTTGGCGGGTGCTTGAAGGGTGATCGACTTGTTTGCCTCCGGAATCGTGATGGCGTCGAAGTAATTGGAATGCGGGTGTAGGTACCGTCCGGTATGGAAGATGAAGTCTTGGTATGGATCTGGACCGACTTGGATGTGGAAGAGCCTCCAAGATTACCTGGCGTTGTCGATCGTCGACCCTGCACTTCCCTTTCTGCTTTCAAAGCAAGATGGTACAAACGAGTGATAGAATTGTATTCTTTATAATCAAGTATATCCTATATCTCTCGGTTAAGCCCACCCAAGAACCTAGCCATTTTTGCATCTTCTCCCTCTTCTATCCCACAACGCAACATGCCAATTTGCATTTTCTGATAATATTCCTCAACCGTTTTATCACCTTGATTAAAGCGCTGCATCTTATTCAATAAATCACGAGCATAGTATGTAGGAACAAATCTAGCCCTCATGACACGCTTCAACCCATCCCATGTTGTAGGTACATCACGGTTGGCTCTACAAAGTTCTTGCCACCAAATAGATGCAAAACCAAGAAATTCACTAGTGGCAAGATGAACCCTTCTACGCTTAGAGAAGTCATAGCACTAAAATTTTTGATCTACCGCCAACTCCCAATCTAGATAAGCATCGGGATTATAAGTACCATCAAAAGGAAGCATAGTAAATTTCATTTTTGTCATAGAATCATCACGTTCTTCCCTTTGAGCATGCCGATTTCTAGCCATACCTTGTCTATTATTGCGAGTCGACGATGAGCTCGGCCGTTGTGCATGTTCAACCTGTTGTTGTAGATCCTCGGTATCGGGCGTAGTTGTTCTCCTCTTGATCCACCTCGTTTGAAGGAACAGAACAACCGGTGGAGCGCCGCTGGCCCAAAGCATGACCAATGGCACCATTGGGGCAGCACCTTGAAGAAGTTGTGCTAGCTGTGCTTGAAGCTCGATGAGGGTGCCAATCTGCTACCAATCGCATCAAGAGTGTCACGAGTTCGCATCTCATGCTGATTGTGCAGCCTGTTGAAATGAGTGACCCAACGCCGTTCTTTGGGTGTGAGGGCATCCTCACGTTCATTCCCACTGCCATCGTTGCTCCCATGATTGCTTGGAATACCTGCCATAGTTAGTAGAAACAAAGAAACTTCACAGAGATATGAAAGCTCCTATGAACTACTAGGTGTATGAATGGGCAAGCCTCACACACGCTCAAGCTTCTACCAAGTTCTTACAAATCCTTGATGTGACAAGCGATTGCAAATTCCAGAACCTGTATGGTTAGAAGATGGTGGAGCTTGGACAGGCAATAATATGTAGCAAAGGAGGAACTAGTACCACTTGAACCAAAGTAAGTGAAAAGTCATTCACAATCAAGATAGTCTGGTCCTAGGCTAGACCGTGCTAGAGACGCGAGCCTAAACACCAACGATGCCACAGAGATGCAATGAGAACGACCACAACACAAAGCAAGCAGCTAGGGCTCCTCTCTTTTTCTTTTCTTTTTTTTTGATTTTTTTCCTTTTTTTTGTGGGAGCCCTAAAACTGAATAACAGACTCAAAGGAGACTCCCAAGCAACACTCACCACACACACTTTTTTTTTGTTTTTGCGGTGGATCAAAAATCAGCCTGACAAAGATTGCAACTTTTCTCACTGTTAAAGGCCGAATTTGGAAATATGTAATTTGTCAAAGACAAAGTCGGATCTGATAGGAAATTTCGTGATCTTTCGAACGAGTCCAAGAACGTCCAAATCCGAGTTCGTGTGCAGAAGTTATGACTGTTTTACTGCAGCAGTCACAAAATTGCACGCGAGAACGAATTGGAGTAGGTTTTGGAGTTTCCTTTTTGGGCTTGGCTGAGTTGGGGAAGTGGTGGGGCTCGGCCCGTGGATGTGGAGGTGTTTTGGCAGGTGGAAATTGTGAAACTCTTACAAGGAAACCAATCCGCTATTTTTGGTGAAGATCAACCAAAATTTTGGAAACCAATCTGCTATTTTGGAACCGATCCACTATTTTTGGAAGGTAAAGGCGCTATGATATGGTTGGTTTGGGGCTGCAGCGCTTGTTGTTAGCGGCGAGATGGTGGCGATGGCACAAAGGAGACACGATGAGCGCGAAAAACACTATGACAATTACGTGAATAGAACTCAAACTCTAAAGGAACTAGACTCTAAAACCAAAGAAAGACACAATTATGCATCCGAGCGATTCAACAAACCAAGAACAAGTAGTAAAAGTTAGGGCACAAATTGGCTCGGATAGAAAACCAATCTACTAATTTTTTTGTGGTTCTTTTCTGGACTCTAGGTGAAAAAAAATCAGAATTGAGGGGAAATCTCACCGAGCAACCTTGAGCTCTGATACCAACTTGATGGGGACGGGGATCCCGATCTTTCGGTGAGATGATGATACGTCGATTTGGGGGTGTTGATGGCACCGAATTTAGGGCTTCTAACCAAAGAGGTCGGGAGCTTCACAATCGCAATGCCAATCCACACAGATACAAGATCCAATCGATCAATTGTTCCTGCAAGAAATCGAGAACCCGCAAGAACAAAGTATGAAGCAATCTGAAAGGGTAGTATTGAAATCAAAAGAAACAAGTTGAGGTTCTGTTTTCTCGGTTCGGCGGTCTAGTCGACACGCCGCATAAGCGAGGAGGGACGACTGAGGTCTACCAAACACAAACAAAACCTAAGCGAAAAAGCGGCGGCGGCACATATATAGCGGCGGCCAGGAGGTGTAGGGCAGCCAAGACAGCGGTGCCCACCAAAACCCTAAGATACATGGGCCTTGGGCCCAAAAGAAAGGTGGCGCAGCACCCGGGATTTCTGTCCCGTGAGATTGTTTTGTGATTTCCCGTCACTCCAGGAGGAATTTGGCCGTGGGACCAGATCCATTAGAAAGGTTATCTCGATAGCTTTCAAGCGAGTGGTCGCACACTAGAAACGGAGTCCGGGAACCCAAGTTATGTTCGTTTGAAGTACTGCTGCTCCTGGATGGCCGAACCGGAGTTGTGGACGAATTGGGCTTGATCTTGGGCCTTCCTTGGCGCGTGGGCTGTCCTCGGTGGATGATCTTGACGTGTTGGTCCAGCAAAGGTGGATGGAAAGGCCTTGCTTCGGATTAAGCCCTCCAAGCATCGAAGATGAAGTAGCGGCAAACAAATGACGGTCGGGGATGAAGTAGTGGTCGTGGGGAAGAAGGGGCAGCGGTTGTATCCTTGGTTGGGATGTCCTCATCAGAGCCTAGCGATCATCTTGGCGAAAGACGCCGCCGCCGAGCGCCAGACCATGTGGCGCCCGGCGGCAGTGGCGAGGCGCCTGCCGCCCGGCGGCGATCCACGTGGTGACTGGCGGCCGTCTTGGCGAAACACGGCCCGCCGACCAGCGCCAAACCACGGCGCCCGGCGCGAGTGGGGCGAGGACGCCTGCTAGCGATGGCGATCCCATGCGACGTTTGGCGAGCATGTGGGCGAGGACGCCCTGCTCGCCCCGCCGGAGGGCAAAAAGGTGGTGCAAGGTAGCTTCACCTCGAAGCCTCCTTCCCCTATCGTACCGTGCCAGACGGCAGGCCTGCCGTGTCAGAACTGTCGACTGCGAGGATTTCTGCAATAGGCCCATTCCTCTGACGCCTCCCACCTACCCGTCAAAGAGAGGTCACATATCGGGCGGACCGGGCGAGGCCATGCGTCGGCATTTAATGAGGCTGGAGGAACGGGACAGCACAGGAAGGAGTAATAAATGCATAAGGATCAGCATGATGACCCCCCTTTTACCTACTCCCGTTAGCCCGGCCTATATAAAGGCCTTCTAGTGCATGGGAAAGGGAGAGGACGAGTTGAACAAGCAAGAGTTCCGCAGCAGAGCCTAAGGAAGAACTTGTAACTCCCAAGCTCGGTACTGTACTAGTTTCAAACACTCTTTAAACAATCTAGCAGGAAGTAAGGCTATTACCCAAGAAAAAGGGGGCCTGAACCTGGTGTTTACTGTTATGTAAGAATAGCTTTGGTTTAAAGAATGCTGGTTCTACTTACCAACGTGCCATGCATATCACTTTCCGCCCCCAGATTGGGCGAAACCTTGAGGTCTACGTTGATGATTTAGTTGTAAAGATCAAGAAAAGCGAAGAGCTGATCCAAGACCTGGAGGAAACCTTTGCTAACCTCCGGAAGAATTGCTTGAAGCTCAATCTCAAAAAATGCGTGTTCGGTGTGCCCTCAAGAAGTCAAGGTTTCTGGTGTCCACCGAGGCATTGAGGCCAATCGACAAGATAGCGACCATCGAACACATGAAGCCACCAACGACTCAAGCAAGTTCGATTGCTGGTGGTCGCCTGCCCTCCTGGGCGGTTCATTGCCGATTAGGAGAAAAAGTTTGCCTCTGTTCAAGTTGTTGAAGAAGACTAACCATTTTGAATGGACGGATGAAGCCCGTATATGCGTTTGAAGACTTGAAGCAATACCTCTCCTCTCCCGGTCTTTGGTCTCTCCGCGTCAGGCGCCGCCGCTCCTGTACATAGCCGCCACTCCTGAGGTGGTGAGCGCCAGGTCTGATTCTTGGAGAGGAAGGTATCCAAGCTTGATCTACTACATCAGCAAGGTGTTGCATGAAGCAGAAACTCGGTACCCTCAAGCTCAAAAGATGCTGTACGCGGTCCTGGTGGCATCCAGGAAGCTGTGGCATTATTTCCAAGGGCGGGAAATTACCGTGGTCACGGCCTATCCTCTGCGGGGAATCCTCCACAACCGTGAAGCAGAGGGCCGCATCGCTAAATGGTCGGTGGGACTGGGGAATTCAACCTCAAATTCGTACCCGTGACCGCCATCAAGAGTCGGTCGGGCGGAGTTAAATGCGCCGAGTGGACTCCGCCACTCGAAGCCGAAGAAGCGCCTGCGCCCTCGCCCTGGACTTTGTTTTTCGATGGCTCTTTCAGGCTGGAAGGCACGGGGGCTGGGGTTGTCCTGGTCTCTCCGACCGGTGACACCCTTCAATATGTGATCACCCTCGATTTCAAGGCCACGAACAACATAGCTGAATACGAAGGCTTGCTGGCAGGGCTGCGCATCGCTTTGGCGTTGGGCATTCGGCGTCTCCAAGTCAAAGGTGACTCCCTGCTAGTCATCAATCAAGCGCGGAAGGAGTTTTAGTGTTCCGACCCCACCATGGCGGCGTATTTGGCGAGGTCCCAAGAATGGGCGTCGCTTTGAAGGGTCAGGGTATATTCATATCCCCAAGACGACAACCACCTTGCGGACGGGCTTCGCAGCCAAGCGCCCTCGGGAGCTTCCGTTCGGTCGGGGTCTTGAAGAAAGGCTATCGCGACCGCCCATCGCAGCCCACACCCGTGGGGATGATGGTGTCATTGTCGCACCCTTGGTTCAAAGGGGACGACGGCAAAGGCTATTCGGCCTCGGCTCGGCTGGGGGAAGCGATGCATTGCCGCGGCCTCCGATTCGAGGAGGGAAGGCAGCGTGCGCTCAGCCCAGTGTCCGGGAGGGAAGGGCGGTCTTCTGCGATCAAACACCAGGGAAAAGCTTGGCCCAGCAGAGTACCCGGGCGAGCACCGAGTGGTCGCCACGCTTGGCCAGGAAGATCGGTGGATGGATCCTATCCTAGCCTTCCTGCGTGACCAAGTGGTCCCCGACGATGATGCCTTAGTTGAGAAGATTGCACGTAAGGCCAAGTGCTATACTCTAGTAGGTGGGGACCTATATCGCTAGAGCAGAAACGGAGTTCTACTAAAGTGCATCACTCGGGAAGAGGGGAGCAGCTTGCTCTCTGATATCCATGGAGGCGTGTGCGGGAGCCATATGTCCGGCCGAACGCTGGTTGGCAAAGTTCGCCGCCAGGATTTTATTGGCCTCATCGCCTCCGTGATGCTTGCGAGTGGTGAGGACATCGCGGCTTGTCGGTTCGTCGCCAAGCAAATCCACCGACCAGCCCAAGCCCTGCAAACCATCCCGCTCTCCTAGCCGCTTGCGGTCCAGGGCCGGATATCTGAGTCCGTTCCGTGGCCACGGGGCTTCACCCACCTCTTCGTCGCCATTGACAAGTTCACGAAGTGGGTTGAAGCCGAGGCGGTGCGCGCCATCACGGCTGCTGCCGCCGTCAAGTCATGCGTGGGATCTTTACCCGTTTTGGAGTCGCCAACCGCATCATCACCGACAACGGGACCCAGTTCACCAGTGCGGCTTTTTTGGAGTTCTGCGAAGAAATGGGCACCAAGGTCTGTTTTGCTTCGGTGGCCCATCCCATGAGTAATGGGCAGGCGGAGCGTGCCAACGCGCTGGTGCTAAAGGGCCTCAAGACAAGGGCGTTCGATCGACTCCACAAGCGGGGCACGCGGTGGACGGAAGAACTCCCGGCGGTGCTGTGGTCGCTTCGTACCACACCTAGCCGGCCACTAGCGAGACGCCTTTCTTCTTGGTGTACGGGGCGGAAGCTGTTCTCCCCTCCGAGCTGTCGCTCGGTTCTCCGCACGTCTCGATGTTTAACGAAGAAGGCCAAGAAGACCTCCGGCGGGAAGAAGTCAACCTCCTGGAGGAAATGCGTGACCGGGCCGCCCTTCGCGCCGCCCGGTATCAGCAAAGCCTCAGGCGGTACCACGCCACCCGGGTCTCCGAGAGAACACTGGCAGTGGGCGACCTGGTCTTGCGCAGAATTCAGACGCATGCCGGGTTGCATAAACTGTCTCCCCGATGGGAGGGCCCCTTCAAGGTGGTCTCAGTATCTCGACCCGAGGCGGTCCGGTTGGCCACTGAGGATGGTGAAGAACTGGCGAATTCCTACAACATAGAGTTGTTGCGGAAGTTCTATCCTTGAAAGAATTGTAAGTGCCTGAAGAATACCTCGCCACCATGTGGTAAGTCTCTCCCTGGGTGGCTCGGCTGACTCTCGGTGATTAGTAAAGTTGTTGCCTAGAAGGCTTTTGCTTTGCCATGATAGTCCCTTTTTGTGCCCCAAGTGGCAATATTTTGCATGAATGTCCCTGGCCCCATACGTTTGCTAAGTCCCTGTGATCCATGATGGCACTCGGCGTCTGTGTCTAGTGAGCACGGGCGACTGGGGGGCGAGTTAGACGCGGTGCTCAAACGCGGCTCGCACACCTCGGGTTGGCTCCCTGAAGCACCGCTGGTCGTCACCGCGAGCACCGTCGTCCTAACACCACTCCTGGAAGCCCGCTGCTTTGGCACACGGCACCGTAGTTCGGTTTCCTGGGGGATCGCAGGGACTTAGAAGCCAAACAGGGCGAACCAGGACATTCCATGCTGGGACTTAGAGTGTTTGGGCCTATCTTGCACAGGCCTCTCCAAGCATCTGCTTATCTTTCTGGTAGCTGTCTTTACACGCAGGTTGTAAGCAGAAGTATCGAATTATTCTTGCAAAAGGTTCCAGCATCCCCGCTGGCCGCCCAGGTGCTTGGGGGCTGGTCGCCCAGCGCGCAGAAGGGTGGTCGCCCAACGCACGGAAGGGTGGTTGCCGGGCGCACAGAAGGGTGTTCGCCCAAACGCCTAGGGCTGGTCGCCCGGACGCTTGGGGGCTGATCGCCTAGTGGCATACAAAGTAAGATAAGTGCTTCGTGCCGCATTTTCGGCCATTTCCTTATGTGCTTACACTAAGATGCGCCAAGCTACGTGTGATCGTCGCGGGTGTCAAAAATCAACGGCCTCTTATGACAAAAGAAAATGTGCTAAGTGTTGACATCCGGCGTGGCCAAGTGACCGGGGTGTAGGTTAGGCATGGTATTCAAACACGGCTCGCACGCCTTGGGTTGGCTCTCTGAAGCACCGCTGGTCGTTACCGTCGAGTACCGCTGCCCTAGAAACACTTTCGGAAACTTGTTGCCTCGTTGCGCTACGCCGTAGTACATTCTCAAACAATCATCAGGGTCTAAGTTCCGGAAGAACTTGAACCAGCGACAATCCCGCGTAAAAACCTGATGCTAAGACTAAGCTACGTTTTGGCATCCCTTGTCAGACTCAATGTCGTTCCTGCCTAAGTCCTGTATAGCTTGCATGATCTCTATTTGTGTTCGCAGCAAACGCCTATATCTGCTGGCAGGAGTCAGGAACACTACCCTAAAGCCCAGGCGTTCCTCAAGCATTCTGGCTAAGTTAAAAGACTGGCCGCCTAACGGTTTAATCTAGCGAACTCGATCATGCAAAACAAATAAGCATACAGATAGCATTAACCCGGAGGTATCCGTTTTTACTGAATTCTGCCTAAGTGTTCATACATGCAGACAGATCAACCAAAGGAAATAAAAGCAAAAGAACAAAAAGGCCGCCTTTTTTTCACTCGTCGTCGCCGGAAGTCGAGGTCGCCGCCGTCGTCGCCTTCCACGGCCAGTGGAGTGGAGACATCCATGACCGGCTGCTCCACCTGCAGCATCCCGGCCACTTGTTCACGGCCACAGCGCCCACGCCTCACTGCGCGCGCCTCCTTCAATACGGCCGTCACCGCCGCCATTGATCGAAGCGGCGTCGCCGGGCGCAAAGAAAGGCGTGTAGGTCGAGGCCATGATAGCAACCTCCCGTCCCTCTCTGGCAGAGCGGGCGGCTAGGGCAGCGGGCAGCCCCCGGAGTGCTTCTACGGCCTGGTTGGTCGCGTGGGCAAACTGCAGGGCGAAATCCTCCAGCGGCGCATTCAGCGCCACCTCAAAGGCTCCAGGCACCTCTTCGTGCGCTGGAAGGCTTTCTTGAGCATGATGGCCAGATTGCGCCGCAAGCGAAAGGACTCGACCTCCGAGGTCTTCAGCGCCGTCTCGGCCCTTTCCGCCCGTCGCTGCATTGCGGTCGTGTTGGCCCTCTCCTACTCCAACTCATTCTGCCCTCTCCTCTCTCGCTCAAATCACCACGGAGGCCAATCGCTGGGCCGTCTGAGTGCCATGTCTGGTGGCTGCGGCAAGGAGAGTGCCCAGCAAGGCGTGCGTGTCGCCCATCTCGGTGAAGAGCTCGACGAAGCGTGCGGCGGGGGCAGTGGCAGCGCGGGAAGCGAGGTGTCCGGGAGCGCTGGTGCTGGGGTCGCCCTCTTTGGCCCTTTTGCGCAGCTGGCGGGGAGCACTGGCGAACGTCTGCCGCCCGGTGGCGCCGGGCGTCTGCGCCCTTGGCGCGTCCTGAGGGGCCACCCTTGGCGGCACCCTCAAGCTGAGACCGGCCATCGGGAGAGTGAGGCCACCCTGTTGGGCGGTGGCCTGAGCTCCCGTGGCCGAGGGTGTTGGCGCCGCGGTCGTTGGGGCCGGCGCCGGAGGAGGAAGCGTCGGTGAAGGCACCGGAGCTGGCGCCGCAGGAGGCGACGGCGCCGGAGGTGAAGTCATGGTTGGGGCGGTCTGCGTCGCCGCCCCTTGCAAGGATGCCGCCGCGTCAGAGCTAGCGGCGGCGGTGGTCTGGTCCGTGGCCCGGACCCTCTTGGGGTCCGAGCCCGAGGCGTCCGGGGCAAGTGGCCGTTTGCCGCGGGTCTTGCTGGCGGTGGTCGTGTCCTCGATCACCAATGGCCGTGAGCCGCAAGACCACAGCCGGGTCCGTAGAGTCCATTGGCGGGAGTAACCTGATGACCCGCAGGCGCTCCGCGTGCTCCAAGTCGGCGAGTGGCCGGGCCGCCGCCGGAAAAACCGATCCGCTTGGGATCGGCTGCATTAGCACGGCGAGCCACCTGCCAAGCACTGACTCCTCCAAGTTTCGCTACCGCGAAGACCAAAAATGGTCACGGCTGGTAGGGAGCCGCAGGAAGAAACATGTGCGCGAGAAAAGCTAAGGGAAAACAAAGACTTACGTCCTGGCCACGTGCGCGTCGCGTTGTCGTCGCCCGTATATTGCCATGCAGGACGGACGTGCCGACGAAGAGGGTCGATCCTCCAGACATGAAGTCCTGCTACCAAATTTCACCGCTTAATCCGGCGTCCGCAGCTTTGTTGATGCGGCCGCCATCGCAAAGCTCCGCCGCCTCCTCGTGGCGAAGTTCCGATCCGGAGGCCTCCGCTACGTCGGCGAGCACCTCCAAGCGCCGACTCATTGTCGTCGTTGATGTCTGACCATTCGCTGCGCCATGCCCTCCAGTTGGATCTGGGCTGGAAGGCAATATAGCGGGAGGCCATCCCATCTCAAAGGCGGAAATAGTAGCTCCCCACTATCTCATTGTCGTGGGAGGCGCGGTAGATGAAAAAATAACGAAAAAGAGGGAGATTCGGCATCACCCCCATGAACATTTCACAGAGGTGTGCGAAGATGGAGAGGAAGACAATGGAGTTGGGGGTGAGGTGAAGATGATGGATCCCATAGAAATGGAGGATGGTGAGAAAGAAGTCGAAGAATGGCGGGAGCAGGCCCGCCATCATCGCCCAGGTGTGAAGAAGGATCTCGTCGGAGAGGCACCGTGGCGTGGCGGTCCCCGCCCGGAAGCGAAAGGTGCCCTCCGGCGCGAGGATGGCCATCCTATTCACCGTGGCAGAGTCCGCGGTGGAAGTAGGGATGGAGCGTGCCATGGAGGCGGAGAAGGCAAAAGGCTTTGAGCAATGAAGATGAAGAAGTGGGAGTTGAAGTGCGCAAGGAAGCAGAAGACGTAAACTGCCTGATACAGATGTATCTATATAAGCATCACCCACACCGACGGTTCGCGAAGGGACAAGATTGTGCGTCGTTTCGGGTCCCAAGAAAAATCTACGGATACCGGATAGAATCGAGGCGTCGATCCTCATGAGTGGTGGCCCTTGAGCGCACTAAGTATTCAATGAAGGTTCCAAAAGGTCATGCAGACGCGCACTCGTAGGGGCCCGGCTATCTTGTCAGATTGCTACTGGGTACCCTCTTCGACGACAAAGCCCTTCCACGTGGCGGCTCGGCGAACAAGGCGGGCGGCACGCCTCGCCGGCAGTCTTGAAGCCACGTGGCACCCGACGAAGCGGTGGGCGAAAGCACGCCGCTTTCGCTTCGGCGCCCGATCACGTGGGGCGCGAACAAGCGGCGAAAGATGCCCCGCCACCAAAGGCCGCCCGTGGCGCCGGCGAAAGCGAGTGGCGAAGCACGCCGCTTTCGCCGGCGCCCGACCCACGTGGCGGCCTAGCGAACGGCGGCGAAGCACGCTTCGCTTGTCGGCGTCGGCCACGTGGCGCCCGGCGAGCGGTGGGCGAAAGCACGCCGCTCGCTGGCGCCCGATCCACATAGCGGATCGGCGATCGTGGCGGCGAAGCACGCCCGCGGTCGAGCACCACCACGTGGCGCCGGGCGAAAGCAGGGCGAGACGCTACTTTCGCCCGCGGCGATCCACGGGCGGCTCGGGCGATCGACAGTAAGCACGCCCGCCGCCAGCGCCACCTACGTGGCGCCCGGCGGCAAAGGGCGAAGCGCGCCGCCGCCCGGCGGCGATCCACGTGGCGGCTTCGGCGATCGTCGGCGTAGCACGGCCCGCCGGCTAGGCGCCACCACGTGGCGCCCGGCGAGCGTGTGGCGAGGACGCCTGCTAGCCCGGTGGTCGATCACGCGCGGCGTTTGGCGGCAGTGGGCGAGGCGCCGCTTCCCAGCGCCGCAGGCAAAATGTGGTGCAAGGTAGCTTCACCTCAAGCCTCCTTCCCTATCGTCAGGCGTGCGGGCAGCGAACTGCGGTCGAATCTGTCGATCGCGAGGATTTCTGCAATAGGCTCATTCCTCTGACGCCTCCCACCTACCCGTCAAAGAGAGGTCACGTACCGAGCGGACCGGGCGGGGCCATGCGTCGGCATTTAATGAGGCTGGAGGAACGGGACAGCACAGGAAGGAGTAATAAATGCATAAGGATCAGCATGATGACCCCCCTTTTACCTACTCCCGTTAGCCCGGCCTATATAAAGGCCTTCTAGTGCATGGGAAAGGGAGAGGACGAGTTGAACAAGCAAGAGTTCCGCAGCAGAGCCTAAGGAAGAACTTGTAACTCCCAAGCTCGGTACTGTACTAGTTTCAAACACTCTTTAAACAATCTAGCAGGAAGTAAGGCTATTACCCAAGAAAAAGGGGGCCTGAACCTGGGTAAAATCTCTGTGTTATCCCTAGTTCATAGCCACCGGAGTTCACCGCGTGGGAGTCTCTAGGGTTTCCTCTCGTTAGGGTTAGCCAGCCGCGAAGACGCCCTCCTATTGAACAAAACCCGGTCTGTAGATCACGGGCCTATCAGGCGGAATACGCCGACAGACATACAGTAAGAAACACCAAAAATACAGTAAGAAACACCGAAACTGCATAATTGACTTAGTTTTTGTTATTGATCTATGCATAGCAAATATACTAGAGGAACAATAAACTGCAGGGAAATTGATGGGATCAGTGAAAATCAGATAAACACGGATTGTGACATGATGTAATTAAAGATGATTCTCAACAGCAACATACATAAAAGAGACTAACTAAAAGCTGTTGCATAGAGGCATGCATATGAATTGACTACAGTCACAAGCCAAAAAAACACTATGGGAAGCTTCTGAAGAGAAAGCACATGAACCTTGTAGTCAAGAAGTGAATCCCAGAGCACGATAGCACTATCATCCGGTGACCACTCAACACCTGCTAAGTCTACCGTGTCAACAACAAAGACACCCATTATCTCCCAGGAATGACATGAGAGCAAATTTACATAATCCTTGCAGTCACGCCTGGTGCAGATCGCAGCAAACTTTCCATCCTTAGTAAAAGAAACACCTCTGGAGGCATGCTTTGGCCACTGGACATGTACACATGCTATATTTACAAGAGACCACATGGTCAGACGAAGCGACGACTGTCAGGGCTCCAGCGAGCGTATGCAATCCCTGCAGGGCCTTCATCGATCTTGCAGGTCCAGTCAGACTGGCTCAGCGACCAAGCCTGAACCATCGGCCGCTTGTAAAGTCCACATAGAATATACTCTGAATCTGGTGCCCAGTCCACAAAGTTAATTTTGTCCACGCATGAAAACAATTGCACCACCTACATAAGAAAGTTAAAGCATGCATTGTTGTAAATTTTAATGTCAAGATGTGACTAACATTGTTTATAACAACATGAGTTCTGGAAAACTTTAAATTCATATAGCTCATATGAGTTCATCCGTACGGTAAATTAGAAAGTTGCAAGGCATTATACATAACAAAACCGTTCTTGAAAGTTGAAACGATATACATTTGCACAAACGAATATGAAACATGAAGTGTTCATGGAATTTCCATGAATCCAAGAGATACCCAAGAGTATTCCAGAAATTACACAGTTTATTAAACCAAAATAACAAAAGAAGCCAAGCGCTAAGCTAATGCAGCTGGTAGAATTCATAGGTGCAAACCAAACGCACCCATCTAAACCTCCACACAAACAACAAAACAAGTATTATCCACTCTTCCATACCATTTGGTACTAAGAATTCTTCAATCCAACATGTACTAAGAATTCTTCAAACCGCTCTAAGCACAACCTACTCCTGGCCCCTAGGCTACATATCGGACAAAATTAGGCACAATCCAAGCATCAGAATGCTCAAATTGGAGCCACGCCAGATCACATTACCCCAACCCCAGATTTGGCAACTACTCCAAAATCCCAAACCCTAAACCCGCATTCCAATTCCCAAGCACTAAGATCGTGTGGGAGAAAAGAGGTGGAGAATTGCGCAGATACCTTGAGGGATAAGACGTCGCGGACGACGAGGCGGTAGTCGACAACGACGGCGAGGAAGCGGCCTTCGGGGGAGAAGTAGCACGGGCCCGTCTGCTTGTAAGCCTCCGTGAACTCCATCTCTGCCCCTTCTGACCCGGCGCCTCCTACGGATCGTACGCAGATGAAAACGCGGAACAGGAAGGCGAAAGGGGATCGATACCTTGGTGAGAAGCTCCCACGCAAATCCGATGGCCTCCTCCTTGAAGTAGTCCCCGAAGGACCAGTTCCCGAGCATCTCGAAGAAGGTGTGGTGGTAGGTGTCCTTCCCCACGTCGTCGAGGTCGTTGTGCTTGCCACCGACGCGGATGCACTTCTGGTGTCGCAGGCGACCGAGCGGCAAGTCCGGCGCCGCGGTGCCGAGGAAGATCGGCTTGAATTGGTTCATCCCGGCGTTGGCGAACAGTGCGGCACCCGCCCTGACTCGATGCCATCGATGTCCTCCACGAGCAGCTCGTAGCGCCGCCTGACCTCGTCGGCCGTCTTCCCCTCGATGGCCTCGGCTATCTTCTCCCACATCGCCTCCCCCCTCCTCCTCCGCGGTGACAAGCGCATTCTTGAACGCCTTCTCCTGCTCGCAGGTCCAACCCCCGGGCCCCTCCTCGCCATTGCTGCTTCTCGCCTTCTCCGCAACCATGGTTGGTTGCCAGAGCCCGAGACAACCCTAACTGAATAGCTCCGCGACTTGGGCTTCTCGGTATGGGCGAGGTGTGAGATGGCGGAAAGGGAGGATGGGAGGTCGCGAGGATGACGGCGTTGCGAGAGTTCAGGCTGCTCAGTATGGGTTAGTTAGGGTTTCGTTCGCGTCAATGGATATTGGGCCTAGCAAACGCAGATGGCCACGGCATGGGCCGCGCATGTGTGGAGAACAGATGTGAGGAAGGTGTAGGGTGGAGAACGGACACATCACTACCAACTCAAAATTAGAAGTAGTAGAGATAAACGAGCTAAATAAGCTGTGCCTACACCCCTAATCGTGCTAGGCCACACCGTGCGTGCCATGCAAATTTCAAGCACTCAGCATGAGATGAGTGGATCAGTGTCAAGATGGCCTATTTACTACTGGCCACGCCATGCTTTTGCCAGCCAATAGTGTTAGTGCTTGGCGGCCTACCGCTTGAACATATAGGGGGTGTTTGGGACAGCTCCAGCTCCACCAAAATCTGTGGAGTTGGTGGAGCAGGGTATTTCTAACTCCAAAAATTTGTGGAGCTGAAGCTATAGGTACATTAAGAGTATTTAGGTAAATCATCTTGTTTACATTTTAGACTAAAAATATAAACTTAGGGCCTGTTTGTTTCAGCTTTTGATTCTCTAAAAGCTGATTCTGGATTGTGATTGTAGAGAAGCTGATTCTTCAAAAGCTGGAATCCAGAAGCACATATGAAGTGGATTGTGGATTTTAGTGTATATGGGTGTGCTGGATTGTGAGAATCGGATTTTAGAATCAGGCTGTTTGTTTCTGATTTTGCTTTTAGGGCCAGAATCCAGAATCAGAAGCTAAAACAAACAAGGTATTAATTCACTTTATTTTAGCCTATAAATTTTAGCTCTGAGCTGGAGCTGGAATCCAGAGCTCTCCCAAGAGCTCTCCCAAAGAGGGGCCATAGTCGCGCCCTACTACTCTCTCGGCCCAAAGCAGTCTCACTATCACCCTCTGCCCCCCTCGCCCCCCCTCTCCGAGAGCTCGCGAGCCAGCGGCGCACCGCCGTTTCCGCCGCGCGCAGATCCGCCCAATCCGTGGTGCCCCAGGCGAGCGCGACGGTACGGACTCTGCGAACCCTAGCGTCCCTCCCGGATCGCGCGTCCCCGCGTGGGGCCTATCCGATTCGACCAAATCCGGTGGAACTCGGGAAGGCATCGGCGCAATCGGGCGTGCTTGATCGGAGCTCGTTGGGGGGTTGGTGGGTCTGGAGGTTGGGTGGCTGGGGGTAGAAGTTGAGGATGGCGGCGGAGGGGATGATTCTAGGGTTAGGTTTTGGGGCGGTGGCGTGAAGGGATGGCGGACGGGGGGAGGATGAAGGGCGTGGAGGGCGGGGGCGCAGGGTACGGGGAGGAGGAGGAACGAGAGGAGCTGGAGCTCGCGCTCTCGCTGGGGCGGCGGGGGTGGCACCTGCCGCAGGTGCGTCAGGAGCCAGCGCCGCCCGCGTTGAGGTTGACGATGTTTTCCCCGACGTGGGACCCCGACGCGGCCATGAGCTCACGGGCTGCGGAGAGGGCTTGGGACTTGCCACCTGTGCCGCCGTTTAGGTTCCGTGACATGTGGCGAGGCGGTCGTGCTGACGGTGATGCAGGGTTTGATGTGGATGTTGCGGAGGAGGAAGAGGGCGATGAGGATGGAGATAGGGACCTGCAGAATAAACGGCCCAAAGTGCGCGGCTTTGGCGAGTAAGTTGCTTAAAAATTGCTCCTTTCTTTTTACTGTTTTCTTGTCTTCACATTTTTAGCAAAGTTGTTTTCTGGATTTCATGGTGCTAGTATTCTTTAGGTAAACCTATCACGTTGAGCTAGAAAATAAGTATGATGGGTCAGCGAGGAAATGGGAACAGCGGCGGAGGGCATAGCTCAGATCGAATTAGTGGTTTTACTTAAGGACTTCTTCAAGTAGTACAGCTGCGATGGTCATACTGGAAAACCAGGTGGGGGATGGGGTACAAAAGTGTACTTTTAGATGTTTTCTACTTGTTGCTAGAAATGCTGAGACCCTTTGAACGTGCAATGAACGAAGTGCTTTGCCAGAAGTGGAGAGAGTGCTTCCCTCTAGTTATGCTAGCACACATTTCCTTAGTCTATCCAATTTGGCTGGGCCTAAGTGACTTTCTCTTAGTTGTGCAACAATCCTAGACTGAATCTGGCATTTGGTAAGGCAATTCATGTAGTTACCCTTTGTGCTTGTTATTCTTCTTTTCTGATTGATGACCTAGGCCACATTTATCCTGCATCAAAAAATTACATATAAGATGAGCTATGAAAATGGTAGATTGCAGGCATGCTGCAGGAAAGAACTAGCATTCTGTAATCACATGGACTTGAGTCTGTTCTATTTTTATGCTATTATTGTTTATCAACCAGAAAAAGACCTCAAAAAGAAGAAAAGTCCTCAATACAACAAGCAGGATATTAATTTGCATGTACAATTTTTTTTCAGTTTTTCTTCCCCTACATTTTTCCACTTCCACCACTTATGTAAAAAGTGTGTAAAGTGCAATAGTGCATACAGTACAATTTCATGCACCAATCCATGATTAATATTATTTTGATTATTCCTTCCGCCGTTTGTTGTGACCTATCAAAGTGCACCTTTCTATGCTAGTATGTAACTTTCATTGCTTATATACATTGTTTCACATGTTTTCTTTTGTGTCACTTCATTGTTAAATCTTTAGGTATTCTGTCTGATATTGCACGGTGCACATCTTTTCTGTCATGTAGATTATTCCAGATGTCTCCTGCATGTTTTGCATAGTGTTGTAGTTTAGTGTTACCCTTATCTGTGGTATAGGTGAGGAAAACGATTGCCATAGATTTTCATGAGCACTAGAGATATCTCCTTTGGACATATATTGCCTTGCTTGATTAGGTCTTGTGTCAAAACACTATCATCTGGTGTCATGATGGTTATACACGTATCATGTAGCTGTGCTTCATATGCAATCAGTGATTGTGGATACGATTATAAGTCATTCTTGTAGGGAAGTGCAGGAAAGTCACTGATATTTTTTCTTGGTAGAAGAGCCAATGATCTCTATGAAATTCTCCACTTGTTAATCAAATACATCCCTGGTTACTTTTCTCTTGATTACAACTTTTTATGCACATATCAAGTTAAAAGGTTTTTCCTTTTTGCAGAGAAAGTCCACGATATTCCGGTGTCAATGCAGCCTTATTTGGTTTTGAATCACCACATTTGCACGCTTCTGATGAACATGATCATTTCAAGATGTTCCGTTGTCCAGAACATGAACTGGGTTTTGGCTTGTCACTTTTGGCAAATGATGGTGGTAATGAGATTCCAAGGGATGCCAACAATGAGAGGGTTGGTGATGCCGAAAAATCAGGTCGAAGAAATTCTGAAGATGTTGAAATAAGAATGGATCTTTCTGATGATCTCTTGCACCTGGTGTGCTGCAAATTTCTTTTGCTAATAGTTCTCTATATGCAAATATTACTAATGCTTGATTCAAAATGTAGTAGTGTACTAATTTGTTAGATATGCTATTTCAGATATTCTCCTCCTTGGGCCAGAAGGATATATGCAGAGCAGGTGCTACCTGCAAACAGTGGCGATCTGCCAGTATGCATGAGGATTTCTGGAAACGTTTGAATTTTAAAAACACTAGAATATCTCTGCAGAACTGTATGTCTTTTGCTTGGTTCTTTTTTATTTTTATTTTTTTAGTGCACGTGCATATATATTATAATTCTTATTTGAAATGTATTTAAATATTGTATGCATTGGGGACTGCCAATATATGTGTGAGATAGGTATTCTCATATGTATATTTGTGTCTTTGGTTGGTTGGCTGAGACGGTTTTCAATCTGTTATCCCAAATGCCATGTTTCTTGTAAATTCTTATATGTTAGAAGAAACACTCCTTGTGTGTAGGTAATGCTAGAAAGTGCTGAATGGTATATTAATTTTGAAATTGTATTAGTTAGCTCTTAGGAGGACACACTTGGCCTATACAAGTTCAAGAGTCGCCACTTTCATGTTTTCATCTATATGACACTTCCATGATGTTAATGATTGGCACTCTCTTACCTTAATGCTGATGAAAATACCATTGTAAGGAGGTGATAGTGTGGAGTCCATGATAGTGACCATTATAAATTTACATTCATCTACACTGATTTTGATGCCCTTGTCATAAAAGTAAATTATCAAGCAACTATAATTTTGTTTCGATTAGGATAAAGCCTGTTGTTTGGAGCCCTTTTATAATTTTATAGCTTTTAGTTAATAAAAGTGGAATTGCTCTACCGAGCTGTTCAGTTAAACTAAACATCCTGTTCTTTTTAAATGCTACATATTGCAATTAATTTAGCTATATTCATTTCATTCTGTGATGTCCTTTGTGATCGCACTGGATTATTACCTGATGTTGCTTACATGTTTTACCACACTGTTGCTTTTGCAGTAGTTGATATTTGCCACCGTTACCAGAATGTGACAGATCTCAATTTGTCTGGTGTCATGAATGCAGAAATACTAGCGATGGAAGCGATAATGTCCTTAAGGTTTTCTGCTCATTCATTTTTCTTTCTCCTTTGTTGTCAGATTGTTTTTCTTTCATTGTATTTATGAAATTCGCTGGCTTTCAGGCAACTAAAGACATTAACAATGGGCAAGGGACATCTTGGAGAAGCTTTTTTTCAATATTTGGCTGAATGCCCATTGTTGACCGCTCTAACAATCAGTGATGCATCTCTTGGGAGTGGCATCCAAGAAGTAACTGTTAATCATGATGGATTACATGAGCTGCAAATTTTGAAGTGCCATGCATTCAGAATATCTGTCAGGTGATGAATTTTTGGTGCAATTATTTTTCTTCTGTAAATAGGTTCATATGCCTTTTAACTAATATATGTTGTTTTATCATCCAGGTGCTCCCAACTTCAAATACTGTCTTTGAGGCGAACTGGCATGGCTCATGTGTCACTCAACTGTCCTCAATTGCTTGAATTGGATTTTCAATCCTGCCATAAGCTTTCTGACAATGCAATTCGTCAAGCTGCTACAGCTTGTCCACTGCTAGCATCACTAGACATGTCATCTTGCTCATGTGTTACCGATGAGACATTGCGTGACATATCTAGTTCATGTCCAAATCTCTCTGTTCTTGATGCATCTAACTGCCCAAACATTTCATTTGAGGTATTTTTCTCTGCCCTATGCTCCTTTATGTCTTTGATTGATCTTGATTGCCACTATTTGCAATTTTCAGCATATATCTGACATATTCTCTTTACTTATCTCGGTATGAAGTCGGTGAGGCTACTAATGTTGATAAACTTGAAGCTACTAAGTTGTGAGGGAATCACATCTGCATCCATGGCTGCAATATCTTATAGTCGTCTGCTTGAGGTACTGATTCAGTTTTCTTTAGGTAATGTTTTGTGTACCTTTTGTCTTAAGAATTAATCTCCTTTTTTGTAATCATTCCAGGCATTACAACTTGATAATTGCAGTCTGTTGACATCCGTGTCCCTGGATTTGCCACATCTCAAAAAGATAAGTCTTGTACACCTGCGCAAGTGAGTTGGATTGCTTTTGCTTTATCTTTGTTAATTATCATTGTTGTTGCGCAAATCAGTAGGATTGCTTTTGCTTTATCTTTGTTAATTGTCATTGTTGTTTATTTTGTACAACTGTTCACCTTGCTCATTATATGGTTGTCTCACCTGCCATGTTAGGTTTGCTGATTTGAATTTGCGAAGTCCTGTGCTTTCTGCAATTAATGTTTCCAGATGTTCGGCACTTCATCGTGTTAGCATAACATCGAATGCTCTTCAGGTTGGCTCCTATGTTTTGGTGAAGGGCTTAAATTATTCGATTTATCGGTTTCTGTGGATATATTTTAACATTACCATGTGCTGAATTTGTTTCTGTCTGCAGAAATTGGTGCTACAAAACCAAGAGAGCCTATCTAGTTTGTTATTGCAATGCCACAATTTGATTGATGTGGATCTTAGTAACTGCGAATCATTAACAAATGCAATTTGCGAAGTTTTCAGTGATGGAGGTGGTTGCCCTATGCTCAGATCATTGATTCTTGATAACTGTGAGGTATGACATGTGCACCCTCCTATCATTAACAGTCAACACGAACGATAACACAGGATAGTGATTCTGACTATCCCTCTGCCAGATCTCTTTATGTGTTTAGAGAAAAAAATTGATACTTTAAGTGCATAAGGTGTTATTTTCTTTTATCCTGTTAAAAATTAGTATCATTTTTCCATCATTTGGTGCTTACTGTCAATCAATGTATTCCTTTTTTGTGTGTTTTCCAGACAAGAGTAGTCAGTGGTGACATGTTGCTTCATTATATTTGAGTTCTGTTGATTGTTTTCCTTTTATACCAGAGTTTGAGCATTGTGGAACTGAATAGCACTTCCTTGGTTAATCTCTCACTCGCTGGTTGCCATTCCATGTCATTCCTAAAACTCTCATGCCCAAATCTGCAAAAGGTGAATCTTGATGATTGTGATCACCTTGAAAGAGCATCATTTTGTCCGGTAAGTGAAGTACACTCAGTTTCGGGGGTGCAATAGATTTATTTGGAGCTATTTGTAAACAACTTAGTTGATATGAACAATATGCCTTTATTGGTTATGATTTGCATTGATCTCTTGGTAAGAATACGAGAATGTGTGACATTTTTTCAGGTCTATAAAAAGTAACAGAATAGCTTGTAATTTGCACCTTAGACTGGGACCATTCCTTCTACCACAAGTTGCATAATTGCATTCATTGTGCTCTATCAATATATGAACCTTAAAATGGTTGTAAAAACGATATTAATTGCTCATTATTGGGCGTAGATAGGGTGAGTGGTTCTGCTAAACATTGTTATGAAAGGATATAGTTGTGGCCTTGTGGAACAAATATGAAGCACAAAATGTGTAGATAAACTGAATTAATACAAAATAATTTTTATCTGTTTAATTGCCTACATAAATCAATGTATCTGTACACTGGATTCTTTTGTAGGTTGGTCTTGAATCCCTAAACCTTGGAATTTGTCGAAACTTGAGCGCTCTACACATTGAGGCTCCAAAGATGTCTATATTGGAGCTGAAGGGTTGTGGTGGGCTTTCCAAGGCTTCAATTAATTGCCCTCACTTGACATCTTTAGATGCCTCTTTCTGCAGGTTGTACCATTCTTTCTATATTTCTGATAAACATTATTGACTGGTACTAATTGTACTTTATTTTGCATGTTCAGGCAGCTTATGGATGATTCACTGTCTTGGATGGCAGAGGCATGCCCTCTTGTTGAACTTCTTATCCTTTCATCATGTGTATCCGTTGACATCAATGGATTGTCTTCTTTGCGTTGCCTTCATAAGCTGACCTTGCTAGATCTGTCATACACATTTTTGATCAACCTGAATCCTGTTTTTGACTGTTGTCCACAGTTAAAGGTAGGTGCTTGATTTGTGTCACTATTTAAATTATTTGCTACTGTTGTACACACAACAATTGCTGTTATGTGTATTAGTTAATATTAGCAAGTCATACGACATGACCTATGTATTTATTCTTATGTGGAAAAATCACTTTTGTGCATTTAAAAATTGTTATTTTGTGTAATACTAATATCGTATGCAAGAACATGTGACGAGTATATGATCTATCGCATCTTTTGATTGGAGCTTGTGTGGTAGTTAACTTTTATGCTATTTTTTCTAGTATTTTGAAGTTTCTAATGTGAGATGCATTGGAAATGCATAATTTTGGAATGGAATATTGTAAGGGATAGGTGTAGATATATAGCACAGGAGATGAGCGTAGCAGAGATGTAGATGCTACAATGGATCTGTGGTCATGCAAGGCGAGATCGAATTCACAATGATGATATATGCGATAGGGTTGGGGTAGCACCAATTGAAGAAAAGCTTGTCCAACATCGTTTGAGATGATTTGGACATCTTCAACGGAGGCCTCGTGAGGCACTAGTGCGTAGTGGAATTTTAAGCCGTCTTGAAAACATAAGAGGCAAAGGTTGAACAAGATTGACGTGGGAGGAAACAGGTAAAAAAGACTTGAGGGATTGGATTGTACCTAAAGAGTTGGCGTTGGATAGGAGTTCATGAAAGTTAGCGATTCATGTATCGGAATCATGACCTAAAATCGAAGGGCGTTGGATAGGAGTTTATGAAAGTTAGCGATTCATGTATTGGAATCATGACCTAAGATCGAAGGTTTATGGGTCTTTTGACTTTGATTGGGTATCATTTCTAGCCTACCCCAACTTGTTTTTGATAAAAGGCTTAGTTGTTGCTGTATAGGTATAGATATATAATGAAGGATTGAAATTACTGCTTTCTTACTATATCTGCTTTCTTTTTCAGGTCTTAAAACTTTCAGCCTGCAAGTATCTCAGTGATTCATCTTTAGATGCCCTCTACAATGAGGGTGCTCTTCCAATGCTTGTTGAGCTAGATCTGTCCTACTCATCAATTGGGCAGACTGCGATAAGGCAGCTTCTTGCATGTTGTACAAATTTAGTTACTGTAAATTTGAATGGATGTACAAACTTGCATGAATTGGTGTGTGGGTCAGATGATTACAGTTCTGCTGACATGCCAGTTGATGTTTGCTCACCTGATTCTGCACCAGTCAAGAGTGAAGAGATCAGTGAGAGATCTGATCGTCTCCTTGAAGTTCTGAACTGTACTGGCTGTCCAAAAATTAAAAAAGTTGTTATTCCTTCAATGGCAAACTATCTACATTTGTCAGAAATTAATCTTAAGCTATCTACAAACTTGAAGGAAGTGGATTTGACATGCTCCAATCTTTATACTTTAAACCTGAGGTAATATCAATGTGTGTTTATGTACTGTCCGAAGATTACCTCTGTAGCTTGTTCTGTATTTACAGCATCTACTTTTTTTTTCAGCAATTGTAGCTCACTGGAGGTTCTGAAGCTTGATTGCCCTAGATTGACTAATCTCCAACTTCTGGTACTATTCTTAATGCAACTTTCAAGACTTTTTTGAGCTTTTGGCTGGCATGACTACTTAGCGGCTAGGAAAATATTGTTAACTTGTTAAGTTCTAACTTCATCACATATACTCCGTCCATCCCGAAATATAAGCTGTTTTTGGCATTTCAGCCTCCCATGCAAGGTATCACATATACTCTGTCCATCCCGAAACATAAGCCATTTTTGGCATTTCAGCCTCCAATGCAAGATTTGACCATTATTTTTAATCATAACATAATTGTAAATTAATAATAAATATATATTATTAAAGTATTTTTACAGAATAATCTAATAACATTATTTTTGTGTGGTCCATCCATATACTTTTATGTATATTAGTGGCAAGGTTATTAAGTTGGTAAGTCTAGTCGAGTCGCGTAGGGACTGACTTGCTGACTAGTTGATAGGCCTGGGCATTCGGTTTTTCCGGCTTATTCGGTTCGGTGTATTCGGTTTTCAAAATTTTCGGTTTTTCAAATTCAAAAACCGAACCGAAACCGAATAACCGAAAAAACCGAACCGAATTAACCGAATTAATTCGGTTCGGTTTTTTCGGTTATTCGGTTAACCGAGTTTCAATGAAAGCCAGTTCAAGACTTCAAGTGAATAACAAGCACATCAATACATTCCAGTGAATGAATGACTTCAAGTGAATGAAAGCATGATTCCAGTAGTGTGTTACCGACCCCACCGAACCACAGAAGGCCAAAACACATGCAGTTTGATACTGATCCAAACAAATAACAAGCAGCCAAGCAAAGATAGATGAACAAGGATTTCTGCTTGGGGCCGGCGTCGTGGTCCTCGGCTCCTCGCGGAGGAGCTGGTCGTGGCGGAGTCGCGGTCTCGCGGAGGGCCTGGTGTGGAGGGTTCAGAACTTCAGATCGGCGCGCTTGGCCGCGAACAGCTGCAGTCTCGGAGGACCGAACTCGGGCGAAAGCGAACGCCGAACGCCGGAGGCCGGAGCAGTGGAGGGCCGGGCGGAGCCGGAGGAGTGGAGGCGTGGAGCGCCGAGCCGGTGTGAGGCGGTGACCTGGTGGGGGCTGGGGCGGGCGTGGACCGAGTGGTGCCTGGGGGCTGGGGCTAGGGTTGTGAGGAGAGGACGGGCACGGGGGAGCAGCGAAATGGGGAATTGGGGCCTTGGGGCGGCGGGATGGAGTATGGACCGAGGGAGCAGGGAGTCACGGGATTGAATTAGGTCATCGCCATTCGCCAGATCGGTCCAGGTGTAGTCGGTGCTTATTCGGTTTATTCGGCTATTCGGTTTCCTGAGATCGAAAACCGAACCGAATACCGAAAACCGAACAGCAGCAAAATAGAAACCGAACCGAACACCGAAAACCGAAAAAACCGAATTTTTCGGTTAATTCGGTTCGGTTCGGTTCGGTTTTTCGGTTTCGGTTATATTATGCCCACCCCTACTAGTTGACATTATTTTCGTGTGGTCAATCCATATACTTTTATGTATATTAGTGGCAAGGTTATTAAGTCAGTAAGTCGAATCGAGTTGCCAAGGGACCGATTTGCTGACTAGTTGACTAGTCGTGGACTAAGCATACAACCCTTGGATGATAGCACATTAAACGGAGCATGAAATAAACAACACTTGAATAAATTCAGAGCATGTTACCTCATTGTTTGTATAGTTGATTGAAGTACGAAAACCCAAGAGGCCAAGAGCTAATTCCCGCACTAGTTGAAGAAGCACCAAATCCTTGTAATATACATGTAGATTTATATACATCAACACATACACACTAAATCACTATGGATTTAAGAAGCCATTTACTTAATTACCTGTATATTCCTCCTTGTAGCAGTAGCATGTTCATCCACGTGCGGTCTTTTGTTCTCAACTTGAACTTTGTTAGATACATATTAGCAGCAGCAAAAATTAAGCATAATAGAGCAAAAGTGAATCAAACAACATTTCATAATGAATTAACAACAATAGTGTTCCAAAAGGAAATTAAACAACATGATAGAAGTTCAAGTGGTTCCAAATGGAAATTAAGTAACATGAGAGAAGTTCGTGCCAAAAGCATAAAGTAAAAACCCATCAATCGTCACAATCATCACACAAGATGACGAGTCACTTAAATGTCATCCAAGTCAAGGTCATACAACTCCAAATGACCCTCATTTGAGTTTCCACCTCCACCACCCTCATGAGGACTAGTTGGTGGAGATACACCAAAATCATCCTCCACTTCATCATCAGCCAAGAACTCTTCCTCTCCATTTTCACTTTCAGCTTCATCTTCACTGTTGTGAACCATGGCATCCCTTGCACTGCGGCAGGAATAAGTGACAGGGCCACCATGAGCTTTCCTTGGAGGATTGCGACCTTGAAGAGCACTTGAAGCTCCAGTAGTATCATCAACATGAGCCCACACAAGATCATCCCCAGTATCACAATGAACATTTTCATTGCTATTGTCCCACTGGAACTCTTATAGGACCAATGGGTTACCATTGCTACCTTCCTCACGTAGCTTTTGAAACTTAGCTGCCATTTTCCGGTTGTATTGAATGTACACTAAAGTATTCAACCTTTTGTGTTCCAACCGGTTTCTTTTTTTGGTATGGATCTGCATTTGCAAAAGGAAAGTACCATATCCTACTATAAAATAAGACATGATGATACGAAGAATTGAATAGTAATAGTTACTTACAAACTCAAAAGGCACTCAAATTGCGCTCACATCCAGAGGCCGAACAACAAAGGCTCATATGCAGACCACCAAAGAACTAAAAAGAACATATGCATAATAATATATGTTAGAACTAAGAGCTTTCAACTTTCAAGTGAAGAATTGAAAAGATGGAAAATATGTTAGAACTTACGTGGACTCTTTTTTTGCGGTTCTCTGATTGCCATTGGAGCTGAAAAGACACGGCCTGTCTTACCCAGTGTTCTAAATAGCTAGCTATAGATACGCAACGCGATAGCTTTTTTGGACTCCAAACGTGAAGCTGCATGCTAATGTTTCGCTATATTAGCTACAAGCGCTATAGCTAGCGATAACTCCACTACTTGAAGCTAGCAGAGCTATTCTACATAGGTACCCATGGGTCAAAACATTGGGTCCATTTTGAAAACCAACGTTACTAAAAGGCCCATATGCATCTCATCTCTTGTAAGTCTGAATTATGAGAAAACCTAGCAAAATACCTTATCTCACTCTTTTTCAATAATCCGACATCCATATTTCTCAGTGATTGTGTACTTATTGTTAAGAATATTATGATATAGTTATCATTTATGGTTTTTTGGACATATATTGGTATATATGTTGATTCTAGACTTGACTCATATTCTTACTATAAAAGTATTAGTACCTTGTAAAGTATCATGTTTTAATGGTTTGTTTGGAGGTGACTTGTTATATACATATTTAATCTTTGTAAATCTTTTAATATTGAAAACGCGATGAAAGATAGCTTCCGCGATAGCTGCTATAGCTTTTGTGAGACCTTGCCGCGAAGCCGCAAAAATCACAATTTAAAACCTTGGTCTTACCCATATACTGATCAGCTTGCCTACTAATCTTGTCTAAAAGATCATCATCGGTGATAATCTTCCATAGCATGTCATTGATCATTGACCTCAGCCTACCAACTTCTCTTTTATCTGTTCTCTGCAATTCATAAAACCTATTTAGATTCAAGAACAATGCCGCACCATATAACTTCTGCTCCATTTGGTCTTTCCACCTCGTCAATGATTTTGTTCACCTTCTCTAGTAATTTTCCCCTGTTCTCAAAAGCTGTATCGATCTTCTTCCTAGCAGAATCCATGGCTGCAGCAACCTCTGCCATTGCTGGCCTCTCATCACCGTTGACGATCCTCAATCAACACAATGAGAAGAGGTTGTGATGCTCTAATGCAGTCTTTCACTGTTCCAAAACTGAGTAGAAAGCATAATTTCTGCCACCTTCTTCCCAGTCTCTGTGCTTGCCAAACTGGACATATTCCAATCATCACTAACACACCTCGAAAGCTTGCTTGTGCTTAAACAAACTCTGCAAAGTAAGGAATGATGTAGCAAATCAAGTAGTTGCTGGTCTCACAAGATCCCCTCGTGCTCTCGCTCATTGCATCGAGAAGCCTCCCATGCCGGTAAAAAAACGTGGTGACCCATCTTGCTTTTGCAATGCATTTCTTGAACGTTGGAATATCTCCAATGCCCTCCAACATAAGGTTCAAGCAGTGGGTAGCACAGGGGGTCCAAAACAAGGTAGGAATCTTCTGCATTAGAATTTTGCCAGCTGCCTTGAAGTTAGCCCCATTATCTGTGACTATTCCAATCTCATCAATTTTTTCCTCAAGCAACCTTGCTAACAACTGTGCATCAGCTGACACATTCGATGCATTAACTGTATGTTGACAAGGAAATTTATCAAGTGCCTTCCTCTCCTATCAATCCAGCCATCAGACATGAGTGTGCAAATATTCAGCCCAAGCCAACTCATGCTTCTCTCTCAACTTATCTGTCTTCTTACACTTCTCAAGTAGTGGCAACCTCAAGTCATGAAAAGTTGGTGACCTATACCCGGGGCCATACTGCCCCACAGATTCAAGCATAACCTCCCATGTCCTTGAGTTGGCAACATTGAATGGTATGCCACTCTCATAGAAAAAATGAGCAACATGCATATCGACTATCTCCTTTTTTTCCTTGACAATTGAGTTTGAGAAAGGCCCCCTCTAGCATGCCTGTCACGAACAACATCTTTAGGTGGCTTCTAAAGCATATAAGCAATTGATTTAGAGGTCTTCGGCTCAGGCTCTGACTCTTTGTTATGCAGCAAAAGCGATAGCTTCCTTTTAAGTGCTGTCCCAGAACTTGGTTGTGCAGTTCAAGCTTGTGCTTGTGGTTGCCCCTTTTCATCTGCACCATCAAAATCACCTCCTCTATCTTCAGCTTCTTCATCATCAAGCTTGATGGGTTTGTTCCTTGCATTCTTCTTCAAATAGTCTTTGATCTCCTCCATGGTAGCTTTGATTGTCTTTTGGCATTTATCCACTTCTCTAAACCCCCCTGCAAGGTTTTGTTTCATTCTCCTCACTCCGGAATGCATCCTTTTGCCACAAAGAATACATTGGATGACATCCATGTTGCTCACGTCTGGCCAAAAGTAGGCCCCCTTTTTTTTTTTTGGTGTTTGGGGGGGTGCAAAAAAACCAGCTTTTAAGTGGCTTTTGGCATAAGCTGGAAGCCACTTACAACAAGCAAAAGCTAAAAGTTGGGCTAGACCTACTTTTGCAGCTTATTGTTAAGGAAAATTAGCTATTTGTCAAATGATCTCTTATAAAAAGCTACGATTGTTTTTTAGCCCAGAATGCTAAAAAGCAACTTCTCAGAAAAGCTACAGCTCCCTCAAACAGGCCAATAGTATTGCCATGCAGTGTCTTTGGATTTATTCGCCTTCTGTGTAGGATCCTTTGATGGATCATACTGCTCCTACTCTCGATCGCCGAAACTTGGTCAACCATAATGCCTATGCAAATCAAGAATGAATGGAATCAATGGACATTGATTATTGAACAATGGTATTTGTTGCTGCTGCTAGTTCACTTGCTGCTGCTGCTATGCTCTCGGGAACTAGCTACTGCTACTATGCTCTCGAGAGAACAGAGCAGCAAATCAAGAATCAATGCCTCAATGGTATTTGCTGCTGGCCTACTGCTAATATGCTCTCGGGAGAACAAAGCAGCAAAGCTGAGAGAAGGGAAGGGATGAAGCAGCTGAGGAGACAAAACATGAAGGCCCAGGCGACGCTTGCGGACGGTGGCTTGAGCTATGGGTGAAGGCCATGGCGCTTCCTGACGGCAGCTTGAGCTAGGTGGGAAGGCGATGGCGCTTCCTGATGGCAGCTTGAGCTAGGGCGAAGGCCACAGTGCTTCCAGTCGGTAGCTTGAGCTAGGGGCGAAGGCGACTGCGCTTCCCGATGGCAGCTTGAGCTAGGGCGAAGGCCACAGTGCTTCCAGTCGGTAGCTTGAGCTAGGGGCGAAGGCGACTGCGCTTCCCGATGGCAGCTTGAGCTAGGGGCGAAGGCGATCGTGTTGTGACTCAGAGGGTTTGGGTGGCAGCAAGCGGTGGCAAGAATCTGTGGACGACGGGAAGGGCGGAGGCAAGACTTGGTGGATGATGAGAAGGGCCGACCTTAGCTGGGTGGTGGCAAAAATCGGGCAGTGGGGGAACCATAGCTAGGCGGTGGCAACAGTCGGGTGGTGGGCAAACCCTAGCTGTAGCCCAACCCTTTTGTGTGGTCAATCACTCTCCCAGCTTTGCAGCCCTTCTTTGTTTGGTCAAGCAAGCAGCAAAAAAAAAAAAAAATCACGGGAACAGAAAGCTCTCCTGTGCTTTTCACTTGTCGTGTGACTAGTTTCTCTAAGTCGGCGACTAGTCAATCCAAGTCAACCAATCGAGAACAAGTCGCTCGACTTTCTCAACTAGTCAAGTTGGTGCATCTAGTTGAGCGCCACCAGCTGATTGGACGACTAGTCGATGACTTGATAACACTGATTAGTGGTCGAAGTTTCAAAAGATAGACCGCATGGATCGACAACAACAAATATTTGGAGACGTAGGGAGTATTGTACAAGCTTAAAGTTTTATTGAACTTTTATTACCTGCATTAATGCTGTTTATGCTGATTGTCAAGTTCGTTGCTTCAGGTCTTAAAAGCTGACTTCAATATAATAATGGAACATTTTGTTCCTACCACTCGAAATATGTGCAATATCGTTTCTGCCATCAAAAGTTTGCTGTTTTCGTTTTTGCCACTCCAAAACTAGGTTTCATTTTGTTTTTGCCACTCACGTTAGTCAAGGCCACAGTCAACCTAACAGAAAAGACCATGCTGGCCCTAGTTGCCCTAGAGGAGGTTACCTGCATGGATTGGTATTCTTTTTGATGCCTTT
The DNA here is from genome assembly GCA_036346375.1 of Guadua angustifolia. Taxonomy (NCBI): domain Eukaryota; kingdom Viridiplantae; phylum Streptophyta; class Magnoliopsida; order Poales; family Poaceae; genus Guadua; species Guadua angustifolia. The sequence goes on from CM070519.1 coordinate 20,567,760, forward strand.
ATGCGATGCCAGTGGTATTTGAGTTCTGGCATTTCTGATTTTTTTTTTATTTTCTAGAATTATTATGGATTTTCAAGAGACTTTTCCAATTCTCTGAATTTGAAAGGTATTTATTGTGATTAATTAGAGGTTAATCATGAGCTAAAATAATTTATTTGAATTCAAAATGCTTTATTTGAAATTGTTGATTTTTCTAAGATTCTTTGGAGTTAATTTGGTAATTTGACAAGGGCCTGACAAAGTGGCCCCGCTATCTGACAAGGTATTTTGGTTGTTCCATCAAAGTTGTTTCAGCAGCTTTGTTGTGGTGAAACTCTCAGTAATGACAGTCAACTAACAATTTGTAACGTGAGTGGCAAAAACGAAATGGAACCTGGTTTTGGGGTGGCAAAAATGAAAAGAGCAAATTTTTTATGGCAGAAAATTGTGTGGTAAAAACAAAATTTTTGGTAATAATATATCCAAGTTAAATCACTTAATCTTTATCCTCTTTTTTTTTCTTGATCCCAGTAATCTAAACTGATTGCAGTAAATGCCTGTGATACCTCAAGGTATTTCATAAAACTTTTGTACAGTTGCAATGATTTATGGCAGTGCTCACTTGTCACTATGGAGTCCTTTAAATATGTACACTTACTTACACATCGTGTTATCAAAGTTTAGATTACTCACTTGAATTTATCAATTATTAACTTACATGGTCCATGATCCACGTTTATGTATTTCTCGATTTAGTTAATCTTATTGCTTTATCTGGTAATGTTGCATACACTTAACTCTTCCAATATCACTATTATAGGCATGCACCATGTTGCAAGAGGAGGAACTGGAATCTGCACTATCCCTTTGTGGTGCGTTGGAGATCCTCAATGTACACTCCTGTCCAAAGGTAAGCTTTTGCATTTAGTGTGCAATGGTTTGATTTTGCATATCTGATATGTTCAAATCTCCTCTCCTAAACTGTCCAGTTTGATTCTGAATAGATAAATGCGCTGGATTTTGGCAGACTACATACGGTTTGCCCAACCCTGAAGCGCATCAGCAGCCTTATCGCATAACATGAAGGCTGCTCTCATTTGAAGGAGTGCTATTCAGGCAGTAGTTTGCGCTCATCACCGTTCCTTGATGGCCCTGAGTAACTCTAATTTAGATTGGAAACCAAAAAAAAAACCTTATTAGCACTCTTGTACATACTACTGCAGCTTCACGCCTTCACCAATATATTGCCTGGCGTTGTATACTAGGAGCCAGTAGGGATGCAAGCCTATTTCTCCTGTCGATTCTTGTGCGGCAATAAGTATTTAGCTGAATCTAGATTGGTGTTGGAACGTAGAACCGTTTTTGTTTATTTGTTTGTGTTGCTTCTAAATGCACCTATGGAGCGAGCGGATTAGTAGTCCGGTTTATATGCGTTAATAACTATGTCATGGATCTGAATTAGGAAGTACTGGATACGTGATTGATGATTTGATGTGCAACTTTGTATAGCTTCCTTTTAATGTTTCATAGGGCAGTAGATGATCTCTTAGCTCTGTCACAATCTGCTCTGGTTCTCTTTTGCCTGTAAATGTATGAATCTTAGTCGTGACAAAGCAAGTGAGCTAAGGCATAGTTCTCATACAAGATGAGCTTATGGAGGAGCATCCTTTTCCATACAGCTAGAGCCCTGATTTGTCTCACAACTTGACCAGTTGCCGATGCCGCACCACCTCCTTGGGAACTTAAAATGACGTAGACGTTACAACTTGCCATTTTTTTTTCGAAAAATGTTCATCTGGGCCCCTTAAATCTTCGTATGATTTAATTTTCAGCTCTCAAATGCAACACTGTTTAGAACATATCTTCCATCTCTCAGTATCAGTTAAATGATACCTCTTAGCTTGTTGGACCCTTATTTTGACCCACTCGTGTGTTAAGAGCTAGCTAGAGGTTGCGTCGGATATAATGAATGTCTCACCTTGGCGGGGATTTGGTGGGGGCAAAGCTGGCTGGAGTTGAGGACGACGATGGCGACGATTGCTGTTAAGCGCCAGATCTCGGTCGAAGAAGCAGAAATGAAGGCACAACGTGATCTCTCAGGCCTGCGCATCCTTGCTCCCTCTGCTTGCCTGTGCACAAAAGAACCAAATTCAAATGCAACTCCACATGCTTGCCTCTTCCTCCTCCAGCGCCGATGAGGCCTCCACCGCAATCCACACTGGTGCTCTAGCAACATGCGTTGCTCCTCCCAGACTCCACGCTCTACCCGCTAACGCCACTCCTCCCTTCACCGGCATGCTCGCCTACCTTGCTACGCTCCTGGCTGCGCTTTTGTGGGGCTCCCGTCATAGAAAGTGGCGGCGAGAGCACGCCTCCAAGACGTAGGTGCCATCCTCTCTTCCAGGTTGCCTAGCCCCAACGAGGAGCCCATGGAGATCCTTCCACTCTAGCAGCTTACGTCAGGCCTCCAAACAAACAACCGAGGGCTCTGCATCTCCCGCCTGCGCCACTGTAGTAGGGGCAGCAAGGAGGAAGGATGGGGGGCGGTAAGGATGAAGGACTTGCCACATGGATGCCACGTCAGCAAAATTGAACATGTGGATGCCTAATGTCTAGAGGTGGGCATCAGGCCGGGCTTTTTTGAGTCGGGCCGAGGCACGAAGTTAAACGGGCCATGCCGGCATGGCACGAAGTTAAACGAGCGGTGCAGGGCCTAGAAACCAAGCATGGTGGGCGGCATGGCCCAACACATCCATTTGGGTCGGGCTCATGCCGGCATGGCACGCTCTGGGCACGGCGGTCCGAGCGGCACGGAAGCACGGAGGGCAGCAAGCCAAGCCCGTGCTAGGCTCGGCCTGTGGCAATTCACGCAGCATATGGTTGGGCATGCGGTCGAGCACACAACAGAGGTGGAGGTGTCTCATGGCCGGAGGGCATCATCATGCCCGCCCATTGTCGTTGCACACAAGCCTGTGCAGCGCCGTGTCGCGCCTCGCCTCGCCCGCATTGCACCCCGCATCTGCTGCACGACGCTACGTCGTGCCGTGGCCTGACTTGCTCGTGCCACACCCCTTGCTGCGCCCGCCCGTCATGGCCCCTTGCCATTCCTTTTCGTGGCCTGTTGCCCTTGCCCGCCGTGGTCCGGGCCCATTGTGGCCCCTTGACGTGCCACGCCTCTTGTCACGCCACGCCCTTGCCGTGCGCGCTTGTCGTGGGGAGACGAGGGGGGTGGAGGGTGGTGGGAGGGTGGCGGGGGTGGAGGGGAGGGGCGCGGTGAGTAGGTGGAGGGGAGGGGCCAAGGCGAGGAGCAGAGGCGGTGGAGGGGCTGAGGAGGGGTGTAGACGATGGCTAGAGGGGCAGTGGAGGAGAGGAGGCTGGTGAGGGAGAGGGAGGGGGCGAAGGGGAGGCAGTAGGTGAGGCGGTGGAGTGTCGGCGTGGAGAGGGCGGTGGTGAGGGGCACTGGGCGTGGAGGGAAGGAGTATTAGGTGCAAAGGGTTCTGAGCGGCGCGGGAGGGGGGGGGAGGGGCGTTGGGCAGAGGAGTTGAGGGGAGCTGGTAAGAGGGGGGCTAGACCACGGCATGAAAAAAGAGGGAGAGAGGAACTAGAAAAGTGGGGTTCGATGGGGATTCTGGGGAAAATAGATATAGGAGGAAAAAGACATAGGGAGAGGGTAACGTTTGGTGAACGACAGGGAAGGAACATTTGGGGAATGACAGAGAAGGACAGCGATGTGATGCACGAAAGAAATAAAGATGATTTCAATGTTCATCCAATTTCATCTCGCGCTCGATTGCAACGTTCGGCTGATTGATTGAAATAAATAAAAGATTGCTCCCTTTTGTGCAATGGGCGATTATGCTCGCTATAGAATCAACTTGAGCGCTCTCATTTGTTCAGCACTTCAACACATCTCCCTTCGCTCTCATTTTTTTTAGCACATCCTGCTCGCTTTCTCTCTTTTTGTTCTCTCGCAAGGAAACAAAATATTTGGTAAGAGTAAGAGCAGGAAAGCATGCTCTCGCTCCCTAAGTTCCCCTCGTTGGGATCAAGAGATTGATCCATGCTAATTCTCTCCCAGCATGGGAGATTATAACATGGATGACCGTCATTTGGACGGTACACACGGTATTGAGAATGCCTCTTACACTCCCAATGGTGGGCATTGGGGCTATGATGGTGCTACATCTATGCATCCGGGACAACTTGGTAATTGGCTCTGGCTCAAGCTCCGATGCCGCTACATCGCCGCATCTGGGATGGGCGTCATGCTGGCAACATATGGATAGAACCATCAAAATTGTGGACGGACGTGAACTAGTGTATGCTACATGTAAATACTGTCAATCTAAATTACCTGCACGTGCGTGTGGAGGAATAGGTTATCTCAAACGGCACATGGAGGCATGCTTGAAAAAGATATTGGCAGGACGGAGGCGGGGCAGGTTGTCCAAACACAGTTCTTCAACAGCGACGGTTCGGCAAGTACATAGGTATAGAACGCTGATGTAGTTAGAGATGAAATTGCATGTTACATAGTTACAGAGGATCTTCCACTTATAATGGATGAGAGCTTTTTTATTTTGAAAAGATGATGTAATGTGGTTTTTGCCCATAATACCAACACGTTAGTAGAACAACTACATGTGACATATACGCAATGTACACAAATAAACTAGCAATGTTTAAACAAGCCTTCACGATAGTTAGTTATTTCTTTGCCTTGACATCAAATATATAAACTTCCACCAAAGAGCAGCCTATCTTAGCGTTGTCGCACATTACTTGAATGACGACTGCATTATAAACAAAAGGGTCATAGGATTTAGGCAAATCGTTCAGGCACACACTTGAGAGACTATCGCTAACTGTATACTTGAGATTATTACTAATTTTAATATAAAAAATAAAATTATTTCTATCACTCTTGATAATGCATTAGCTAACAAGATGGCCATGAAGCATCTCTCACCACACCTGCAGACTTATGTTGAAGGTTTCGTACTCTACCAGAGATACGTATGCTATATCATTAATCTCGTTGTGCATACAGATTTGGATATAATGAAACCTAGTTTGAACAATATACATGATGCTATCAATTTTGTTACAGGTTTGACTGTAAGGTTTGTCCAGTTCTCAGAGTATTGTAGGGCCAATAATAAGTTACTAGGAAGATTCAATCTTGATATAAAGGTTAGATAGAACTCTACATATACTATGCTAGAGAGCTATAAAGACTACGAGCATATTATCACCATCTTCAATTGCAATAATGGTAAGCCGTTGGCTCATGATGTAGATTAGGAAGTTGCCCGTTATTTTCGTCAATTTTTAGAAATTTTTTTACAATGCAACCAACATATTATTCGGTGTGTACTATCCAATTTCTTACTTAGTTATCGAGTGGTTTTGGAGTATTTCTATCAGTTTTAAAGAAAATAGAGATAATAATATTTTACAATCCACTATATAAAAATGGAGAAAACTTTTTGAAAATATTTTAAAGCTATTCCACATCTCTACTATTTTGCTACTATTCTGGATCCTTAGAGAAAATTAACTGATTTGTAGGGCGCCTTCGAGGGAATATGTGAAGCATTTGATTTTGATTTTTCTGAGGCTTATACTCATGTTTATAACAAGTTTTTTCAGAGTTTTCGATAAATATTACGGAAAATTTAACAACAGAAGTGAAACAAGAAGATTTACCTCAACAACGCAACAAAGCACGAGACAGTTTGACCTCTTCAAACATATAGAAGAAACTAAAAGGTAAGGTGTCTAATTTATCTTTTGAAGCGCCGATTAGGTCACAATAGAATCCATATGTAGAGATCAACCACTACCTTAAGACACCTTTCATGGAGAGCGAGTTTGATATGGACGAGGACAATCGACTCATCTTGGTCTTGTGTAAAAATCATAAACTTATTTACCCTATGCTATTAGATTTTGCACGGGATGTACTTGTAGTTTTGACCACTATCTCATCGGAAGCCACTTTCAATTCGGTGGGGAAGATGCTTGAGTTGAGGAGGTTGTTTCTTAGACCTGAGATACTTGATGTAATTATATGCCTCAAAGACTAAGAGCGTGCAGATGACAGGGCACAATATCAACCCGAGGATCCGGAGATCATGGGTGCGATAGTCGATTTTGACCATCTCGGTCTCGAGTAGTCTATGCATATATACATAAATACTGTACTTTTTTCATTATCGATGGTACTCCACACCGGGATATAAGGTTTTTTAACGAAGCAATAACTACGTACTTGTTGGAGAATAAATTAAATTTATTTCTTTTCCTCCAACATTTGTGTCCATTGCATCAGCTCTGTACGCCTTTGGCTTCTTTGCTCTCGTCGCAATAGTGCAAATTGTCAGAGCCTGGGCTGGTACAACATGGCGTGGTGGGCAAGATAGTTCGTGTCGACCCAGCACGGTCCAGTCACAAAGCACGTTGAGCCCGTACGACGCCCAGCTCTACGAGTAATGTCCGACGATATGACAGCCAGGGTCCATGTTAGCGCCTCGTCACCTAAAACCATCTAGAAAACTAGTTTTGGACGTGGTTTGTACTGGTTTTGACATTTAGGAAGCATGTTCTAAACGGTATTGGTGACTAAAATTAAATCATGCGAAAAGTTGAGAAACCACGTATAAATATTTTCCTTTTTTTTTACATGCTGGTTTGTACTTTTCGTCATTGATGTGAACTGAGAAGGACGCAGCGCTTATCCCTTGTACTTGTTCAGCTCGTAGAGACGAGCAATCAAAGATAGATATAGCATAAGGTGCGCAATCTCTGACTAAATCCCCCATCGCTCTGCTCTGAGCTGTTGCTAGGCTGGCTGCTGAAAAACATGCAGCACCTGTATCTTTGTTCTTGCATCCCTGTTCCCTAATGTGTCTCTGTCACACATACCATATGATTTGCCTCGTCGATGCGGCTGCTACTTGCTCGCTCGCTCAGATTCTCGCCCTGCACGGCCTTGTAAAATACCCAAGGGTATCACGATGATGCGAACTGCAGCGGCGGACGGGAACGCGACACAAGCCTTCTGCATCCCTGCACTCTACGCTGAGCATGATTCTGTTATATATATATATTTCAAATTGGCTCTTTTTCAAATGCAATTCTAAAAATAGATTCATCTCCGATCTAAGAAATGCTGGTAAGTCACATGTATCATCTGTTGTGTTTCCACAATGCGGAAGTTCCTATTGAGCTCCTGCATCGCGGCCGCGGTACCTTTGGTGGTTGTGCTCTGGGGGCTCGAAACGAGCTTCCGCTGTATAGGAACACGGCAGGTGACACGTGTTGTTTGTCAGCTCTTCTGTGATTAGGGATGGAGCTATATTTAAAATTACGTTTGAAAGGACGTTTAACTTTTTTTTTTTAAAAAAAATTATACATGGGCGAGAAAAGCGACGACTCCAATCGTGATTTGTGGTATGTTGGTGATCGCTGTACTGCGCTGTGGTATCTGGTTAATTTACGTAATCTAAACCAATCTCTTTTTTTATGCTGTGGTTCGAAAAAGTGCTTTCAGATAGTTCCGTAGCTACTACTCTGTCAAAAGTCTCAAGCACAGAGAAACAAAAATGCTTTTCACAAGCCGCAGCAATACGAAACGAAGCCTTGTGCACCGAAAATAAACTTGCTGCTCATCACTTGATCAGTGGTACAGTCTCAACTCTTCAAGGATGCCTTCTCTGTTGATTTGCTTGACCGAGGTGGCTGCCATTCGTATTTGCACTGTACATTGTTAAACAGAGAAAACTACGGATTATCTGATTATCCTAACACGGACAGTTCTCTGTAAATCGGCCCGGGTTTAAAAGAGGCTGTCTGTCACCGATCATTTGGACCGTACTTATAATCGACAACAAAGGAAGAAGGGAAAAAGACCAATGAACCACCCGATTCTTGCTTTACAGCTAATGGAAATTATGCGCACCTCCCATTCTATTTTCTCAACGAAGATTGGAATTGAGTCAAAATCGAAGGTCAAGACCAACCGATTTTGTCTCCGGTTGGCTGGCTTTAATTTGGAAATAAGAGCCGAAAGCTAGCGCTAATAACATTACAGTAACCAGATTGATAAAGGATTTCACAGCCCCGGACAAAATATGGCTCGGAGCGTGTACAATAGTAGAGATGATTGCCGTCTATATATTCTTTCATGTCATATAAAGATAAAATTAAAGACAACTTATATAATACATAATATTTTAATGTTGTCTCTATCAAATTCTATAATCTTTTAATTACAGTATAAAAAAGTGTTTATTATAAAAAATAACTTATGCAATAGTATTTTATACCGTCTATGCGGTCATCTCATCAATGAAGAGACAGTTATACTCTCTCTCCCTACCTTCTCTCTTATGATAGCTAATATCACATCCTTATATATGCCCTCAGCAGCCAACGATATGTAAGAGGAAGAGAATACCCTGTGTTCTGACTTCTCATAGGCGTAGCACCTTTGTATTAAGCAAATGGTCATCCAAATCATGGCCTCCCTAAATATAATATGAGAGAGAGAGAGATGTTGTGGGGTCCAAAGGAGAGAGAGAGGAGGTAGCAGCCAGGTTGGCCAAAGGAGTGGAGGTTGAGATTAACCTCCTCCTAAGACCCCGCCAAACTCATCTAAAATAACATCACCACCACCATCGCAACCAACAACAGCAACAAAGAGGAGAATAACAAAAGCAAGAACACGAACAGGGCAAAAGGAGAGGAGCAGGACAGGGAGAGAAGAGGAGGAGGAGAGAATAAAATCCCCACGACGATCCTCTCCTCTCAACTTCTCAGCCTGTCTCGCGCAGGAGAGGAGAGGAGAGAGTAGAGAGAGATCGGCGCCAACATCTCTAATTCTCTCGCGCTCTCCCTCTTCTTCCGTCAGGAATACCTCGCTCTGTTTCTTGATCACTTTTGTCAAGGCTAAAATATGAGTCTCTTCGGCCTTGGAAGCAAGTATGGCCTGCCTCTTGTTCTTGCTCTGTTTACCTTAATTTCATGCTTCAAAGCCAGTTTTCTGCGGCGTATACAAGCTTGTCCTGTTTCTTGTTTTGCGTCAGTATTTTTCCCTTCTGATTGTTTTGCATATCGTTTATATTTTACATGTCTTCTGTCTTTTCTTGAGAAGATTTGCATGTCTGTAATGTATTGATGTGATTTATATATGCGTCCAATTTTGGATTTATGATCACCCGACTTTACAAAAAAAGGTGAGTAATAAACTCACGATTTTGACCCAGATAGAAATAAGGCTTCCATGTTATCATTTCTGTTATCTTTCAGTATTTTTTATATTTGTCCTTTGATTTAATTTAACGGAACAATAAAATTCTGAATTGTTTACTGGCCATTGCATCATCTATTTGTTATTATTGATGTTTTCTTAAACGCCCTTAACGAATGCTTAGTTGTACGTATCTGATCAATCTTTCTTTGGGCTGGTTCGATGGGCAGCAGGAACCAGAAGACATTTAGGCCCAAGAAGAATGCACCATCTGGCAATAAGGTCGGTAATTTATATGTTAATGGTTAAAAACTTATTTTCATCCTATCCAAAAAAAAAAACTTACACCATCCCATTAGGTGATCATAGAACTTCACAGTCCTTTCAGTAACCAGTACAGAACCGTGGACTCCATTGCTAGCATCGCGGTAAATGACATTCGTAGTCGAAGGGTAGCAGTGCACACCCAAAATCCATAGATTGGTTCAAGCGCTTGCTACTCTACCATAGGTGCTCCTTGTTGAAAGGCTAACCCTCCAAGGGTCATGCCTTGGGTTCGGAATTGGCGGAAATTCGTTTAGGTCTTTCGCCAGTTTCTGTTGTTGCTTTTTCTCATTTCAAAAGTTGTTACGATGTATCTAATTCAAACTTTCTGTTGTATTCTTGAAATCTTCTTTAATGCAAGGCAGAGCTCCTGCCATTTTCTTTCAAAAAAAAAAAATACAAAAGAGCCAAAAAAAATGCAACAGCTCAAAATGTTACATCAAAATAAACAACTAGATAAATGGTGTACTCAGGAGTTACAAGACAATTGGAAATTATATACAAGGGCATTGTACGGACACACTATCCAGGACAACAAGTACTTGCAAAGTGCCGATAAATGTTTCTTCCAGCTGAATTTGTGGGGGCTAAGGGCGTGCCCTTTTCTTTATTGTGTTCGTGTGATGCAGGGTGTGCAGCTGAAAAAGCACATTGATGCAACCTTAGGAAGTGGGAATTTGAAAGAGGCAGTTCGGTTGCCTCCCGGAGAGGATCTTAATGAATGGCTAGCCGTTAATAGTAAGTCTCTAATCGCCATCTGTTCTTAGGATAAGTCATACCATGTAAGTTGTTTCATGTACTAATAACTTAACGTTTGCTTGTTCACAGCTGTTGATTTCTTCAATCAGGTGAACATCTTGTATGGCACTCTGATGGAGTTCTGCACACCAACGACATGCCCAACAATGTCAGCCGGACCCAAGTAAGATATATGCCTCTTTGAAACAGACACGAGACATTTATCAGTTTGAGTATCGATGGAGTTCTGCTGCACTCCTAATTTGATTGGCAAGAGTTTTCGATTGATGACAGCGAAACCTTTCAGGTTTGAGTACAGATGGGCTGATGGCGTGCAGATCAAGAAACCCATCGAGGTTTCAGCACCAAAATATGTTGAGTATTTGATGGACTGGATTGAGGTCCAGCTCGACGATGAATCCATTTTCCCTCAGAAACTAGGTACTCCACACCTCATGAGATGTCACCTGGTTCAGAAGCTACATTTATCTGATTAACTTGGAGTTGGAGTAGTACTTTTTGTGGATTGATTGCTTTGAAATATCCTTGCAGGAACCCCTTTCCCACAGAATTTTCGAGAGGTCGTGAAGACAATATTCAAGCGCCTTTTCCGTGTTTATGCCCATATTTACCACTCGCATTTTCAGAAGATTGTGAGCCTCAAGGAAGAAGCCCACCTTAATACCTGCTTCAAGCATTTTACCTTGTTCACATGTGTAAGTTTACTCTTGATCTCCCTTTCATCCTTCCTTATATGCAGCTTAATTATTCAGTAGGAGGATGCATTCTGATCCGTTAGTAATTTAGTGCAGGATTTGATGTTGATCATAAAAGCTTTTGCATCTTATTTGATTAAGGAAAAGGAATGAATTTTGAAGTGAAATGGAGAGGGAGATAGATCAAATGATTAATAATAAATTTATTCATTGTATTTTGAACTGATGCAATATCGCCGTGCATTTTGTTTGGCAGATATGTCCTTTTCTGGTTTAGTGTGTGCCACATTTCTTTTTTACTAGAATTTTCCTGGTTTGAGTTTGATGATGCGAAATGAATGAATTATCTCGCTTTGTAATTTCAATCAGTTCTATTCTGTGTGCAGGAATTCAAATTGATTGACAAGGCTGAGCTTGCACCTCTTATTGATCTAATTGAATCCATTGTTTCAGTTTACTAAGATGGCATCAAGGAGTGTGGGACATCTTTTTCTTGTTTTGCCTTCTTCTTTTTTTGGTACAGCAGAGCGTGTGGAAAGAGTGAGAATGGGGCCGCCAAAATAAATGGCCAAAGATGTAATTTTTCTTCATGTATTGTTTTTGCATCTGCTCCATAAATTTGAGACCATGATTGTCTTATGAAAAACCCCGGATAAACTCTTTGGGGGACAAGATGAGATTGCTGTCGCTTCTCTAGGGTACTAATGTAACTCGCTGAGACTAGCAAAAATAATTTATTCTGTCATCTGAAAACATTGTTCCTTTGTCCATCTAGCCTTTATTTATATACTTTGGGAATATGTACTCTCACTTCTCATGTACCATTTAAACAAATAAGTTATATACTTAAAAAGGATTTGGAGAGTGATATGCCAATCCGTGTTACTATCGTCTGCCACAAAATTTTTATCACTTTTCTAGGCCTCTCCCCTTCTCTTTTTGCAAAATTCTCTCACTTCCACCGTGGAAGGCACCTACCAAGAAAGCATCTCTCATACTCACTAACTGTGGCACCTCCGTGCATATGTAACATCTTCGCCTCCAGTAGAGGAACTAGATTTGTAAATTTATTAGAAAGAGTCAACTTTGTGTCAACATGCGACATTCTTTCTTTTTCCCTTCCTACTTTTTTTGACCACCACCGGTTTGTTGAAATACCCCGATACCGACAACTAAAGCTTCTTCTCTGTGATTTAGATAAATCTGCGTAGTGTAGAATAGCTTCTCGTTTCTTAAAAGACAATTAGCCAACACTTTATTAGATCAATCTTCTTTTGTAATTTACAGTGTTGGATTGGTATTCATACGTAGTGTCATATTTTTATTTATTAGATCTGCTTCAATTAATTGATGAGCTGAAGGTGCACATAGTTTTCTATTTATCTTATAAGTCCAAATGTAAGGCACCAAATAGGGTTGAAAACGGTTCGGATATTTTCCGACCAGTCCGGATATTTTCGGATACGGATTCTGTCGGATCGGATACGGATTTTTTTTGTCGGATACGGATACGGATTCGGTAGCTCATTATCTGTCGGATACGGATACGGATTCAGATAATCCAGATAATAGTGGGTCGGATATCCGGATAGACATATGGGCTGGGCCAAGATTACTCTTTTGGCCCAAAAGGGTTTCTTAATTTCAGAATTGTTTTCTAATTTAATTAATCTCTAAAGAAAGTTTCAATTATTAAAATTAGCAAACCAACTCCAAAAATTATGAATTTTTTGACAAAGTTCCAGTAACAATATAACATTTAAAAAATTATTTTAAGATTTTATCAGATTTTATTTTTTCTCAAAATTCAAAAACTCCTATTCTTGATAGGAAAATATATTAAATAAGTAGCTAAAAATGCATAAAAACTCATAAATACATAATTTATTATTTTAAATATAATTCAACTAAGAATATAAATCTTGAGTCATTACATATAAGTGTTATATACTTTTCCTAGAAATATGATATTTAAGTATTATCAAACTTTTAATGTGTTATGTGTTTGCTTCTATTTGTTTCTCCGAGTAAGGATTATCTTTATTTTATCTTTAATCTATATGTATGATGAACTAATCGTATGTGTGTGATGAACTAATCCTTATATAATTTTGTTTATGCACTACGGTATCTAACTATTGTCTAAATGAATGAAAATATTTACATTTGTTCAATTTTTAATAATATTTTGATCAAATCAACTAGTTATGTGTTTCTGTTGATTTTTTATGTACAATTTAAGGGTTATCATGTTCCGATAAATATTCGAAACCGTATCCGATTCGATTCGTATTCGATCTGTATCCGTATTCGTATCCGGGCTATCCATATCTGCATCTGAGAAAAAAAAAATGAAAACAAATATGGCAGAGCTATTATCTATCCGTATCCAATCCGTTTTCACTCCTAACACCAAACATGAGCTGAATGTGCTTGAATGCTACGGTAACCATGTGAAGGACCAGCAATGTGGGATTAATGGACTATTCTACGAGGAGCCTAAGGTCCCAGGTGGGTCCACATGTACTCCAATCTCTTAGGTAAATTGCCTTTTTGCTATCTGTTAAGAAATATATTGCCTTATATTTGCCACTTTCTTTTTGTACTTGTCTTATATATACTTTTCTGTTGTATCTACTCGTATATCTATATATCCTAGTCTATTGGCGTCACAGTGAATACAAGTTACAAGTGTTATTCTTAACATGATAATTAAAGTAAGCTTAGGGTTTACCGACGTTGCACTTGCACCATCCCTGGCCGCCAACGTTTTCTTCTGCTGCCGCTGCCCTTGGGAGAAGAAATCACCGCTTCCGGGGGCGGTCACCTCTTCTAAGTCGCCCAGAGACCTCCATTGCGCACTCACAGTCGTGGCACACAGCACCGCCATCTCCGCGCCGTGGCATGCCTGGTTTGTGGCTCTACGCGGCCTTCCTTTGCCCCGCCAAGCCGATGTGCCAGCGCTATGGTGCTGTTTGCACCAGTTTTGGAAATTTCCAGAAGAATCGGTAGAAAAGCATGAGTTTGGATAAGATACGAAAGTATCTGTGGAAATTTGGATAAGCATATGGAAATCCCATCCCATACGACGTGCAGATAATAATTGGAAACTAGAGACCAGATAGGAAACTACAAAGCCGATTCGGACTACGTTGTCGTGTTAGATCAGGACTCGGATCGGCTAGGCGGGTATATAAGGCGCACTAAGGTCGCTTGAAGGGATCATCGACAACAATCAACACATCTACCGCTTTTTGTTTTTCGTAGTCTTAGCCTTTTTAGTATTGTAATCTTTCCTCTGTAAGTTGACATCGATCAAATAAAGTTGCGATCGCCGATTGTTTGATCGTCATTGGCTTTTTAGGTTTGATTTGTTCGCCTTGTTGCGATCGCTTTTCGTAATCGATCTACCTTTTACCTCGGATTAGTCCTAATCGGCTAATCTAGTTACCCTTCTAATCGGCTTTCGGTCGATTCTTGATTCTTAGCGATTCGCTCTAAGGATCGGCTTGATCGAATTTCACATTACTTCCTTTATCGATTGCAGGGTTAAATCGATTGGCACGCTCGCGCAAAAAACTGAACCCGGCGTTCGTCTAGTGTGTTGTATGCCAGAAACCCTCTTCACATTTTTGATATCAACAGGTGCCTAGGCCGTCGTCACTGGCTCCACCGACGGCATTGGTCGCGCACTCACCTTCTACTTCCCGGTCGTGGGGGGTTCGGCCTCGTCCTCGTTGAGCGCAGCTCCGACAAGCTCGCCATGGTTTCTAAGGAGATAAGGACCTTGAACTCTGGCATCAAGGTCCTCACCTTTGTCCTTGACTTCGCAGCCGTCGGCCTCCTCTGCTCTAGCTGTCCCCACGCTCGGTGACCCCTCCGCTGAGTTGATCTCCGCCGCCTCTCTCGCTTACCGCACAATCCAATCCGCCACCACCAAGCTCGATCACCGCCACAATCGATTGCGTATATCTCCGCTCCTTCGATTCATCTTGGCTGCCCACCTCCTCCTCCACTTCATTGCCAAAGACAAATGCCTCCTTGGCTCCGCTGGCTATGACTTTGATTGCCTGCCACGCCAGCCACTTGAAAGGAGAGGAAGCCTGCTACACTTGGTTTTCAATTGATTTCAAAAGGAGAGGAAACAGATCGATTTCAATTGGAACCCAAGACCGGATTTAACTGGTTCGGCTCCAATTTTTGGCTTGGCTCACTTTGGCCACGCTTTGTTCGACCCACTGCTCTATTTCGGTCTTGGCTCTTGCTCCTTCTCCGGCTCTCGGCTCTTTGGCTCTAGCTCATTCTCACTTGGCCCGATTTCTTTGTCAACTTACACTGCTATGCGTAGGGTGAAAACGAACGAAACGGTCGGTAATAGTCGTTCGCTTCCATTTCCATATTTTTTATCGGTAATAGAAACGAATCGAAACCCTAAACGGATACTGAGAACGGATAGTGACGAAACGGAAACGAAACGGAGCGAGCGGATACGAAAACGGAAATGGAAAATTTCACAAAAATGTAGTACATGATCTATTCAACGTTACAAAGAATTGACCCAACCCTACCAAAGTCATAAGAAAACCTGACAGATATCTAGCATATAGCATGAAGTCACGTGCTAACGTGAAATGTTTGAAATCAGAATTTGAAGTCAACGACCTAAAATTAATAGCTCCAAAACTCGGAAATAAAGCACTAACTCGCCAATCCAAGACAAACACCTGCAGAATTGCATTGCGCACAAGATTAGCCATCACCAGCTGTTCGTTCAGATACCAATTCCACGAGCTAGAGCCGCGCATCAACACAAGGGAAATTCCCCGAAAAACTTATAGACACCTCGAAGCAACTAGTCCAAATTAGACGCCCAAAACATAACCGGATCTTTGTAGGTTCCGAATCCAGAGCAGAAAGGAGCATTCGCCTCACCGAGAAGACGGCTTTGGGGTGTCGTCGCTCACAGATCCCGCCTTTGCAGTACAAGCCCACATCTATGACGATCGCCGAGACCTCGTCTGCATGGATAGAAGCGAAATGGAGCGAGAGATCTCTTGGGTTTAGGGCTTAGCAGGACGGAGGAGAGGATCTTCTGCTTGCAGTACATGGCTGGACTCGGTGGCACCGCTAGGTGGAAGGAGGCCCAACACTTCCTCTAAGGCGCCAAATAAGAGTGGGTTCGGGCGCCGCTTAGAGAGGGGGAAAGAAGAGAAGAGAGGAAGGGGACGATGAGGAGGCCGGAGTCTCGTGGATCGATTCGTGAGGCGGCTGGAGGCCGAGGATCGAGAGGCACGCACCGAGGCGATCGCGTTGGATGGGCTGGTCAGGCGATTTCGAAATTCGATTTCAGCCATACGGAATTTCCGCCTGCTTCCGCTTCGTCGGAATTAACTCTCCGCTTCGCTTCGCTTCAAAAAAATCCTGCTTCCGATTCCGCATCAAAAATTCCGCTTCGCTTCCGAAAAAGAGCTTCGTTTCGCTGGGTCCGGAACGTCGGAAAATTTCGTTCCGTTTTCATCCCTAGCCGTCGGCCTCTCGCTTAGCTGTCCCCACGCCGGTGACCCTCCGCTGAGTTGATCTCGCCATCCTCTCCGCTTACCGGCACAATCCGCTTTGCCACCAAGCTCGATCACGCTGCCACACTGATTGCGTGCTATCTCCGCTCCTTCGATTCATCTTGGCTGCCCACCTCCTCCTCCACTTCGCTGGCCAGCACAGCCTGCCTCCTTGGCTCACTGGGCTATGACTTTGATTGCTCGCCACGCCACCACTTGAAAGGAGAGGAAGCTCATACACTTGGTTTTCAATTGATTTCAAAGGAGAGGAAACAGATCGATTTCAATTGGAACCCAAGACCGGATTTAATCTGGGTTCGGCTCCAATTTTTTTGGCTTGGCTCACTCGGCTCAGCTCGCTTTGTTCGACCCAGCTCTGGCTCTATTTCGGTCTTGGCTCTTGCTCCTTCTCTGGCTCTCAGCTCTTTGGCTCTAGCTCATTCTGTCAGCTTGGCTTCGATTTCTTTGTCAACTTACACTGCTATGAGGGGTGAAAACGAACGAAACGGTCGGTAATAGGCATTCGCTTCCATTTCCATATTTTTTATCGGTAATAGAAACGAATCGAAACCGGAAACGGATACTGAGAGCGGATAGTGACTAAACGGAAACAAACGGAGCGGAGCGGATACTGGCGAAATGGAAAATTTCACAAAATGTAGTACATGATCTATTCAACGTTACAAAGAATTGACCCAACCCTACCAAAGTCATAAGAAAACCCGACAGATATCTAGCATATAGCATGAAGTCACGTGCTAACGTGAAATGTTTGAAATCAGAATTTGAAGTCAACGACCTAAAATTAATAGCTCCAAAACTCGGAAATAAAGCACTAACTCGCCAATCCAAGACAAACACCTGCAGAATTGCATTGCGCACAAGATTAGCCATCACCAGCTGTTCGTTCAGATACCAATTCCACGAGCTAGAGCCGCGCATCAACACAAGGGAAATTCCCCGAAAAACTTATAGACACCTCAGAAGCAACTAGTCCAAATTAGACGCCCAAAACATAACCGGATCTTTGTAGGTTCCAATCCAGAGCAGAAAGGAGCATTCGCCTCACCGAGAAGACGGCTTTGGGGGTGTCGTCGCCACAGATCCCGCCTTTGTACCTGTACAAGCCCACATCTATGACGATCGCCGAGACCTCGCTCATGGATAGAAGCGAAATGGAGCGAGAGATCTCTTGGGTTTAGGGCTTAGCAGGACGGAGGAGAGGGATCTTCACCGCCAGACATGGCTGGACTCAAGTGGCACCGCTGTGGTGGAAGGAGGCCCGAACACTTCTCTAAGGCGCCAAGAAGAGTGGGTTCAAGGCCGCCACTTAGAGAGAGGGGAAAAGAAGAGAAGAGAGGAAGGGGACGGCGAGGAGGCCGGAGTCTCGTGGATCGATTCGTGAGGCTACCGAGGCCGGAGGATCGAGGAGGCACGCACCGAGGCGATCGCGTTGGATGGGTGGGTTTGGCGATTTCGAAATTCGATTTCGCCACCGACGGAATTTCCGCCTGCTTCCGCTTCGTCGGAATTAACTCTCCTGCTTCGCTTCGCTTCAAAAAAAAAATCGCTTCCGATTCCGCATCGAAAAATTCCGCTTCGCTTCAAAAAGAGCTCGCTTCGCTTTCCGAACGGTCGGAAAATTTCGCCTGCTTTCATCCCTAGCCGTCGGCCTCCTCTGCTCTAGCTGTCCCCACGCTCGGTGACCCCTCCGCTGAGTTGATCCTGCCCAGCGCCTCTCTGCTCGGCTGGCACAATCCGCCTGCCACCCGAAGCTCTGACCGCGCCTGCCACACTGATTGCGTGCTATCTCCGCTCCTTCGATTCATCTTGGCTGCCCACCTCCTCCTCCACTTCGCTGGCCAGCACAGCCTGCCTCCTTGGCTCCGCTGGCTATGACTTTGATTGCCTGCCACGCCAGCCACTTGAAAGGAGAGGAAGCCTGCTACACTTGGTTTTCAATTGGATTTCAAAAGGGAGAGGAAACAGATCGCATTTCAATTGGAACCCAAGACCGGATTTAATCTGGGTTCGGCTCCAATTTTTTTGGCTTGGCTCACTCGGCTCAGCTCGCTTTGTTCGACCCAGCTCTGGCTCTATTTCGGTCTTGGCTCTTGCTCCTTCTCTGGCTCTCAGCTCTTTGGCTCTAGCTCATTCTGTCAGCTTGGCTTCGATTTCTTTGTCAACTTACACCTGTCGGCTCCGGTTTTTCTGTTTTCGGATCTACTATTATCAGCTCTTCAGCTTGATCTTGGCTCCATTTCGGATTGGCTTGGCTTCGCTCTTCTGGTCGGCTCTTCGCCTCGGCTCCGACTCTTCTGTTGTCGGTTCTCCGGTTTCTATCTCTTGGATCGGCTCCGGATTTCAGTTTTGGCTCTTCGGCTCACCGTTTTCTACGGCTTTGGCTTTAGCTTTTTGTTTGCTAATATTTTGAGCTTTTGCCAATGGCTACACTAGCAGTTTGGAGTTCATTTCACTCCTCAACCGCCACCGTTGGGCTTCTCCTTGTCTTGGTCGCCGCCGATGAGTTTTGGTTCGATGTCAACATGACTTTCTTTGCATTAGGCACTGCCGCTAATTTTGATCTTCGTGTTGGCCTCTACTTTCTCAGCCCATGCACTTTGTACTTTATGGGCTGCCACATGACCTCAGTTGGGAGATTATTTGATTTTTGACATATTTTCCAAGAGCTAGATGCTATGATGTTAACTTTAAGACTAGGATTTTGTGTTTTCCCTATTTTAATGGTAACCCTTCCAAACACAATACTATTGTATATCAGTATATGCCTTGCATTTGAGGGGTATTAAGGAATATATTGCCTTATAGTTTCCTTATATAGATTTTCCTTTTATACTTGTCTTATATAGTTTTTTTTTGTACCCACTTATACATCCATATATTTTGGTCTATTAGCCTCGTAATGAATACAAGTTATAAGTACTATTTCTAACACTATCTACTATTGTTACTGTTGTGTGCTATCTTACCTACAACTAATTAATTTATGTTGCATGGAAGCAATGGCATAATATATACGCAGAGCGACAAATAACATATTGAAATTATACAAAATTGCTTCATCTATAGATATGCTTCGGCTTTATATATCTGGCTAGGGTGGAGCTCAGCTTGGCGTTGCGGGCGCGAGGTAGGCTGAGCCAGCAGTAGAGGTCTGATGGACATGGATCGTCTGCCGTTACGGCAGAGTGCCGTTGAGGCACTGTTGCGTGGGTCCCACGCCGCGTGGGCCTATGCAGCAGTGCTTCAACAGTAGTCTGTCGTACGGCAGAGAATCTGCTTCCCTGATGAAGAGGGCACAGGGTAGGCCAAGTCATGGGCGGAGGTGCCATGCGGGACAAGGTGAAGCTCAGTCGTACGCCGCGTTCACTGAAGGTGCGGCGCAACCAGAGTTTACAGTACCAATCAATGTCGGAAATCGTTGGCACGGCGGTATGGATTTTTATCGAAACTGAACAAATTTTAAAGTCAAATTTTTTAAAATTCAATGGTTAAACAGTGATGAAATAAATCGAAAATTGACTGATTTTCGATTGGTTTACAGTAAAAATCGGCGCGCTAAGTGAAAATTGGACAAAATCGCAGAAAATACTGGAAAATTTGTAAAAATCTGGTAAAGGCTTAGAAAATCATGAAAAATGTTAGAAATTCATAAAAAATATGGAAAAATACGAAAAAATTCTGACACGATCTTTCTTATATTTTAAGACAATGTTAAATTGTAAATTGCACATTTTTCAAAAATAGCACAAATAGAAAAAATATGAAAAAAACTTCGGCATGACCTTTGCTATATTTTAGACAATCTCAAGTTGTAAAATAGGTATTTAGCAATAATATCTCAACAAATAAACTTTTATTTCAATACCATTCATATATCAATTCAACAAGTTCACAGCTCAATGTCCATATCATATGACTTTTGAAATTAACTTTTCTCACCAAAAATGAATGTTCACACTTCACATAGTTTCATCATTCTTCCATTGTCACACATATACTATGTTGGACCTACATAAACACTATATTAGTAAAAAATCGAGTTGCAATAAAATGAAATATTACCTTTGGAGCTACGGTTAGTATTGTTGAGTGTACACTTGGTTGGCTATGTTGTACTCCTCAGTGGATATCATTACCAATCTTCATATAGCTAGCAACTCTGTCATGCATTCGTCCTAGCTTTGCATTTGTCCTAGCTTTGCCCCATCTATGGGCTAGTCTTTTGCTATTGTTGGTACAATATGACATAAAATTCGGGGTCTTGCCACTTATAGACCCATTGGGTGGGGGTTATGCATGAGCATCTAAAATGGTATAGTTATACCGGCCATATGAGTCATAATTCCCTTGCGTCTCGGCAACATTGTATGAGCTAGAGCTATCCTATGGTGCATCATAGCTATGTCGATAGTCTATTCCCTTCCCTGCAGTAGTCCTCCTCTGTCATTATGGAGCGCCATGGTCTTCATCCTGTATGATATGAATGTATTGCGACTCCTTTTATAAATTCTATATGATGTTGTCCTTTTGAGCAGAATGTGAGAGGGATCGAGGCACTGTCACCGGAGTAACCACCATTGCTGTTCGTCTTGTAGCTAATATCATTGGACTTTTTGTATGACGGGCTTCGAAAAGTCTCATTAAGTGCTATCAGTCGAGTCATCACTTTACATAATGTTCCTCATCTATGGGATGCTTCCACTTTCCTTTTGAGGGAGCTCTCCTTTTGCAGTATCTCTTGTCGCCACTGCTTTGTGCTTTCTCTTCCCTGTGTAGCTGTTATCCACTACCCTGTCTACCCATTCAAGGATAATTGCAGTCCTATTATTCTTTCGTAACGCAGTAGGGTCAATTAGATCTGTCACAAAGTTTGATGGAAGGAGGTGTCACTCTCTATATCCTCCTCATTAAGTAAGAGACCAGCATTGGAGCTCCCTTCCTCCATCCACTGTTGGATTGAATTTTCAGCGTCGCAAAGTGTAAACTCCATAAGATGCTGGAATGGATTGTCTTCAACTGTGTACCTTTGATTTTTTTCGACTTGAATTCATAGCCATATATTGTAGTTAACGTACACCAAATTATGGAGCTTTTTGTATGACATGTAGTTGCGAACTTTCATGTGGATGAACGCAAATGTACTCCAATTACACTCACATTCGCTAAAAGAAGCTGATAGCATCTAGGCCCCTAATTTTTAATTATATGGTTTTGGAGTTGGTGATTTAGTAAATGATCTCTAAAACAATAAGAGATATTGGTTGAAGCAAGAAAGAAGTCATCGAAAAGGTCAAGATTAAGGATCTTTGTTACTAGTTTTGGCTTGGGAGATGATTCAAGCTAAGTAGCTAAGATTATTTCTTGTTTGGCCGTACTATTAAGGGGGACTATGCACAAGCTAAAATATTGGTTCATAAGTTAAGACTAATTAGACTGTTTGGAGTCAAAATCTTTTAGTCATCCTCACCTTGAATCAGTCCTTCTCCTCTAAATAAATTCTATGCGCTTCCCTAGACTAAATTATATTGTTCTTTCCTTAAGTCCGGTGCAAGTTAGAATTCCATTTTCACCGGACCATTCCTATTTTAGTCCGGTGCTGAAATCTACTCAGTCAAAGATTCTAACCGAGCGCATTTCATTCACGATGGACCATTCTAATCTCTTATAAAAAAATTAGTCCGGTGCAAGCCCATCTTCGCTGGACCTTTTTCTTCTTAAAGTCCGTGGTAAAAGAATTCCTTGTTTAAATCAAACCGAGTGTATGCCATCTACGGCAGACCAAAGTTTGCTAGCACAAAATCTAGTCCTGCAGATGCATTCCTCTTGGTTAGACTCATAGCTATTCTTTCAAAAAATCTGTTGGTATAAACTTCATTGAAATCCTTCTACTGCAGACCAAATATTTTGGTCCGGTGCATATGTACAAGTACACATCTTTTGCCGTTCCAAAATTTTCAAAAATCCTATGTATGCCGGACCAAGCCAATTCAGTCTGGCGCAAATACTCTTTTCAACAACATCAGTCCGGAGTACAAAGAACTAATCTCTAAGCCTATTTTTGCTAAGTTCGTTGCAACTATGTTAGCCCATTTTTAACAGTTTGACACGTTCCAACGGCTTATGTGGTAGGTGTAACGGCTCTTTTCAGCTCAAATGGCTATATAAGCATTTCCTGAGCCTTCTACCATACAACTTTTGATATCCTATGATCTCCTTGACATTTTAGCACTTTAGAACTTCCACTCAACCAAGGAGAGTGTGCTTCAACTGAATTCCAAAACTTAACACTTTCTAAGTGTTTTGGCTCCAAGCTTAAGTCTAGATAGTGCTGTGCTAAGTGAACCAAGAGACAGGACTTGTAAATAGTCTATTACTCTTGGATCTTAGTGATCCTAGACGGTTTGGAGGAAGTTTAGGTACGATCTGTCCAAAGGTGTTTGTGGAAGGCCACTTTAACTGTGAGAGGTTGGGACTCACCTCATCGAGCGGTGGGAGAGTCACCCTAGTGGACACCTAAGCTACTGCGATTAGCTTTGGAGGAGCTATCCTTCGAGAGAAGTGCTCTAACGTGGAGTAGGAGAGTGGCTCTTGTGCTCATCGGAGTGGTGGGAGAGTCACCCTAGTGGACACCAAAGCTACTGCGACTAGCTTTGGAGGAGCTATACTTCGAGAGAAGTGCTCTAACGTGGAGTAGGAGAGTGGCTCCGAACCACGGGATAAATTCTTGTGTCTCGTGTTCTAATTCTTGTTTTTGTGTTAATTTTTCACTGCTCTTTAGTTATCTGTGCTTTACATTCTTTCATCTTGTAGCTGGTGACTAAGTATTTAAGCAAGTTAATTGTTCTGTAATTAATTCTGAATTTTGAAAAGTTGCCTATTCACCTCCCTCTAGGCCAACTTGATCCTTCAGAAGCGCAATATGAAATGATCCGCATGGCAAAGTGTTGGAGCATGGGTATGTCCGAACCGAACACACCTTACCAATGTGGTGCAAGTTAACGAAGACAACAATAAGTACCGACAAGAGTGGCATTATATTTAAGATGGCATAAGAAAAATACCATGGGAAGTTTTGGTACCATGTACCATCTTCTTAGCTAGAGCACTCGCGAACATTCCAACCTTACTTCTGAAAAGATTGGCCTTGTAAAGAGCTTGAATGGCACTATCAGTATCATCGGCCAGTGCTCCAAATGCATTTAGGAGATTTGGCAAAAAAAGTGTTAATCGTGCCTACACGTAGTGCGTCTGAGGGTCCAAGGCGGTAGCTGCATGAAGTTCAATGAAATATATTAGTACAAATATGTAACGTATGTACAACTATAAGATATTTTGTTTCAGAGAAGAATATATTACCGATGTTCATTTAAGTATCATGTATTAGGTCGGCCATTCTTGGGTCCACAATGTCCATGTACTGATTGAATGTGGTGGAGCGTCATGGACTGACCTACCATATTCTTGTCCCATGATGTTGTATCGTAGTAGCATCTCGCTCAACATAGGCACCCTATCTTTATTGATGAAGTGCAGGAAGGCGTACAACGATTCCACAGAGTTAACAACTGATCAAAGTTTGTCCTACTAGTCCAATCTTGAGAGGTAGGAGTACGTGGACCTCCCATCCACGGTATCAACAAAGCGAGATAGAAAATCTTTCAAAGCCATCCATTGTAAGAACTTGTCCTTGTAACGAAGGAAACTCTCCAAAAAATGTAGTTCATTCCGAACTGACTAGCATTCCGCTTGACCAACTCGCTCCCAATATGCTTCTTCATCATAACGTGAAGCTTTGAATGATTGTAAAGCCATTGAGAGATTTTCCTTGCACTCTTAATCACAGAGACATGGTCAAGGAACTCTCAAATCTGCTTGAGCATCAAATTAATCTTGTGGGCCACACAAGGCTACCCACGACGCTAGGGTACTCCCGTGTGATGAGCCTGCATGCCTTTTTATAGTTGGCATCATTGTACATGACAATCTGCAGAACATTCCTCGGACCTACCTCATCGACCACCGAGGCAATTTCCTGCGTCAATAAACAAAATGGAAACCTCCATTATATGTGTACATCAAATAGATTTCAAAAGAGGAGTAATGAAAGCAATATCTTGCACAAGTACGAGGCATCTTGAGTTAGGCCTATCGCATAAACGAACTTATGGAAGAACATGACGCCATTGTAGTATATCATGAAGTTGATGATATTTATGCGTGTCGGCCTAGTCCAAGATCGCACATGATTGTTACGCCATACATGGGCCAATCCTACTTGAACTTTGCCATCTTCTCTCATATGTCTATTTCGTTGACGTCTAAATATTTACCATTTATATCTCGCCCACTAGTAGATGGGACACCCTCGCCTACAAATAAAACATACGATGAACATATGAGCTATTAATCGATATATAACTAGACAAAAATTTGAAAGCTCACCCCATTTTTTATTTTCCCTGATAGTGCTAACAAAGTAGGGATTGTTTGCTTTCCTCCCCGTGATGCCAATCGTGTGAAAAAATTGGCCTAAGGCAAGCTAATCGTCTGCTTCACATTCCTTCCCTTCTATGTCCATTTGCCACAGTTTCATCAAACCCTAATTTCAACAAATGGAGACTTAGGGCAAGAAAAGATGTGCAAGATGAGGATGAAAGGTTACTTTAGAGAAGAGGGAATTACTTAGAGCACAAGAGATGTAACTCGAAGTCGAGGATTTGATTGGAATGGCGACATCTTGATTGGGGATTTTGAGTGA
Organism: Guadua angustifolia; assembly: GCA_036346375.1. Taxonomy (NCBI): domain Eukaryota; kingdom Viridiplantae; phylum Streptophyta; class Magnoliopsida; order Poales; family Poaceae; genus Guadua; species Guadua angustifolia. The sequence goes on from CM070519.1 coordinate 20,593,107, forward strand.
GAGAGAAGAAACCCTAGTCTTTGAGTGGGAGAACCAAGTGAGGGCAAGGAATGAGGAGGCAACCGGCGCCCGAGATCTTCAGCGCCCGAGCCCATGGCCCATGGATCTGATGAGAGGCAGCCACTTCTTCCCATCTGATTTTATATCTGAGGTTTTCTTCTTGTTCTTCTTTCTAGAGTGTAATTAATTGTCTTACAGCCTTGGTATAGATTTGTATTAACAAGTGCAGTTCATCTATGCCATTATGCCATATGCATCTCTGAACTCTTTCATGACTGATGATTATTGTGATGGTTTATTATTCATGCTCTGTGTGTGATGGTTATTCATGCTCTGTGATGGACCTGATGGTTATTCATGTGATGGTTGATCGTTGCAACTACAACTACAAATGCTCTGTGATGCTTGATCTTGGGGAAAAAATATTCATGTAATGGTTATTGTGTATTTCATGAAAAAATAATCACTGCTCTGTGAATTTGTGATGGTTATTGTCTATTGCATGGCTGGAGACGTGAGTATCTGTTTGTATCATTGCAAAGTTGATTGCTCCATTGTTGATTTATGCTAGAATGTAAGAATAGTCCTTTAGACCAAAGAATACAGGAGTGCTTTTGTGTGGATATAGAAAATATAATTCAATGCATGTCCAGTCAAATTTTCAACATCGTAAAAACAGTATGTACCATGCATACATAAATATAATTTAATGTTGTAGGTCCAGTTAAAAGAATCTAGTAATAAACTAATAACTTCGTGATCCTTATTAAATTTTAGTTTAGTTGCTCACCCAATTTATATGAAGACAATGGTGATCCGGGTTAATCGATTAAAAATATGCTCCCTACCACAACAAGACTAAAATTATAAAGGATGAGCAAAGCAAGAATTTAACATAACACGTGCAATGACGCATCGTAATTCGAAAGATCATTAATAACTCCAAGCTTTGGGTTTCGTTGGATGCAACCCAATGACAAATAAACTTGTCTTATGTTCCACATCATTAAAAGGAATAGCTGGACATATGAAACTACATGGTGGAAGGCTAAATTGCATATTGGAAGGCTAAATATACAACAGTAAACCCTATGGAATATTGACATGTTTATTGCTGACACTTTTTAATTGCTATACTTTCCATTTTAACTTTATTGTTACCTTTTGTTTTGTAGGATGAGACTATAGTAGCGACTTAGTCTCCTTATGATGTTGCTAGCCTAATTTAGCACTCTTTAGTCTCCTTATGATGTAATCTAAATATTATTGACTTGTCATATTGTCTCTTTATGAAACATGGAGTTGTGGACGTCATGGTCATTTTATCGACTTATTGTAATATTATTTACGTATCATTCTATGTTTCGAAACTTATCATCTACCGGGCTAGTAATTGTTATATGTGTGCTTTATGCGATATCTGCTTTTATGCCATTATCCGACAAAAATTATTCGACATCAGACGATTCCGCTCAGATTCGATTCGAATCCGCCACCGATATTATCCGCGCCAGATCCAGATCCAAGACTATCCGAATCCAACAAAAAATATGGTTTAGGATATAGAAAGAGCGATATCCGACCGAATCCGATCCGATTGCGCGCGCGCGCGCACACACACACACACACACACACACACACATATATATATATATATATATATATATATATATAGGAAGGCTCTTTTCTACTCCTAGGAGTAATTACTCCCTATGCCGTATCTCACAATGTATGGGGTATCTTGTTTGACAGAGGGTATGTACGCGTAGTATACGAGTATATAAGATCATCTAGGTGGTATGTACATTTTTTCAGAGGTGGTATGTATATTTTTTGACATACTCTTTTTATGTGCGATATGAAGGTATTTGCAAAATACGCTAAAAATCATGGACTCTTGCAATTTTTTCATGTGGCTCACATTAGAGTATCTTATAATTAGGTAATCGCTCGGATTCTTCGGATATCGCTTCTTTCCGTATCCTAAACCATATTTTTTGTCGGATTCGAATCGGATTCTGATAGACTGATACTTAATACAAGACGGATAATATCGGTCATGGATTCGAATCGAATACGGGCGAAATCGACACGATATCAAATAATTTTTATCGGATAACGCATAAAAACAGATACCACATAAAGTATATATATAATAAAATCCTACTTTTGTTTAGCTCAAATATATAGCTGCTTCACGTTGGTGTCTTGGAAAAGTTGGAACCGACGGACTCAACAAATGAAATTAAATCTGGTTGTCAGATCTGTTTCAAGTCCATGCACGAAAACCGATCAGGCTGACTCTCGGTTGGTACTTGGCGTAGGCAATAAGCAAGAACAGGAGTCCAGTGCTTATTAGCTTCTTCACGTGTGAGCTCTGGACTCTGGACTCTGGAGCCTTCTTCACGTGTGAGCTCTGATAGTTGCGAGCAAGCCTGATGGCTGCGGGGCGCCCGAGAACCGGTGCGGCCGGCGTGCAAGAGTTGATTGGGAGGAGGCCCGGCGGCTGGAGCTTCGGGAGGAGCGGCCGACGCGAGGCGAGCAGCCGGCGCGAGGCGTTGAAGGCGCTCGGGAGGCCTGGAGGCCGGCGAAGCTGCACCCGCGAGGCGTCGGGCGGTGAACACAAGAAGCTCAGAGACGGAGCGACCGGAGTAGATGCGCCGAGGGAAGGCTTGAGGGTTGCGGATATCCGAGACATTTAGTCCGGATATATCCGAAAAAAAGTTCGGAATATCCCGATCCGACGGATAGTGTTTTTCTGAATCCGAATCCGAAAAAAAAAATCTGAAATCGATATCGAATCTGATAAATATCCGAAAAAAATATCCGAATCCGATCCGAACACATCCGATCGGTCGGTCGGACGGAAATTATCCGATCCGATTGCACCCCTACTTATAATTAGTGTATGAGTGTACCTAAAGTGATAAAGGAGTATTTCAAATTCATTTAGGTAGTATTTCAGAGATGGGAGTAACTACACCCGGGAGTAAGGGATATTTTTCATATATATATATATATATATATATATATATATATATTGCATCTTATCATAGATATAGAATCATCTGTGATATGAGTTTGGCAATCAGCATGTAATTAAAAATGGGCAGTAGTTCATAGACTTACATAATATTTCGATGGTCAAATGTAGTTTGATAGTGTATGCTCAGTAACATAATATTTTATCGGCAGTAAAATTTAGCATTTTACAAATTCAGTAAATAAAGTTGTACAATTAGTAAATTTAGTATGAATATCACAGAATGTTCGTTCCACACAACGTCTGTGAGTGTCGATATCACAGACGGTTCATTCACATACCATCAATATCACATGCAATTTTATCTAAAAATCATCTGTAATATGTATTCATATCATGGACGGTACATGGTATAAACTGTCTGTGATACTTTATGAGCAGTTCATTCTACAAACCATCTGTGATATTGATTTATCACAGACGGTTCTTAGCATATCTATTAACTTAGATGATCGTGTCAGCAAGGATCTTAACATCTGAACATAGGGACAAGAATTTGTACAACTTGAAAGTGAAAACCACAAAGCCCTTAAAATTAGACAAATGAGAGAGAGAGAGACGAACCGTCCAGCAGGCTGCAGCTGCAATAGTGAGGAACCGAGGCTAACGAAACAACTCTTGTCAGGCTGTGAGCCTCCACCGGCCAGGCGGCCACCGCGGATAAGAATCAAGAAGCAGCTAAAAGCTGCTACCCTTCCCCTGTCTTCTCCACCTCCAACCACCAATCCATGGCTCAGCCCCTCCTCCTCTCCTCAGCTCCTAGCTTCCATCTCACCGCCAGTCCAGGTACTAGTTACTCGTTCACTCCTCGACTCTCTCTCCCTCCTCGCGTGCTGTTCTTGCTTGTCAAAGAATTATTCTTGGCGCTGCTTAAGTGCTTCTTGGGGAAAGATTCTGCTGCTGCTTTGTGCTCCTCATCTTGTCTTTTCTTCTTCCTTTTTTTTTCTGTCGGGACAAGCTTAGTTCTGATGATGCCTTGTTCTTTGACCTTCTTCCTCTGTGTGCATCTTCTCCCTGTAGGCAATGGCGTTTCCCGCTTGTCCGTGACGTCAGCACGCTCTGCTGCTCGTGGTAACAAAGCTATCTAGCTCCTCCCTTTCTTGTCAAGTTATGTTCTTCTCTTCCTCAATTCCAAGACCGCATCAGTGTTGATTGCATCCCAATTTTACTTCCACCTGCGTATCAGTGAGCAGGAGGAACACGAGATTCCACGCGAAATCCTTGAGTGTTAGGTGCGAGCAGGGAGCCAAGAGGGGCGGCGGCGGGTTGGACGTGTGGCTCAGCCGCGGCGCGATGCTCGGCTTCGTCGGGGCGATCACGGTGGAGCTGACGACCGGAAAAGGGGTGCTTCAGGTAGGTGCACCATGCCTCTTCTGAGACAAATACTTCTGCAATCACTATTTGTAGTCCTTTTTTCTTGTAAAACCAAAAAAATGATTTTGCTGTTCACTGCAAGCCATTAATTAAGCACTACAAGCCACTAGAGTAACATAGATGACTATTTAGGATTTTGCACTTCAACCAAGCACGTATAAAAACGATCGAATCATCTTTATTCATTGCCTTATTGCTCTTTGATAGTTAGATGATGAGTTACTCTGTTCCATGGAAATAAATAGCATTAGAATAATAAAAAGTAGGAGTATACAAAGGAAAAATAAGTTAAAAGATGTCTCATAATTATAGAATGATATATATTTAGAAACAAAATTTGAAAGTAAGCTAGAATAACACGTAGTATTTAGGAATATGGAGTGAGTACTGTATAATTGCGCTGTGTTCCTGGGCATAAACCAGTCCTGGTAAACACGGGAATGACTACTATCATGTTTCCGTACAAATACCATGCAAAGACTAACAGTTTCAAAAATTGAAATTGGATGTAGCTATCTTATAGCATATAGTATTTAGGAAAGTTACATGGAGTGAGTACTGTATAATTGAAACTTTTCTGTGTTCCTGGGCATAAACATGAGTGCAGCAGTCGTTCCCGGTAAACACGTTTAATTTGCCTCGGAAGTTTGTTAGTAACGGATTGCTTTGGTTCTGCAGAATGTGGGGCTGACAGCGCCGCTGCCGACGGTGGCGTTAGCGCTCACTGGAGTGGTCGGAGTCGTCACTGCGTTCGTCATCTTCCAGTCCGCGTCGCGAGATTGATCGTCTCCTTGTGATCTGTGTTAATCTCGAGAGATTTTCTTGGGGGTGTCTTCCTTTTCTTCTTTCCTTTGCAGGAGGTGCCTGTCAGTCTACGTACGTACTCTGTATGAGTGTGCAATTGGTTGTGTTTGAAGGGAGAGATTTGAGGTGAATGTCATAGAGGCAATGCACCGATCATAAATTAATGTCACCGATAGTTTCTGACGATCCTTCTTTCTTCTTAGTGATGATGGCAGATTCGTATATCGGAACGCTGATGATGCACATATAGTTTTCTTGGACTGATCCGTCGTTATTTCGGTAGCACAATGCCAAAGTGATAACACAACTACTGAATGATGCTCCCCCTTTTTTTTTTCTTTGCGAGGTACTATTGAGTGATGCTTTGCCTATTTGTCAGGCTAATGTTGGGGCTGTTGGCATATGGAACTGGAAGTTGCATTATGGGAACTGTTGTACTGCTGTCAATGCATCAGAAGCATTTGTTTTACAAAGGGAAATGGTTTCATTGGTGCAAGATTTCCATGCTAAAGGCCCCGTTTGAATACGATAATTTTTTTTAATATAGGAAATGAACAATTTCCTGTGAAATTCTTATGTTCCAGACGCGACCTAAAAATTCATTAGGCGTGGCATGTTCAGGTGTTGTCACGCTGTTTATTCTATGCACGAAAAGATGCCTGCATCCTGCACAGCGCACAAAGTTTTCCTCAAGACCATTAGATCACATGTTGGACTTTTTTTTAGCCGATCGCACATTGAGCTTGCTACAAGCAAGAAGTGAAACCCGGTAAAAAGTACAATACGTTTAAAAACTGAGTTGGATTTCTTTCTCCTGTACTGAACATTTTCTTTCTCTTTACTTAGGTTGTGTTTGGTACAGCTTTAGCTCCATCAGATCCGTAGATCTGGTGGAGCTGGGTATTCCTAACTCCACCAGATCTGTGGAGCTGGAGCTGTAGATATATTAAGAGTATTTATGTGGGTCATCTTGATTACATTATAGACTAAAAATATAAATTTAATTCACTTTATTTTAACCTACAAGTTTCAGATCTGAGATAGAATTGGGATATGGAGCTTTACCAAACAGGGCTTTAATATGATCGATAAGGCTCTTGCCTCAGTTTTAAAATAAATCTCAGTAGGTGAGAGACTATGTTGTAACATTCTAGAATGAAAGAAAAAGAAATTGGGGTTTTTGCCATTTTAGGCTGGGCTGGCCAGTTTTGACCCAAGAGGGAAGGGGCTAGGTCCCCAAACCTGAGCCACCCTCCCCCTCTCCCCCCTAGCCATAGCATCCACCTTCCCTACAGCCGCACCCCTCCCCTTCTCTTACCGAAGCTGCAGCCCCTCCTCTATTGCAGCCGCCGCATCCTATTCCCCCAAACCCTAGCAGTTTTCCTCCCCTCCTTCCCTTAGCCGCCCCTCCATCTTTCCCCTTGTACAACCACCCATCCACCCTGCGCTTGAGGCTAGCCATCTCCATCCTCACTGCTGCTTGGGGGTGTCAAGGGCAGTGGAAAGTCAGAGGATTGGAGTTCGGGTCTTGCAGTAGCAAGGAATGCGCGATCCGAGGGGAGAACGCTAGCATCACTGATCCATTGGGTCTTTGGGTGAAGGTAAACCCTAGGGCTGGCCTTGGTGGTGTTGTTACTGCATTAGGGTGGAATTTTGATGGTTTTACCTATTGGTTGTTGGTTGGGGTGTTCACCAGATTAATTTTGGGAAGGTTCAGATTCAGGCAGATTACTGGTTACAATCTTCGGGTCAAATTTCGGAGCACCTATGCTCAGTTTCAGCGGGGTTGGCAGTTTTGAAAAATGTAGATTTTTGTGTTAAGTTTAATTAGAGTACAAGAACGTAAAATTTGGTTCAACGGTTTAAAATTTATGACCTATTGAAGCTCGCTGTCTAGAAATCTGTCGTTGCTGGAGGCAGTCATGGTAATATGTAGATTAGGTCTCTTCAGTGGATGAATTAAATTATATTCATAATTAAATAAATCTATATAATTTTTCTAAATTTGGAGTTGTATAAAAATAGCTATGAAATTGTGAAGCCTACTGTCCAGTAAGACGACAAACGGTCTTCGGGTTAGTATTTGGAAGGTTAGATGAATTAATTGAAAAAGATGAGTAACTAGAAAATTATGGGTAATCTTTTGTTGTTTTTATAAATTATATGGTTTTCCTTGTTTGGACTCTTGAGTTAGGAGTTATGGCCTTTCTACCATTGGGATAGCAAAAGGGTTGAGCTGTCCAGCAAGAGAGAAGATTAAAATCATGGTTGTGTGTACGTGTGATATCGTTATGTTTAATGCTTGTACTATAATTTTATGATTTCGATATAGATGTATCTATTACAACAGGTGTAACTTTGGAAGTGGCTTCAACTTCACTCCACTCCACCTTGTTCCCCATGGCTAAAGAGGCAAATGCATGATAGAATAATAGATGGTTGTTTATTCTTACTCTTGATTATCTAAATTTACTCGCCATGCTATATCAATATGATGTGATATGATGATGACGAGTACATGAAGTGGATGGCCACTTGGTGATGTTAGTATATGGTGAATCATTATGGGAAAGTATTACATCACTTGCATTCACATTATGAAAAATGCATACGAGCCATATCTATGAGAGAGTTATATAACTAATCCAGAGTGCGTGCACCAAGTCGGTGAGAAAGTTATATGATTAGATTCTAAGTGCTCTTGAGTAAGGCCTACTTTGGTGGGGCCCCTCTATGGAATGGAGGGGGGATGAGATGGTGTGATACCGATGTGTGTGCACTGAGCTATACTGTTACAAGCTATGACATGTGCATATGAGCATACATACATATTTGTATTGCATCACTAATGATAAATGATGAATAATGAGATGAATGGTTATATTATTGAGTCGTGTACTCATTCAAAGATGACTAATGAGGTAAATGTTATGAGCGATTATGTTATTGAGTCGTGGACTCATTCAAAGATGATTAATGAGGTAAATGTGATGAGTGATTATATTATTGAGTCATGGACTCATCCAAATATAATTAATGAGATGAATGTGAGACAAATGGCTTTGATATTATTGTATTATATACTTGCTAATTTTAGATGTGATAAATAGTTATGTTATTGTTTTATTATATACTTGGTGAGTCGTGGACTCACCCTTACTTTCTTTAATATTTTAGGTGAATATTGAAGGTGACATACATGGGATGGGAATAGCATCATTGTGTCATTTGTCACATCGTGTTCACAATAATTTAGTTTTAATATTTACTCATGAATAAGATAATGCTTATCAATATTTAGATGATGAAATCATATAGTTGCAATAATGGGCATGTAAACTAAGTCAGTGGTCTTTGTTAAGTTGAGAAGCGTGGTGGTTAATTTGTTTGTTTACTTAATCTTGTTCTTCGTACCCAAGTATGAAGGTTTGGGTGTGCTTGTGTGCATAGTTTTAAGTCTTATTATTGTTGTTGTTTATATGATTATGCAAATTATTGTTATTGATAGCTTAGTATTGGTGAAAATTGTTTATGTAGTATGCTGAAATTATGGATTAATATTATGGTAAAAGTGAGTAACATGGTAAGTAAAAGTAATATCTTGAGCACATATTGTACTGGAGTGTTACAATACCCTTTAGTTAGTCTTCAATGTTTAAGAGAAATTATGTTGTTGCTGAATTTGTTGTTAAAAATAGTTATTAATTATGAGAAAGGCATGTGTAAGGCATGTGTAGTGACATTCAAGGCACTTGGAGGGCCGGGGTGTTACACATATGGTGATCTACCCATGTTTGTGATGAGTATTTAATTGTGTTTGAGCATGTGGTTATCAGATTTGAGTTTGAAATAAGCTTACTTTGGTTTTAAGCAATTTAAATTGAGTGGTTATAGAATCCTAGATTGGTCATCACCTTATCCAGAATGGTCATGACTTTGTCTGGAGTGTCAAGGCCTTGTTCAGAGCAGTCATGACTTTGTCATGAGTGGTCATCGCCTTGCCCAGAGTGGTCATGGCTTAGCCTTTAATGGTCTGGAGTGGTCATGACCTCTTAGAGAGTGGCACAAGAGTAGTTGTGACCTCTTGGGGAGTGGTCAGAGCCAAGAGTTATTTTGAGTGGTCATAGCTATGAGTGGTCACAGCCAAGAGTGGTCATAATCTAAATGATCTAAGGTGGGATCTGTATATGTTTGACTAGTCACTGATATTTGTGAGATTACTCTTACATGTTATCTTATGCATTGCTATGCAATGTTTTGCTTTTCTGTGTTGGTTGCAGGATTTTGGAGCTAAGTCATGGTAAGGCAGAGGAGATCGAGACTAGGCTTGGAGAGCTGGGTCCAAACAGTCAAGTTGAAGCTAAAAGATAATTAAGGCTAGAGAGTTGCTGCAAACCTAGATGATAAGTGAATGGATGAGGTGTTAACTTAAGCCCTACTCAAGTGAAGGAGGATCATTGGATCAAGGGTTCATATGTGGAGTAGAGGTTAAGTTAGTGTAAACGGTATAGTCAAAACCTATTATGTTGGGTTTCGGGTTTAGCCCTTGTATGAGTGAGGACGTGAATCTTAACCTTTGATAAGGTTTCTTGAGACCTAAAAGGTCATATAAGGGTGGAGGTTGCTCCCAGTGTGTTATAAATAGAGGGGTGGAGGGATGTCTCCACACCAACTATGTCTGAACCAAGTTTGAGAGAAAGTCTTAGAGAAGGGTTGTCTAGTTTCTTTATGCTTTTTTGAGTTTTGCCCACCTAAAATCTATTCTAGTTCTTGCATATTTTCTTGATTCTTTTTATACAACTTGAACTTTTGTAACATCTCAATTTTTGGCTTATTTAGATTTAACATGGTTATTTATGCATTTTCTAAATTTATTGGAACTTTATAGAATTTCTTTGGATTTATTTATTATTTTTGAATAATGCTTAACATGAAAAGTATTCAAAAGTTTGTAAAGCTTAAATAAACTTTTGTTGAAATTATTTAATTTGAGCTTTAAATGTCTCAATAAATTTTTAGGAAATTTTTTGATAATTTTACTATTTTATTTGCCTTAATCTATTTTCTAAAATTAATTTAATTAGAAAAGCTTTTAAAATTATGTAAGCAGTGTCGGGCCGAAACTCATAATTCCTAGCCGATCTTCTTTTCCTCGTGTGGCCCAAACTAGCCCATTGTAGGTGTCGCCGTGAAACCCTAGGGCGCTAGTCGTTAGATTTTGATCGTGCTGTTCGGATGAAGCCGTGTTGCACTCACGCATGCGCTGTTGGATCTCACCACGCGTATGGTGCCTGATCATCTTCTCCCAGCCTCCCCAACTTGGTTGCATGCTTTTGAGACCGAAGCATTGTCGGAGACGTAGATCACCGAGGAGTCATCACTGTTGAGGAAAAAGAGCTCGTTGGTGTTGAACCAGAGTGTCACAATTGAAGGTAAGGGGAACAACAGATCCACAACACTGAGATCTTCTAAATGGTGCCCTCACTAATTGCCGCTAGTGACCCTAGGGTCCAGAGCCCGACGAGCCTATGTGGAGAGCTTCAGGATCTGACACGTGTATGCCATATTGGTGCCACATCCATTTTGGATGCTAAGGTGTCGCGAAGGTGGTGTCACGTGTGTCTGCACGGTCAGCACCCAGAGGGACCACTTGTCAATTGGATCATGCCGTGGACCAATCTAATCTGTAGACCGAGTCCATGTGCCGGGGCCACGTGTTAGGCCGTGATTCACCGGTTCGATGCTGATGTCATAATTAGGTTTTTCAATAGAAATTTAATTCAAAAAATTATAGATTTAATCTTTTTCTGATTTTTTTCTTTTATTTAAATCTTTTAAGAGCCCATTCTTTTTCATACGAGTTCTGATTGAGGTGATTAAAATTTCTAAAAATTTGTAAAATTGATATATATCTAATGGTCAATTTTATTTGATTTTTAGAGTTGTTTTCTCTTTGTTTTGGTGTTTATTGGGTATTTTCTCTCAATAAGTGTGGATGTTAAAGTGCTTGGAGCATTCGAGGGAGAATCGTTGACTCAAGAGCATGGTCCAGAGCAAGATCAAGACTTTTTTCAAGGCAAGTTGTGCTTTGATCATATTAAACCTAGTTTTACAAAATCGCTATGTTGATTTAAATTATGCATGTTATTTTATGTGTAGAATTGCTTTCAAAATAGTTTAGGATCTTGTTAATCTTCCCAATTGGATTATACCTACCTTGTCATTTATATGTCATGATTATTTATCACCTTAGGATGGTTCATTATTAGTTGATTGCTAATAGATACCAATGTGGGATGGTTAGATCGTGAATAGTCTACTTAGCCATGCCACGTAAAATTCATATCTTTTGAAATATCAAAATCAATTTTGACTAATGGAATATGAAATATGTTTCTAAGATGGTGTGCCAGGTGTTGTCACACAATGACATTGAGTTGTAGTGATGTGTGTTATGAAACGATGTTGACTTGTTAATGGCACGTGATGCATGATAATGTCAGGTGTTGTCACACAATAATATTGAGTTGTAGTAATGTATGTGACAAAACTATGTTGACTTATTGATGGCACATGATGCATGATAATGAGCTGGGGTAGTAAATAATTTAGATGGGCAAGTGGCAAGGGGTCGTGTGTCAAGGTGGACTAGATTTGCAGTTGGGTCGTGGAAGTCTTGCCTCGGTCAATTAAAGATTTAACCTTGCAAGCCTTTGAACTGAATCAAATATGCAACTACATGTCTGGTATAGGTAGACCTAACTAAATAGGATTATCGATATCTTGACATATGATACCTCAGGTAGATAATCACATAGAAATGTGGTTACATGGAAGTGTGGTTATGGCGGAGGATGTGGTGTACTTCGGTCTCACGTCTGTCCAATGGTATGTTGGTGCTATGCTTCACCTTCACGAGGAAAGTTTAACGGTTTTAATGGGATTAATGCCGCATCAGTTGATCTTGATCCAACTACCTTCATCAACATACCAAATAGGAAACCCTAGAGCGATCATGGCGTCGGTTGCGACGGACGGTTGATGGTCATCGTCCGATTTGAATTCCGCCGCCGCCTCTCGACCGGACTCAGCCTCCGCCGAGTTTCTTGGATTGCGCCCGTCGGGTATAAATAAGGATCCCGAGCCCTCCGAACTCACCTTGAGCGCGCCTCTTTTCCTCACGCCGCCGCCGGAGAAGCTTCAAGCACGCGACGGAGCTCGCCGAGTCTGAAGCGTTGCGGGGTTTCGCCGCGTTTTCTCGTTGGGTAACTCTTCCGCCGAAAGTCACGGTTTGAGTTCGCCGAGCACGCCGCACCTTCTCGCCGTTCCTTGGTCGCAAAAGCACCTTTGCATCGCCCGGAGGGTCTTCGTCTTCATCTTGCGGCGCTAACGCCGCCGACGACCATCGCCGCTCGGGGAGCCGGGAGCCGTCGGATCACCATCAAGCGCCAGAATCGCCCACGCCGCCGGTGAGGTGGGTTAACACTTCGTCGACACGTGGCGCCACGTGGACCGTAGGGTCGGCGGCATCGCGTGGCGCCGATGTAACCTACGTGCGTGTTTCGACGCCGACAACACGGGCCCAGCCGTCGTGACAGAGCCACCGAGACACGTGTCACCCAGCGAAAATCGGAATTTCCTTTATAAAAATAATTCGACAAATTCGGATTTATGAATTAGGGTTTATTTTCAGGATTTTCAAACTTCAAATTGCAATAACTTTTGCATACGAACTCCGATTGAGGTGATTCAAATTCCTAAAAATTTGTAAAAATGAGATCTTTCTAATGGTGGCTTTTATTTGAATTTTTGAATTTGTTTGCTCTTTGGTTTTGGTTTTATTGGCTTTTCTCTCTCGATTCGTAGAGACGTTGAATTGTGCGAGGCTTCGAAGGGATTTCTCACTCAGGAATTATTTCCAGACCAGGAGCAGGAGCTTAATGAAGGCAAGTTGTGCTTTGATCATGTTGCACCCATAAATTAGATTGCGTGCTATTTTGGTTTACCTTATCACTTGTTATTTCATGAGTACAAATGATTTTGACCTAGATTGGGATTTAGATATCATACCCTCTTGAATTACACCCTACCTTGTTATATTGTATGCCATGATCCACTTGTCACCCTAGGTTGGTTAATTATAGTTGGTTAATAGAAATCAACATGGATGGTTAGAACGGAATAGAATTGCTTAGCCATGCCACGTCATCACATGCTCATGAAATATTGCTTAATAATTTTGACTAATGGAATATGGAACAATGATGATAACTTGTGGGCCATGTGTGGTCGCACAAAGAGATTGAGTTGCTGTGACAATGAGTCACGCAACAATGTTGATTTGTGAAGAGCACGTGGTGCTTGGTAACCAACCTGGAGGGTAATCACTTTAGATTGAAGCAAGTGGAAGGGCGGGTGTGCGGGGTGGGCTCAAGTGGGCCGAGGGTATGTGTATGTCTTGCTTTAATCAATCCTAAGGACTTAACCTTGCGAGCCTTTGACTGAGTCAAACTTGCGACCCACGTCTGTTATGGGGCGACCTAGTGACTAATTTGCAAATGCTTAACTTAAGTGCTATCATGGTGGTGTGAGTCCGGTGCACGGGGAAACTCACATGGCGCAAGAGGGGGCCTCATTGTGGCGGCGTAGCCCTTTAGTGTTGAAACCTTAGCGGGTAGCACTGGGTTAAGAGTATGCATTGTAAAGGCTTTGTTATAATCGTTCGCCTGTGTGGTGCATGGTTATATCGTGTGGGTAAAGTGCATAACCTCTGCAGAGTGTACAAACTATTCGGATAGCCGTGCTCACGGTATTGAGCAATGCTCGGGAATTACAGTCAAGGGGTAGTTAATTTAAAATGAACAACTGGATGGGATGGCAGGATGCCATATGGATAATGGAACTTGGATTTAGGATGGAAACTTGGTTTACTTGAGAATCACTGAATCTACTTACTTGTTATTATTTATTTTACTGTCTTTCCAATCTACATATTGCTTATGTTTGAAATGCTGCTTTACTGCTTATGAGCCACTTAGCCTTTCCTTTGGAATAAGCCTTGCATATAGCTATAGTAAGATTGCATTCTGTGCACAACTTGTTGAGTACGTGTTGGTGTACTCACCCTTGCTTACAAACCAACAACGATGGAGGAGTCATCGCTTTGTGCTTGAGGAGGACTTTCGGTGGGCGCGAGTCACTAGGCCAAGCCTTGTCGATGCCTTTGTGGTGTCTTGATGAGTCATTACGCCTTCTACGATTTTCCGCTGCATTTGTCTTATTTTATCTTAGTTTTGCCCTCTGAGGCGAATAAATGTAAGTGATCATAAGATCATACACTAGTTATATATTAAATAAATGAAGTCTTATTGTTATTATCATTGTGTATGATGTGATGCTTACCGATGTTAAGCCGTGTGCACTAGCGTTGATCACGAGGGATAGTGTATGGCTTACAGGGAGGGTGATCACTATTTAAATAAAGGTTTTCCGAAAGGTTTTGTTATGATCGCTCAATCGTATACTTTTGTATGGCAAGTCAAGTCAGATATGGTGAGTTGATTATGTCGTGTGGGTAAAGTGCATAACCTCTACAGAGTGTAAAATCTATTCAGATAGCCATTTTCGCGGTACTGGACAATGCTCGGAGATTACAGTGAAGAGTTAGATTTTTTTCAAATGAAAACTTGGAAAGTAAGTCTTGATGCTATGGAAGGTTTGGACTATGATTTAGGGCTATGAGCTAGTTTTCTTTTGAGAAATACCTAAAAGTTATTATTACTGTTATTTATTTTACTGTCTTTTCAATCTATTTATTGTATTCATTTGTAAATGTTGCTTTACTGCAAAACAACTATATCAGCCATTCATTCGGAATAAACTTTGCATATAGTTATGTTAGACTTTAACTCTATGCACAACTTGTTGAGTGCTTTAATAACTTACCCTTGCCAACAACAAATCACTAGTTGAGTAGGAGTCTACACCAGCTTTAGAAAAGTATCTAAAAGAGACGAATGCCTAGGATGCGAGACTTGTCAGTGGCCTGTGGTGTGCTGAGGAGTTATCTATGTTATCTTTCCACTGAAATTCAATTTGTTATCTTAAGTTTAGCCTTACGTGGCAAAGTCATGTAAGATCGATCAAAAGGTCAGTCAACATGTTAATAATTAATATACAAAGCCTTTTATGTGATTTCACTATGTATGATTGTGATATTCATCTATGTTGAGTCTGTGTGCACTAGCATAATCCTAGAATAGTGCGATATACACAGAGGGTCTAGATTTGCATATTTAGGTCCCGATGGCTTTGCTTCACCTCCTTCTACTTAATGTGTTCCTACTGGATCCGGTACGCATAAGATGTTAAGAAATTCATCTAGAATTTGTTCCATCTCAACAATATCCAATGGAACTTATTCTTGCTCAAGTTTTGGTCTCCTCCTTTTGAGATTTTTGATCTTTCACTGGTTTCTTTCTGTCTTGATCTTATGCTACCAAGGATGAATGATTAATGGATGGATCTTCTGTAGATCATATATCAATCATCTAAGCAAGCTTTAACAAGATCTCCAAAGTTCTTCTCAAGAAACCAGTTTTTGGTTTGAAAAGGAAAGATTCATGGTAGATCATGTTCTTAAATATCTAAGGGTTGTTTCTTGGTTGCTCTTACTTGCTGTGACAAGTGGGGGATCATTTAAGATTAACTTGATCATCAAATCCCCGTGAGCAAGCTTAGAGTGAAGTTTGTGCAACCTTCTTCCAAATAGAAAAAAGGTATAACTTTGATATCAATCCTTG
The DNA here is from genome assembly GCA_036346375.1 of Guadua angustifolia. Lineage (NCBI taxonomy): Eukaryota > Viridiplantae > Streptophyta > Magnoliopsida > Poales > Poaceae > Guadua > Guadua angustifolia. The sequence continues at coordinate 20,609,130 of CM070519.1, forward strand.
CTATTGAAGGTTGGAATATATTCCTGACATCCATAGAAAGGTGCATGCAAAGTTTCATGAAATTTGAATTAGCCAATTAAAAGTTTATTGATTCTTGGTTTTGGAATCGTGCTAATTTTACCGTCCATTCAAAAATTTTATTCATCAAGGAGCATTGGACTCTTGCCTAGTGTAGACCTAGCTAAGCTTTTCGATTGGCTCCTTTTAGCTAGTGAAGTGGTTTGAATTTTTAAGAGAAAATTTTATTTGGTTCCTATTCACCCTATCTTTAGTCATCGTTTTTGGTCCTTTAGTAGGATTTTACTGAACTCCATCGGTCTCCAGAGAGGGGAAGAGACGGAGCACGCTGCTACCAGCAAGGGTGGAGCCAGAAATTGGGAATAGAGGGGCCGAGCTCAAGTACAAACAAGGCACAAAAAAATTATGACATAACAATGTTATTAGTTTCTAACATAGTACGGACAACACGACATAAGAACACATGTTGACCCAATACAAAATAAATTAAACTAAAAATATATTAACTTAAATTTAGCTCTACGACTATTAAGCAAAAAATCATGTTTGTTACATTTTAATTTGAACTAAACTTCACTGCAATTTTCTTTCGAAAGTGAATACCTTTGTTATGCCTAATCAACCCTGCGCTTTTAGTTCCTTTTGAAAGCCAACATGGACCTCTTGCCTGTTGGTTGCGGATGTAGCTCAATTCATGTTACTGTGATTCAAGAAAAAGAGTTAAATGTGAAAGGTATAGAGGAATGCGAGTAATCAACTGAGTTTAACCAATTTACTAACTAGTTCAAACAAGTTTAAACTAAAATTCAAACTAGAGTTTTCCTTTTTTATGATACTCAGTTTACTAACTAGTTTAAACAAGTTTGAACTAAAAATCAAACTAGAGTTTCCCTTTTTGATGATAGTTTGGTTGTAGGTATGTGTTGATTTTATATATAAATCAGCAAAGCATGTGATCGAAAGTCGTTCAAAATCTTTGAATTCAAGTATATTTTTTCAAAGGTATTGTCGGCATATTCCACCTGACAAGTCCCCGTCAACGAACAGGGTTGACCACTCCCTAAATGGAAGGTATGGTTCGGTAGAGGGCGTTTTCGTGGCTGGAAACCCTAATATCTCTACGATGGATCCCGGAGATCAACAGGCTGATGGACACGGCGATATACCCAGGTTCAGGCCCCCAGCTCGGGTAACGGCCTTACGTCCTGCTAGGTCTTTGTTGAGGAAAGGTGTAGGCGATTACAGTGGTTTTATTAGTCTTGTGCTCCTGCGTGTGTGTTGTTCCTTATGTTTTCCATCCTCCCCCCTCCATGCACCGAGGCGCCCTTATATAGATGGGTTGGCCTGGACAGGGGAGAGGGGACGCTATACTTATGTACAACACATTAATTACACCTATCATTCCAACTTCCACGTCGACCCACGACTCATTTATTACACACGCCTCCATGGCCTTGTCCTTCAAACCTCATTTAATGTCGGTGAGTGGCTTCGCTCGGTCCGCCCGGGATATGACGTTCCTGCGACGGGTTTGGTAAGAGGAGTTAGAGGGACGAGTCGTCGCCGTGTCGATAGTAGAATCTTTCACAATTAATGACCCTGACACAAGGTGCCAGGGGAGGGAGACTTCGAGGTGAAGCTTTCCTCTCATTCCTTTGGTTGTCTTCGTGGCCCGACAAGGGGGGCCCAAACGCCCGCCTACTTGCTAGGGCGCCGCTTGAGCCGACGCCTAGCGGGTAGGGCGTGATCGTCCACCTGCCCGCTAGGGCGCCACACGGGCCGCTCCCCGACGCAGCGTATGCGATCGCCTACCGCCGCCCGGGGCCACACGGCTCCTCGCTCGGCGGCGGCGTGATCGCCACCGCCGCCAGGCACCACGTGGGCCGCTCGCCCGTGGCGGCGTGATCGCCCACCGCCGCCAGAGGCCACACAGCTCCTCGCCCGTGAGCGGCGTGATCGCCACGTGCAGCTAGGGCACCACGCTGGGCCGCTTGACCGGCGAGCGGGCGTGATCGCCCACCTGCTCGCCAGGAGGCCACATGGGCTCCTCGCCCGGCGGGCAGGGCGTGATCGCCCACCTGCCCGCCAGACGGCCAAGCTGCGCCAGGCCGCTTCTTGGGCCCATTACCTCTACGGCAGAGAGGGTACCCCGGTGCAAAGTACATCGATAGTGGCCCCCAGGGCCATCCTGGAATGCGCGCCAGTTGCTTTTCAGATCTTATTTAATGACAGTGCGTTCCTGGATGGGCCCACCACCTCTGCGCACGCAACCGCTTCGGTCTTCTCCACTTCCGCTGATTTTTCTTGGGACCCGAAACGCCGCGTCTTTTGCCTGTTCACGAACCGTCTTTGTGGGGGTCTACATATATACGCACCCCCATTCAGCAGTTCACGCCTTCTGATCTTCTTCGCACTTTGCTCTTTGCTCTTTCATCTTCCCTTGCTCGAAGAACTTCGCTTCGCTTCAATGGCGCAGCCTCTTCTCGCTTTCACCACCGGCCAGAGCAGGGTGGATTTTGCTGCCAAGATGGCACCCGAGGGCTCCCTGCACCTTCGCTAGGGGACCCTCGTGCCAGGCTGCGAGCCAAGGGAGATCATCGTCTTCGCCTGGGGGCTCATGGTCGGCCTGGTGCCGCCATTCTCTGAATTTTTCCTCACCATCCTCCACTTCTACGAGATCCATCATCTTCATCTCTCCCCCAACTCTATCGTCCTTCTCTCCACCTTCACTTACCTCTGCGAGATGTTCGTGGGGGTAATGCCCAATCTTCCCCTCTTTCGCTACTTCTTCACCTGCCATAGCTCTCCCGACAGTGGAGTCGCAGGGAGCTGCCACTTCCGCCTCCGCGATGGGTCGGCCCCCCGCTACATTCCCTTCTAGCCATGCTCCAACTGGAAGAATTGGCAGAGCGACTGGCTCTACATCGGCGACGACAGCGGGGTCGATCTTCTTGGGGTGCCTTATGCGCGGGCGGAAGTCCGCGAGAGCTGGAGTTCGCTCGTTGAGGAGACGGCGGAGCTCCAGGCGATGGCGGCCCGCATCGATCGGTTGCGGGGCGCCGGCCTGATTGGGGCGCTGGTAGTCTGGGACTTCGTGTCTCGGAGGATAAGTCCCCTACGTCGTCGGGCCCGCCCTGCATGGCGATATACAGGGGACGACAACACAACGCGCACGTACCCAGGCAGTAAGTCCTGTTTCCCTTTTTTTGAACGCATATTATTCTTCGCGGTCACCATCAGCTAATACTCCTGTCTTCTTTTGGTGTGAGGCGAGGGAAACCTGGATGGTCCCGCCCTCTCCAGATGGCTATCTGGGTTGATCCCGCTAGTGCCAAGTGGCCTGGAGTTCGCAGAGCGCCTCCAGGTCGTCCAATCCTTCCCGCGATGGACTCCACTGGTCCCGCCGTGGTGCCGGCCCACGGCCCCTTGGTGATCAGGGACTAGCCTCGGGCCGATGACCGGAGCACAAGCAAACGGTCGATCGCTCCGGATGCCTCGGGCGCGGACCCCAAGAGGGCTCGATCGAGACTCTGCTCTTTGCCGCCGCTTAAGCGCTACCTGAGCGGCGACATCTTCTTGCAGGCGGCGGCGCTGCCACCTCCTCCGGCGCCGGCTGCACCGACATCGACTACAACTCCTGCGGCACCGTCTTCATCGGCACCGACCCCACCGGTGCCAACCTCAGTGGCGCTAACTCCAACTGCTGCTAGTGCCCGCCCGAGCGGCCTTGCAGTGGCAGTCACTTCCTTCAGCTTCAAGTCGCCCCCGAGGATGGCTCGCCAAGACGCCCCGGCCGCGCAGACGCCAACAGCACCGACAGACGCAGCGGGACTTCGCTCAAGGCAGCCGGTGGCTCTGGCGGTAAGGTTGGGCGTCATTGCGCATGCACTTCTTCTTGCCCCGATCGTTCCCACCGCGCCACAAAGCTGCATGTCTTCTCGAAGCTTGGCGGCCTTCATGGCCATGAACACTCTCCTTCTGGCAGACCACCGGTCTGAAGCCCGTGACACAACAAGTGGCGGCGTTCTGGAGAGCTGGAGAGGAAGGAGGCGCAGCTGGCCCAAGAGAGGGCCACCGGGGCGACCTTACCTGCGCAAGGCGAGGGTCTTGGAGCCGCTAGGGGTAGACCTCCATGAGCCGCCGAGCCTGGCAATGATCAAGACGCCCATCGCATCACTCGGTAGTGATGCACTCTCCGGTCTTCCAGCCGCCATGGCCACCCGCTCCGTCCAAGAAGGGCAGCAGGTCGCCAGGGCCACCGCGACCTTCGTGCTAGCGTGCTACACTAGCCGTGACGCCGCCTTCAACCCAATGGCCGTCGCGAACGGCATTGAGGGAGACGAGGCCCAGGTGCAGGCGCGCGTCGTCGGTATGATGGCGGCGGAGGCCCCGGACCTTGGCGCGGTGGCGGTGGAGTTGGAGGCCGAGGAAGGCAATGGGGGCATCCAAGTTGTCAACGGCGACTGATGGCCCGGGCCGCTTCCTTTACTTTCTTTGCTTCTTCTTTATTCCTGTTTTTTTTGTATGCCAGAACAATATTAGCAATTGTAATGAAATTGGCACTTTTCGGTTTCACCTGGGCATGTTCGTCTGCTCGCTTTTTGGGTGTGCTTGCTTAACTCAATCTTTAGGCGGTCAACCCCTAGCCTTGTCATGTTGCGAACCTAAGCATTCAGGTTAGGTCGATACTTAGGTATTTTTTGAGTGATTGCAATAACGCGAACAAAGATTACGCAGAACATGCAGGATGTAGACAAGCAAAGTCTTAATTTTCTGCGCAAGGGTGTCACTGACTCCTGCCCTTTTGGAACTTATATTCCTGTTATCTCTTAGAACCTGACCGCAGCGTTGCGCAACAAGAAGCAGGCTCCCAGGAGCGGTATCGGGCTTGCGGTGCTCGCGGTGACAGCCAGCGGTGCTTCGCAGAGCTAACCCGGGGTGTGTGAGCCGCATCTGAGTCACCGTGACACACTCACACTCCCGGTCATCCGTTCTTGCGACACAAACGCTGGGTATTTCCTTTTATCAATGAGGAGCCATCAGGTAATCAGGGCCAGTGACAACCACGCATAATTCAACCCTACGGGGTGCAAATGTGAAAGATAAGTCGGCACTGTTAAGGCGAGCAACTTATCTTTGCCATAGGCCACTGGGCGACCAACCTCGTGTGGTCATGGAAGCGGCACTTTCGGCGGCGGTGTGGTCGCCCACTGCTTTCGCCCGTGACCCGGGCGTGGTCACCCACCTGCCCGTCGGACCCAGACGTGGGCTTCTCGCCAGGCAAATAGGGCATGATTGCCCGCCCGCTTGCCAGGGGGCCATGTGGGCCTCTCACCCGGCAGGCAGGGCATGATCGCCCACCTGCTCGCTCGGCTGCCACGGGGTTACTTCGGATGCTTGACCTACAAGTGCCCTGGCACTTCATCTACGATTCGCGCATGGCTACTGAAAGCACAAGTAAGCATTATGCAAAGCATGCAGAAAACATATTAAAGAACGCAAGTCCTCGCGCGGGTATGCCATGGTCCCTTTCTTTGGAACTTATGCTCTTGTGATCCGGAACCGGTCTGCGGCGTCGCGGGGCACGGGAGCAGGTTCAAGGAGTGGTATTGGGCTTGCGGTGCTCGCGGTGACAGCCAATAGAGCTGCGCGAGCCGACCCGAGGTGTGCGAGCCGCGTTTGAGTCACCTGTGCCACACTAGCGCTCCTAGTCGCCCATCCGCGCTTGCCGCAGATGCCCGGTATTACTGCAGATCAACAAGGAGCGGCCAAACCATCAGAACACATGACATTCCCGCGCAACCTTTCCCACTAGGGGACAAGCGAGGAGGATAAAACAGAAGCCCTTAAGGCAAACAACTTCGCTAACCGCCAGTAGCCACCGATTAGCCGGGGGGGGGGGGAATTCACCCACATGACCAATCAAAGTGAGCCATTGGGGACTTACAGCTTTTGGGGTAAAACTTCCGCAACAACTGCTCGTTGAAGGAGTTGACCAGCTCTTGATCATCCTCAGTGGTCAATCGGATCGCCCCGGGCCGAGATACTGAGACCACCTTAAAGGGGCCCTCCCACCGGGGAGACAGTTTGTGGAGCCCGGCATGCGTCTGGATTCTACGCAAGCCAGGTCGCCAACTGCCAGTGTTCTCTCGCAGTCCCGGGTGGCATGGTACCGCTTGAGACTTTGCTGGTACCGAGCGGCTCGCAAAGCCGCCCGATCACGCACCTCCTCCAGAAGGTTAACATCTTCACCACGGTGGTCTTCTTGTCCTTCCTCGCTGAACGTCGAGACGCGCGACGAACCGAATGACAGATCAAATGGGAGGACAGCTTCGGCGCCGTAGACCAGGAAGAAGGGCGTTTCGCCAGTCGCCTGGCTAGGTGTGGTTCGGAGCGACCACAGCATAGCCGGGAGTTTTTTCGTCCACCGCGCCCCCCGCTTATGGAGCCGATCAAATGCTCTGGTCTTCAAGCCTCTCAACACCAGCGCGTTGGCACGCTCAGCTTGGCCATTGCTCTTGGGATGGGCCACCGAAGCAAAGCATACCTTGGTGCCCATCTCTTCGCGAGAACTCGGAAAGCCGTACCGTGAACCGAGTGCCGTTGTTGGTGATGATCGATTAGCAACTCCAAAGCGGTGAAGATCCGTGGATGAACTTGATAGCGGTGAAGCCGTGATGGCATCTTTGCTTCGCCCGACCCACTTGGTTAACTTGTCGATGGCGGCGAACAGTGGGTGAAGCCCCAGTGGCCATGAAACGAGCCCGGGATATCGATGTAACATCCCAATTTTTGACTTTTTAATTAATTATTATTATTTTATTGCTATTTATGATTTTTGTGAATTTTCTGGATTTATTTGGTGTCCAAGAAGGATTCTGCGCCGCCGTCTCCGAGTCCAACTCAATGCCGCCGTTTTACTTTCTGGTTTTGTGCACCACCGCTGGGTATAAAAGGACCTTGAGACCCCCTCCGCAACTCAGCACGAGCCGCCGCTTCCATTCTCTGTTGCGCCGCCAACGAAGGAGCACCGAAGCCGCCGCGGAACCTCGCCGAAGTACCCGAGGAAGATCTCGCTATGTTCCGCTGTCAACGAAGCTCCATCCATCGCTCCGGTACCAGATCCGGACTCCCCGCGTCACGCCGCGTCGGATCCACCACTTTTTCCTCACCGGAGTTGCCTCGTTCGCCGTTCGGGTGGTCGTCGTCCCCAAGTCCGGTAGCCCTGCGCCGTCGTCTCGCCATCACCGCTCGGGAAGATTATCGACCGCCGGATCTTCATCGCATGCACGAGATTGGTCCACGTCGCCGGCTGAGGTGGGTTGTTAATTCGCTGACACGTGGCGCCACATGGGCCGCATTGCAGGCGTGGCGCTGAGGTGGCGTTGCGTGGCGCTGAGTCAATTGCACGTGTGTGCGCGCACGCTGACAGCGCGGGCCCAGTCGTCAGAGACACAAGCCCACCGTAACGCGTGTCAGTCAACAAAAAATCCAGATTTTCTCTTACAAAAATAAATTTGATAAATTCGGATTTATGAATTTAGGGATTTTTCAGGAATTTGAAAACTTCAAAACGCGATAACTTTTGCATACGAACTCCGATTTGAGTGATTCAAATTTCCAAAAATTTGTAAAATTGAGATCTATCTAATGGTGGCCTTTATTTGAATTTTTGAGTTTGTTTGTTCTTTGGTTTTTGTGTTTATTTGCTATTCCTTCTCGATTCGCGTAGACGTTGAATTGTGCGAGGCTTTGGAGGAGGAGCAGGCAACTCAAGAGCAATTTCTAGACCAAGACCAGGAGCTTAACCAAGGCAAGTTGTGCTTTGATCATGTTGCACCCATAAATTAGATTGCATGCTATTTTGATTTACCTTATCACTTGTTACTTTATGAGTATAAATGATTTCAACATAAGTTTAGGATTAGCTATTGTACCCTTTGAATTACACCCTACCTTGCTAGTTGTATGCCATGATCCACTTGTCATCCTAGGTTGGTTTACTATAGTTGGTTAATAATGAAATCAACATGGATGGTTAGAACGAACTAGAGTGCTTAGCCATGCCACGTCATCACATGTACATGAAGTATTGATTATTAATCTTGACTAATGGAATATGGAACATTATCATGGATATGTGTGTCATGTGTGGTCACACGAGAAGATTGAGTTGTTGTGGCGAGGAGGTCACGCAACGATGTTGAATTGTGTAAAGCATGTGATGCATGGTAATCAACCGGGTGGTAATCATTTTTGATTAAAGCAAGTGGCAAGGGCAGGAGTGCCAGGGTGGGCCCGATGGGCAAGGGGGTATGTGCAAGTCTTGTTTTAATCAATCCTAAGGACTTAACCTTGCAAGCCTTTGACCTGAGTCTGTCATGCAACCACATGTCTGTTATGGGGCAGCCTATCTGAGTAATTTGCAAATGCTTAGCTTGAGTGCTATCGTGGTGGTGTGAGTTCGGGTGTACGAAGGAAACTCACATGGCGCAAGAGGGGGCCCTGGGTGTGGTAACCAGTCCCTCTAGTGTTGAAACCTTAGCGGGTAGCACTGGGTTAAGAGGATGCATTGTAAAGGCTTTGTTATAATCGTTCACATGTGTGGTGCATGGTTGTATCATGTGGGTAAAGTGCATAACCTCTGCAGAGTGTACAAACTATTCGGATAGCCGTGCTCACGGTATTGAGCAATGCTCAGGGATTACAGTCAAGGGGTAGTTAATTAAAATGAACAACTGGATGGGATGGCGGGATGCCATGTGGATAAAGGAACTTGATTTAGGATGGAAAACTTGGGTTTACTTGAGAATCACTGAATCTATTTACTTGTTGTTATTTGTTTTACTGTCTTTCAATCTATGTATTGTATGTGTTCTTAAATGCTGCTTTATTGCAAATGAACCCTTAGCCATTCCTTTGGAATAAGCCTGCATATAGGGCCTGTTTGGTACGGCTCCAGCTCCACCAGATCCGTGGATCTGGTGGAGCTGGGTTTTCCTAGCTCCACAGATCCATGAAGCTGGAGCTGTGAGTACATTAAGAATGTTTAGATGGATCATCTTGTTTATATTTTAGGCCAAAAATATAAACTTAATTTACTTTATTTTAGCCTACAAGTTTCAGATCTCAGGAGAAGCTGGGATCTAGAGCTCTACCAAACAGGCCCATAGCTATGATAGAATTGCATTTTGTGCACAACTTGTTGAGTACGTGTTGGTGTACTCACCCTTGCTTAACAACCAACAGCAGTGGAGGAGTCATCGTCGGAGGAGGATATTCAGGTGGACGCATGTCACTAGGCCAATCCTTGTCAGACGCCTGTGGTGTGCTGATGGGACATCTACGTTTTCTACTGTCTTTCCGCTGCATTTGTCTCATTGTTCTTACTATTGCCTTGTGAGGCTGAATCTTGTAAGTGATCATAAGATCATACACTAGTTATATTCAATAAATAAAGTCTTATTATTCTTATCGTTGTGTATGATATGATGCTTACCGATGTTAAGCTGTGTGCACTAGCGATTGATCCTGGGACTAGTGCGGCAAAACACTGCGGATTCGAATTGGTGAATTCGGGTCCTTACAGAGGTGGTATCAGAGCATACTGACTGTAGGACTTGGCCCTAGATGGTAGAGTGTCCAAAACTATTTTCTAAAGGAAAAATCTAAATTGAACTAAAACAACACTCTTGACTCATCTTATTCTCTATTCCTTACCTTTGCTGAAGGTTACCTTAAATTTTTCGGGTGACCATTGAAGAATGAAGGACTTATCTATTTTTCTTTTAAATAGATGAGGAGGACACAGTCGTACGTAGAGTGCGAGGGAGGCTACGCAACAGAGCTCTGGAGGGTGCTCCAAGTTCTGGGAGGATTCGCCAAGCCAACGTATCAAGGCCGAGATAGGATCGCCAATCTGAGCCATGAGAGGAATGGTGTGCAAGTCGTTAATTTACGCCGAAAAGGTGAGAGAGCAAGCCAACCTATCAGCATCACGGTGAGAAGAGCCACGTGGGAGATTGGTATCCAGGAGGCATCACGACTCGCTCTACGGAGGATCTGCTATGACTACTACCATGAGTTGGAAGACACGGTGTTCAGACTTCACCCCATGGTTCGAGACTCATGGCGTTCATATGTCACGCGGAAGGAGGATGCTACTACAGAACATTTAGCATAATTTTCAGCTGTTCCAGAAGCTCATGTCCATGACACCGACACAGAATTATGGACGACCTACAAAGCACTCAGAGTTGCGGAGAAGGAACTGCACGAGACCCAAGTAGCCTACGAGGAGAGAATCATGGAGCTAGAGGAAGCATTACGAGAGAGAGGTCGCGCTACACCATCATCATCTGAGGAGATGAAGTCTGAGTTCGAGGAGTCGGAAACATCACCAGTTGTGGAACATCGAGATCAGTTCGCGCCAGCGCCAGCTCATCCGCCAGTATACCCACCGGGAAGTTCTCGTGGAGGATGGCTCGAGGAGTTAGAGTTTTAGTTAAGTTGAGACTCAAATATTGAGTCACGTCATTAGAATAGTCTTACCCCCATGTACTAGACGTTAAGGTTGAGTGTTTAGTTTGGATTTTAATGTTTGTTGGGTGTGCAGTATGTGTTGTAAAGCTTTTAGGCTTTTGTAAGCAACCATACCAAGTTAATTAATGAAGATATAAAGTTTGGGTTTAACCTATTCCCTCGCATTAGGAATTCTTACATCTTATCTATGCTAATCCTATCCTTCCTAACCTGAAAACAAATCAGTCAGATGGTGAACACTCACGGTAACAATGGGGCTTCAGGAAGTGGCTTTCGTCAGAATGATGAATTCAATGATGGAACGCCACTGCAGCCATCACCGTCAGTAGATGTGCAGAATTTGGGAGCTTTCATAGCCGCGCAAACTCAACTTATGCAAACTATGATGCAACAAATGCAGAATATGACTAATCAAGCCGTAGGCAACAATGGGCCACGTTCTCATTCTAAATTGTCAGATTTCATGAGAACCCGTCCTCCAACATTCTCAGGCAATGCTAATCCTTTAGAGGCCGACGATTGGTTAAGGACTATTGAGAGAAAGTTGCATATCACGCAATGTGAGGGCAACGAGAAGGTGTTGTATGCTTCGCACCAGCTAGAAGGGACTGTCGCGGAATGGTGGGATAACTATTGCGCAGCACATGAAGCACCCCAGGAGATCACTTGGGAAGAATTTTCAGCTGCTTTCCGTCAGTATCATGTCCCGGAAGGAATGATGGATCTTAAGAAGGAAGAGTTTAGGGCTCTGAAGCAAGGAGGCCAATCAGTGGCAGAATACTTGAACAAGTTTACGCAGTTGGCACGTTATGCGCTAGAAGATGTTGCTACGGATAAGGCTAGACAGTCTCATTTCTTGAAAGGTTTAACTTCTGGACTATAGGTGGGACTGATTACCCACAATGTCCCCGATTTTCAGGAGTTAGTTAATAAAGCTTTGATCCTTGAGGATAAGCGTAAGAATTGGGTGAAGACCGTAGCGCAGGATGGCTAGTCGTGCAGTAGGCGACCTAATCAACTTAGGTTAAGGATGACACCGCAAGCGGTTGCCGAAATTCAACCCCAAGGACCAACAAGACATCAAGACCGCTCATCTCGCCCCACCAATCAGAATTTCCAAACACCAGCACCAGGAAATAATGCACCGGCAGGAAGTCAGCAAACCGCTATCAAGAAATGTTTCTCTTGCAATGAACCAGGACATTTCGCTAACAAGTGTCCAAAGAAGGGGAATGTTACTCCAGTTCACTTTAACTTAGGAACTACCCCAGCTAAAACCCCAGTGACAGGAAGTAATCGAGTACCAGTGCAGTCCGGAGCATCGCCACAGATGACAATGCGAGGAAGGATCAATCACATCATGACAGATGAAGCTCAAGACGCCGTGGAAGTTGTGCTAGAAATCCCTGACGTCGACACCGCTGCTGATCAGCAAGAAGACGACTCTCTCTTCGCTAACCAAAATCAGGAGAACGAAGATAGATATCCAAGAGCCTGCGATCCGCCATTCGATATCTGCGGTGAAAGTGGTGAAGAAGAGGAATAGCCAGACGCCCAGGATCACGTGTTTTCTCGGTTTTTGCTTAGTCTAAAGTTTAGTTACCAATTGAACGTCCCCATCGTTATATGACCTACGGGTCCGACTTTTGTAAAAAGAGGATATGTCAAGCAGTGCTCTGACGTTAAATATTTAAGTTATTGCTTAGTTATGGTTTAGACTGCTATGATCTGTGCGCACCAGCTATTGACCTAGCTTGAGTCATGAACATGACGAATAAAGTATTCATGGAGTATCTGGATAAATTTGTAGTTGTCTCTATAAACGATATCCTTGTGTACTCTAAGTCAGAGGAAGAGCATGCAGAACATTGGAGATTGGTGTTGGAAAAGCTGCGAGAGCAACAGTTGTACGCCAAATTTAGTAAATGTGACTTCTGGAAGAAGAAAGTGGAATTCTTTGGCCATGTGATAACCGCTAGAGGAGTTGCCGTGGACCCAAGTAAAGTGGAGGCTGTGATGAATTGGGAATCGTCAAAGACAGTTACCCAAATCCGTAGTTTTCTGGGAATGGCGGGATATTACCGTCGGTTCATAGAAGGATTCTCAACGATTGCGAGACCCCTTACGCAATTGTTAAAGAAAGAGAAGAAGTTTGCATGGACGCTAGAGTGCTAAAAGAGTTTTGAGGAGTTAAAGAAGCGATTAACATCTGCACCGGTGTTAGTATTGCCAGATGTGCAGTGTGGCTTTGACATTTATTGTGATGCATCAAAGCAGGGACTTGGTTGCGTTTTAATGCAGAATGGCAGAGTTGTAGCCTACACATCGAGGCAATTGAGGCCGCATGAAGGAAATTACCCGACGCATGATTTGGAGTTAGCTGCCGTAGTGCATGCTCTAAAGATTTGGCGTCATTATCTTATCAGAAATAGATGTGAGATATATACGGATCACAAGAGCTTGAAGTACATATTTACCCAGTCAGACCTTAATATGAGACAGCGGAGATGGTTAGAACTAATTAAGGATTATAATGTCGGAATCCATTATCATCCTGGGAAGGCTAATGTGGTAGCTGATGCTTTGAGTCGTAAAGGCCACAGTGTAAATTCGTTAATAGTCAGCGATCAATCGGAGTTATGTGAGGAATTTCAAAGGTTGAGATTAGAGGTTGTGCCACAAGGATTTGTAGCTGCGTTAGAAGTAAAGCCAAACCTTGAGGATCAAATTAAGGAAAAGCAAAGTAATGATGAGAAGATCAGTAGGATCAAGGCTAAGAAAGAAGAGGGTTTAGCCGAAGACTTCTCGATAGATGAGCAAGGAACCCTATGGTTCAAAGGTCGGATTTGTGTGCTAAATGAAAAGGAACTTAAGCAATTGATTCTTGAGGAAGTGCACGATTCTAAGTATTCTATTCATCCTGGAAGTGCCAAGATGTACCAAGACCTTAAGAAGAAATTTTGGTGGCCGAGTATGAAGCATGAAGTAGTTGAGCATGTTGCATTATGCGATGTATGTCAGAGAGTAAAAGCGATGCATCAAAAGCCGCAGGACTTTTGCAGCCATTAAAGGTTCCTGAATGGAAATGGGAGGAGATTGGTATGGATTTTATCACGGGATTGCCCAAGACTCAAAGGGGTTATGATTCCATATGGGTCATCATTGATCGGTTGACCAAAGTTGCTCACTTCATTCCAGTGAAGACAACTTATTCAGGGGATCAATTGGCATAATTATACATGTCAAAAATTGTATGCTTACACGGTGTGCCTAAGAAAATTGTATCGGATCGAGGTACCCAGTTTACCTCAAGATTTTGGGATAAATTGCATGAAGCAATGGGGACTCGTCTGAATTTCAGTACGGCTTATCATCCACAGACAGATGGTCAGACAGAAAGAGTCAATCAGATTTTAGAGGATATGTTGAGAGCTTGTGCGATATCGTACAATACGTCGTGGGATAAATGTTTGCCATATGCAGAGTTCAGTTATAACAATAGCTACCAGGCTAGTTTGCAAATGTCACCATTTGAAGCTTTATATGGTCGTGCTTGTCGTACACCGTTGAATTGGAATGAAACGGGTGAGCGTTCGGTATTTGGGCCGGAGTTGCTTAGAGAGGCTGAAGAGCAAGTTGCCATGATCAGGGAAAGGTTGAGGACAGCACAATCAAGGCAGAAAAGCTACGCTGATAATCGTCATCGTGAGTTGAGCTTTGAACCCAACGATTTTGTGTATCTCAAAGTCACTCCCTTGAAAGGGGTAAAAGGTTCAATGTCAAAGGGAAACTTGCACCTAGGTATGTTGGGCCGTTTAAGATCTTGAGCCGCAGAGGAGAGGTTGCATATCAGTTAGAGTTGCCTCAGTCATTAGCAGGAGTCCACGATGTGTTCCATGTGTCGCAACTTAAGAAATGTCTCAGAGTGCCAGCAGAACAAACACCGTTAGAAGCCATCGAATTACAGGAGGATTTGACTTACAAAGAGCAGCCGATTAAGATTCTGGATGTAATGGAGCGTAGGACCAGAAATAAGTCCACTCGTTTTTGTAGAGTTCAGTGGAATAATCATTCGAAAAATGAAGCAACTTGGGAGAGCGAAAAAGATCTGAAAGCAGAATTCCCAAACCTATTCTCTAGTCAGCCCTGAATCTCGGGGTCGAGATTCCGTTAAGGAGGGGAGGTTTGTAACATCCCAATTTTTGACTTTTTAATTAATTATTATTATTTTATTGCTATTTATGATTTTTGTGAATTTTCTGGATTTATTTGGATTTTCTGAGATTTATTTGAATTATTTTGAATTAAAGAATATTACCTTCTGACAAAGATTAATTATAAATATATAAACTTAAAATAAAGTTTTTATGAAAATATTTTATTTAGGTCCAGAATGTCTCAAAGTATTTTTGAGATTTTTTTTGGAATTTTTAGAGTATTTTGTTGCCTTAAATAAATCAAAACAATTTATTGAAATATTTTTAATGGAAAAATCTCGAAATTACCCATGAACAGTAACGGGCCATGGCCCAATTACTGTGCAGGCCGGTCAGGTTTTAAACGGATTTTTGCGGACCGTTGATTTTAGATCCAACGGCCTTCATCACCGCGCGTTATTTAGGAAACCCTAAAGCGGTTCGGGCCGTCGGATGATCATCGTACGGCTGACCGTCTTCGTGTCCGAGAAGGATTCCGCGCCGCCGTCTCCGAGTCCAACTCAACGCCGCCGTTGTACTTTCCGGTTTTGTGCACCACCGCTGGGTATAAAAGGACCTTGAGACCCCCTCCGCAACTCAACACGAGCCGCCGCTTCCTTTCTCTGTTGCGCCGCCAACGGAGGAGCACCGAAGCCGCCGCGGAACCTCGCCAGAGTACCCGAGGAAGATCTCGCCGTGTTCCGCTGTCAACGAAGCTCCATCCGTCGCTCCGGTACCAGATCCGGACTCCCCGCGTCACGCCGCGTCGGATCCACCACTTCTTCCTCACCGGAGTTGCCTCGTTCGCCGTTCGGGTGGTCGTCGTCCCCAAGTCCGGTAGCCCTACGCCGTCGCCTCGCCATCACCGCTCGGGAAGATTATCGACCACCAGATCTTCATCGCACGCACGAGATTGGTCCACGTCACCGGCTGAGGTGGGTTGTTAATTCGCTGACACGTGGCGCCACGTGGGCCGCATTGCTGGTGTCGCGTTGAGGTGGCGTCGCGTGGCGCCGAAGTCGATGCGACGTAGTCTTGGCCAAGACGCAACAGCATGGGCCCAGCTGTCAGAGACACAAGCCCACCGGAACGCGTGTCAGTCAACGAAAAATCCAGATTTTCTTTTACAAAAATAAATTTGATAAATTCGGATTTATGAATTTAGGGATTTTTCAGGAATTTGAAAACTTCAAAACGCGATAACTTTTGCATACGAACTCCGATTTGAGTGATTCAAATTTCCAAAAATTTGTAAAATTGAGATTTATCTAATGGAGGCCTTTATTTGAATTTTTGAGTTTGTTTGTTCTTTAGTTTTTGTGTTTATTTGCTATTCCTTCTCGATTCAAGAGACATTGAATTGTGCGAGGCTTCGGAGGAGGAGCAGGCAACTCAAGAGCAATTTCTAGACCAAGACCAGGAGCTTAACCAAGGCAAGTTGTGCTTTGATCATGTTGCACCCATAAATTAGATTGCATGCTATTTTGATTTACCTTATCACTTGTTACTTTATGAGTATAAATGATTTCAACATAAGTTTGGGATTAGCTATTGTACCCTTTGAATTACACCCTACCTTGCTAGTTGTATGCCATGATCCACTTGTTACCCTAGGTTGGTTTACTATAGTTGGTTAATAATGAAATCAACATGGATGGTTAGAACGAACTAGAGTGCTTAGCCATGCCACGTCATCACATGTACATGAAGTATTGATTATTAATCTTGACTAATGGAATATGGAACATTATCATGGATATGTGTGTCATGTGTGGTCACACGAGAAGATTGAGTTGTTGTGGCGAGGAGGTCACGCAACGATGTTGAATTGTGTAAAGCATGTGATGCTTGGTAATCAACCGGTGGTAATCATTTTTATTAAAGCAAGTGGCAAGGGCAGAGTGCGAGGTGGGCCCGATGGGCAAGGGGTATGTGCAAGTCTTGTTTTAATCAATCCTAAGGACTTAACCTTGCGAGCCTTTGACTGAGTCAGTCATGCAACCACATATACGTATGGGGCAACCTAGCCGAGTAATTTGCAAATGCTTAGCTTGAGTGCTATCGTGGTGGTGTGAGTTGGTGTCTGGAGGAAACTCACATGGCGCAAGAGGGGCCACAGGTGGGTAACCATCCCTCTAGTGTTGAAACCTTAGCGGGTAGCATTGGGTTAGAGGATGCATTGTAAAGGCTTTGTTATAATCGTTCACATGTGTGGTGCATGGTTGTATCATGTGGGTAAAGTGCATAACCTCTGCAGAGTGTACAAACTATTCGGATAGCCGTGCTCACGGTATTGAGCAACGCTCGGGGATTACAGTCAAGGGGTAGTTAATTAAAATGAACAACTAGATGGGATGGCGGGATGCCATGTGGATAAAGGAACTTGATTTAGGATGGAAAACTTGGGTTTACTTGAGAATCACTGAATCTATTTACTTGTTGTTATTTGTTTTACTGTCTTTCAATCTATGTATTGTATGTGTTCTTAAATGCTGCTTTATTGCAAATGAACCCTTAGCCATTCCTTTGGAATAAGCCTGCATATACCTATGATAGAATTGCATTTTGTGCACAACTTGTTGAGTACGTGTTGGTGTACTCACTCTTGCTTAACAACCAACAACAGTGGAGGAGTCTTCGTCGGAGGAGGATATTCAGGTGGACGCATGTCACTAGGCCAATCCTTGTCAGACGCCTGTGGTGTGCTGATGGGACATCTACGTTTTCTACTGTCTTTCCGCTGCATTTGTCTCATTGTTCTTACTATTGCCTTGTGAGGCTGAATCTTGTAAGTGATCATAAGATCATACACTAGTTATATTCAATAAATAAAGTCTTATTATTCTTATCGTTGTGTATGATATGATGCTTACCGATGTTAAGCCGTGTGCACTAGCGATTGATCACAGGACTAGTGGGGCAAAACACGATGGATTGAATTAGTGGTCGGGTCCTTCTGAGAGGTGGTATCGAGCATCTTGATGTAGGACTTGGCCCTAGATGGTAGAGTGTCCAAAACTATTTTCTAAAGGAAAAATCTAAATTGAACTAAAACAACACTCTTGACTCATCTTATTCTCTATTCCTTACCTTTGCTGAAGGTTACCTTAAATTTTTCGGTTGACCATTGAAGAATGAAGGACTTATCTATTTTTCTTTTAAATAGATGAGGAGGACACAGTCGTACGTAGAGTGCGAGGGAGGCTACGCAACAGAGCTCTGGAGGGTGCTCCAAGTTCTGTGAGGATTCGCCAAGCCAACGTATCAAGGCCGAGATAGGATCGTCAACGGAGCCATGAGAGGAAAGGTGTGCAAGCTGTTAATTTACGCCAGAAAGGGTGAGAGAGCAAGCCAACCTATCAGCATCACGGTGAGAAGAGCCACGTGGGAGATTGGTATCCAGGAGGCATCACGACTCGCTCTACGGAGGATCTGCTACGACTACTACCATGAGTTGGAAGACACGGTGTTCAGACTTCACCCCATGGTTCGAGACTCATGGCGTTCATATGTCACGCGGAAGGAGGATGCTACTACAGTACATTTAGCACAATTTTCAGCTGTTCAAGAAGCTCATGTCCATGACACCGACATGGAATTAAGGACGGCCTACAAAGCACTCAGAGTTGCGGAGAAAGAACTGCACGAGACCCAAGTAGCCTACGAGGAGAGAATCATGGAGCTAGAGGAAGCATTACGAGAGAGAGGTCGTGCTACACCATCATCATCCCAGGAGATGAAGTCTGAGTTCGAGGAGTCGGAAACAACACCAGTTGTGGAACATCGAGATCAGTTCGTGCCAGCGCCAGCTCATCCGCCAGTATACCCACCAGGAAGTTCTCGTGGAGGATGGCTCGAGGAGTGAGAGTTTTAGTTAAGTTGAGACTCAAATATTGAGTCACGTCATTAGAATAGTCTTACCCCCATGTACTAGACGTTAAGGTTGAGTGTTTAGTTTGGATTTTAATGTTTGTTGGGTGTGCAGTATGTGTTGCAAAGTTTTTAGGCTTTTGTAAGCAACCATACCAAGTTAATTAATGAAGATATAAAGTTTGGGTTTAACCTATTCCCCCGCATTAGGAATTCTTACATCTTATCTATGCTAATCCTATCCTTCCTAACCTGAAAACAAATCAGTCAGATGGTGAACACTCGCGGTAACAATGGAGCTTCAGGAAGTGGCCTTTGTCGGAATGATGAATTCAATGATGGAACGCCACTGCAGCCATCACCGCCAGTAGATGTGCAGAATTTGGGAGCTTTCATAGCCGCGCAAACTCAACTTATGCATACTATGATGCAACAAATGCAGAATATGACTAATCAAGCCGTAGGCAACAATGGGCCACGTTCTCATTCTAAATTGTCAGATTTCATGAGAACCCGTCCTCCAACATTCTCAGGCAATGCTAATCCTTTAGAGGCCGACGATTGGTTAAGGACTATTGAGGGAAAATTGCATATCACGCAATGTGAGGGCAACGAGAAGGTGTTGTATGCTTCGCACCAGCTAGAAGGGACTGCCACGGAATGGTGGGATAACTATTGCGCAGCACATGAAGCACCCCAGGAGATCACTTGGGAAGAATTTTCAGCTGCTTTCCGTCAGTATCATGTCCCGGAAGGAATGATGGATCTTAAGAAGGAAGAGTTTAGGGCTCTGAAGCAAGGAGGCCAATCAGTGGCAGAATACTTGAACAAGTTTACGTAGTTGGCACGTTATGCGCTAGAAGATGTTGCTACGGATAAGGCTAGACAGTCTCGTTTCTTGAAAGGTTTAACTTCTGGACTACAGGTGGGACTGATTACCCACAATTTCCCCGATTTTCAGGAGTTAGTTAATAAAGCTTTGGATCTTCCATGGATATCGGGGAGCAGGGCGCTCCCCTCTTCCCGAGTGATGCACTTTAGTAGAATTTCGTTTCTGCTTTGGCAGTATATGTCCCTACCTACCAAAGTATAGCACTTGGCCTTTCGTGTAATTTTCTCAGCTGAGGCAACACCGTCGGGGATCTCTTGGTCTC
This sequence comes from Guadua angustifolia, assembly GCA_036346375.1. NCBI lineage: Eukaryota > Viridiplantae > Streptophyta > Magnoliopsida > Poales > Poaceae > Guadua > Guadua angustifolia. The sequence goes on from CM070519.1 coordinate 20,628,910, forward strand.
GCAGGAAGGCTAGGATGGGGTCCATCCATTGGCCTTCACGGCCAAGAGTGGCGATCACCCGGGTACTCCGCTTGGCCAGGCTTTTCCCCGGGTGCCGCATCGGTGGCACCGCCGTCTTCCCTCCCGGATCTGGGGGCTGAGGCGGGTGCGCTGCCTACCCACCCTGAATCAGAGGCCACGACAGGCGCACCACCATCCTCACCAAAATCGGAGGCCGCGATAGTTGCACCATCGTTCCCGCCTGAACCAGGGCGACGATGGACGGTCGTGACAGTCTTTCTTCAAAGACCCCGACCGAAACAGAGGTTCCTGAGGACGCGAGCTGCGAGAGCTCATTCGCCAGATGGTTGTCGCGTCGAGGGATATGAATATATCCCAGTCCTTCGAAGTAGCGCTCCATCTTCCTGACCTCCGCCAAGTAGGCGGCCATGGTAGGATCAGAGCACTGAAATTCCTTCTGCGCTTGATTGATGACCAGCAGGGAGTCACCTTTAACTTGGAGGTGCTGGACGCCTAACGCCACGGCGGCGCGTAGCCCTGCCAGCAGACCCTTGTATTCGGCAATGTTGTTGGTGGCCTTGAAGTCGAGGGCGACTACGTACTGGAGGGTGTCACCGATCGGGGAGACCAGGACAACCCCAGCCCCCGCACCTTTGAGCCTGAAGGAACCGTCGAAAAACAAGGTCCAGGGGGAAGGTGCGGGTGCTTCTTCAGCTTCAGGAGCGGCGGGAGTCCACTCGGCAATGAACTCCGCCAACTTCTGGCTCTTGATGGTAGTGCGGGGTACAAACTTGAGACAGAATTCCCCCAGCTCCACCGACTATTTGGCGATACGGCCTTCTGCTTCCCAGTTGTGAAGAATATCTCGCAGGGGGTAGGCAGTGACCACCGTGACTTCTCGCCCTTGAAAATAGTGCCGCAGCTTCCTGGACGCCACCAGGACTGCGTACAGCATCTTCTGCGCTTGTGGGTATCTGGTCTCTTCCTCGTGTAGCACCTTGCTGACATAGTAGACCGGCTTCTGGATGTCTTCCCTCTTCGCCACCAAGCAAGGCTCACCACCACCGGGTGGGCGATGTCTGAGAGCAATGGTTCGCCGGACTAAGGGCCGACCAGCACAAGCGGTGAGGAGAGGTACTGCTTCAAGTCTTTGAATGCTCGTCCAACCTCCTTGGTCCACTCGAAGTGGTTCGTCTTCTTCAGCAACTTGAAAAGGGGTAGGTTTCTTTCTCCCAACCGGGCAATGAATCGCCCGAGGGAGGCCAGCGACCAGCTAGGCACTGCACCTGCTTGAGCCGAGCGGGCGGCTTCATGTGCTCAATGGCTGCTATCTTGTCAGGATTGACCTCGATGCCCCGCCTGGACACGAGGAACCCTAACAGCTTTCCGGAGGGCACGCCGAAGACGCACTTCTCGGGGTTGAGCTTCAAGCGATTCTTCCGGAGGTTGGCAAAGGTCTCCTTTAGGTCTTCGATCAGTTCTTCGCTCTTTTTCACTTTTACGACCAGGTCGTCGACGTACACCTCAAGATTGCGCCCTATCTGTGGACGGAAAGTAATATGCATGGCGCGTTGGTAAGTAGAACCAGTATTTTTTAATCCAAAAGCCATTCTAATATAACAATAAACGCCCATGGGTGTTACAAAAGCAGTTTTCTCTTCATCCTCCGCCGCCATGCTAATCTGATGGTACCCAGAGTACGCATCCAGAAAGCACAGCAGCTCACATCCCGCCGTTGAGTCGACAATGAGATCGACGCGCGGCAAGGGGTAAGGATCCTTCGGGCAGGCTTTATTGAGATCGATGAAATCGATGCACATCCGCCACTTCCCGTTGGACTTCTTGACGAGCACAGGGTTGGCAAGCCACTCAGGATGAGAGACCTCCCGGATGATCCCTACGCGCAGCAGCTTCTCTACCTCCTCCCGAATGGTGTCTTGGCGCTCCGGTGCTTGGCGCCGGACCTTCTGGTGGACCGGGCACACCTCGGGGAGCGTAGCCAGTCGGTGCTTGATCACCTTCCTAGGGACCCTAGTCATATCGGACGGTTGCCAGGTGAACACATCGGAATTAGACCGGAGGAAGGTGACGAGCGCGTCTTCCTATTTGGCGCTGAGGCTGGCGCCGATGAAGACGGACTTCTCGGGCTTGCCCTCTCTCAGGGAGACCACCTTTACCTCGCCGGCCGAGCCGGGCGAAGAGCGGGTCTGCGCCTGAGGGGCTCCCGGAAAGGCGACATCAGCCTACTTCACGCAGGTGGCGTCGGCCAGGTCCAGTGCGCGCTTGTGGCAGCGCAAAGCCTCTGGCCTATCCACCCGGATGATTATGGGGCTACCAAACCCGAGCAACTTCACCACCATGTAACCATAGTGGGTTGCCGCCATGAACTTGGCCAACAGCGGTCGGCCAAGTATGGCATTGTACAGGAGGTCGAAATCGGTGACTTCGGAGTTGACCAGCTCCATACGGTAGTTGTTTTCCTCCCCAAAGGTAACGGGAAGGCACACCTGGCCCAAGGGGACCATGACAGCCCCCGGGGATACGCTGTAGAAGGGCAAGGCCGGGCGCAGCTCCTGGTTCGACACCTGGAGCGCCCGGAATGCTTCGAAGGACAGGAGGTTGATGGAGCTCCCTCCGTCCATCAACACTCGCCCGAGCTTCATGTTCCGGATCGTGGGAGAGACCACGACCGGAAGGTGACCCATGTCGGCGGTGCTCTCAGGGTGGTCAGCCCGACTAAAGGTGATCGGCTCCTCCAACCACTTCAGCGTTCGACACGCCCCTGAACTCGGCGCCATAGCGCAGACCTCCCTCCTCTACCGCTTATAGGACGCGTTGGAGGGGTAGGTGGACGAGCCATCGTGAATGTAGCCACGGCACGATCCACCTGCTGGAAGGCCAGCGAGGCGGGGTCTTCGTCTTGATCGTCGTCGTGAGGGCGACGCTCCTTGAGCCGCTACTCGACCATCTTACTCACGACCTGGCAATCATCCAGGCCATAAGAGTTGGTCTGGTGGATCGGGCAGAAGGGCTCGCCCTCCTTCTCCTCGCGGCGGTCGTTCCTCCAACCGCGGCGGTCGCCACGCCGGCCTCGGTGGTCACCCGCCGTTCGTGGCGGTCATCCCGCCGGTCACGGCGGTCGCGCTTCCGCGGCCGGGTGTCTTCACACTCGTGCTCGGCGGCCAGGACCCGCCTGGTCTCAACCGCCTCGCGCTTCCGCGCCTTCTTGCTTGCATAGCCGGAGCCCCTCGAGGTCCCAACTTCATCCCCGCCGCGTCCTCGCGTGGCGCCAGATACTGGCCCCTGAGCCTCCGCCGCCCGCGCGCACTTGTGCGCCAGGGAGAAGAGCTCGGAGGTGGTGGCAATGTCACGGGTCACCATCATTTCCCGCATCTTGCGGTCGTGAACGCCTCTTCGAAAGGTGATGACGACCGACTGCTCCGAAATCCGGGGGATCGTGTTGTGGTAGTGGCAGAATCGCCGAATGAAGTCGCGCAACGACTCCCCCTTCTCCTGCTCGAGGGCATGGAGATCATCCTCCACGCCCGGTTGTGCGAAGGAGCCTTGGAAGTTGGCGACAAAAGGCCACACAACTCCCCCCACAAGCGCACTAACCCTCGCGGGAGGTTCAACAGCCAGGACCGGGCGGACCTGTCAAGGCTATTGGGAAGTAGTTGACCATGGCCTTCCCAGACCCGCTAGTGGCACGCACCACCGTGGTATAGATCTGCAGGAACTCCTCGGGGTTGGTGGTGCAATCGTACTTCTTGATGGAGGACGGGCGAAACTTTTCGGGCCACGCCATGCGGCGCAGCCGTCGAGAAAACGCCTGGCATCCGACGCCGTAGGGGGGATCCTGCCGCCCGCCCGAACCCCAGCCCGGAGACCGTGCCGGGAAGCGCGGCTGCGACTCCCCAAAGAGTCAGAGAAGCGGGCTTCCTCCTCGCTCTGAAGGTGAGAGTCACGAGAGGAACTCTCACCCTCAAGGGCCATCCGTCCGTCGCGAGCGCGACGACGCTGTAGGTGATCACGCAAATCACCGCCGCGCCGCCAGCGTCGGCTCTCCCGATGGGCCCTCAGGTCCTCACAGCTCCTCGCGGAGCTGGGACCTTCTTCTTGCACGCCCTTTCCTTTACTCTGGCCCTCCTGGCCAGAGCGCTTCCCACTAGGGCGGCTAGAAGCTTGGGTGTGATCAACGTGCACCGTTGGCTGAGGGGTACGGACCATCCCAGACCGGTCGGGCATCCCTACGTGGAGCTGGGCCGCGTCCACGAGGCCAGCAATATCCCGCAGCCACGGTGTGGCCGAGGTGTCTCCTGCAAGTTCCACCGGAGGGTGGTCCAGGAGGAGACAGACCGCATGCAGGTTCTGGGCCAGAGTGGCGGCCTCCATGGCCAGCCGACGCCGAACGGGAAGCTCAGCCGCCGCCATGGGGGCACCACCGCCCTCTGGCGGGGGTGGCGTGAGGCAATCCCTCGCCCGGCGAGAGTGCTGGGACGTGTTCTGGGCGCTGCTAGCCTCCGCCACCTCTTGTCGCTGCGAGAGTGAACCCGCCATCACCGGATGCGAGGTCCTTTCGGACAGGAGGCTGGAGTCCGCCGGAGAGATGGCTAGATGAACCAACCACTAGCCCCCTACCTGGCGTGCCCCTGTCGGCGTATTCCACCTGACAAGACCCCGTCAACGAACAGGGTTGACCACTCCCTAGACGGAAGGTATGGTTCGGTAGAGGGCGTCTTCATGGCTGGAAACCCTAATGTCTCTACGATGGATCCCGGAGATCAATAGGCTGATGGACACGGCGATATACCCAAGTTCAAGACCCCAGCTCGGGTAACAGCCCTACGTCCTGCTAGATCTTTGTTGAGGAAAGGTGTAGGCGATTAAAGTGGTTCTGCTAGTCTTGTGCTCCTGCGTGTGTGTTGTTCCTTATGTTTTCCGTCCTCCCCCCTCCATGCACCGAGGCGCCCTTATATAGACGGGTTGGCCTGGACAGGGGAGAGGGTGACGCTATACTTATCTACAACACATTAATTATACCCATCATTCCAACTTTCACGTCGACCCACGACTCATTTATTACACACGCCTCCGTGGCCTTGTCCTTCAAACCTCATTTAATGTCGGTGAGTGGCTTCGCTTGGTCTGCCCGGGATATGACGCTCCTGCGACGGGTTTGGTAAGAGGCGTCAGAGGGACGAGCCGTCGTCGTGTCGATAGTAGAATCTTTCACAACGAATGACCCTGACACAAGGTGCCAAGGGAGGGAGACTTCGAGGAGAAGCTTTCCTCTCATTCCTTTGGTTGCCTTCGTGGCCCGACAAGGGGGGCCCAAACGCCCACCCACTTGCCAGGCCACCGTTAAGCCGATGCCCAGCGGGCAGGGTATGATCGTCCACCTGCCCGCTAGGGCGCCACATAGGCCGCTCGCCCGGCGAGCAGGGCGTAATCGCCCACCTGCTCTCCAGGGGGCCACACGAGCTCCTCGCCAAACGGGGAGGGCGTGATCGCCCACCTGCCTGCTAGGGCACCACGCGGGCCGCTCGCTCGGCGAGCAAGGCTTGATCGCCCACCTGCTCGCCAGGGGGCCACACGGGCTCCTCACCCGGCGGGCAGGGCGTGATCGCCCACCTGCCCGCCAGGGCACCACGTGGGCCGCTCGCCCGGCGAGTAGGGCGTGATCGCCCACCTGCTCGCCAGGGGGCCACACGGGCTCCTTGCCCGGCAGGCAGGGCGTGATCGCCCACCTGCCCGCCAGGCCGCCAAGCTAGGCCAGGCCACTTCTTGGGCCCATTACCTCTACGATGGAGAGGGTACCCTGGTGCAAAGTACACCGACAGGTATGCATTTCATTTGAATTGTTATAGATAGGTATATACCCTAAAACTGAAATTTTTAAAAAATATACTCGAATATGGCTTGAATTTGTGCATTTGAAATCATGATCTCCAGACAACATGGTGCCCCATTTCAGCTACCTATATATATATTAAAGTAGAGGCATAAAGAGCCACTACATTCGCTCGTAAGGGCTAGGAATTGACATGTTAATCGAAGAAAAAACAATAAAGATCTAGCTGTTCATTTGGTGAGCCCAAGTTATTATGGTTTAGATAAAAAACAATCCATGTCAAATACAATAAAAATAGCTGAATTTAGGAATAAAAATAAAAAATAGCACTCTAATTTCCTTATGAACTTCAAAATAAAGTAGAATTTCATAATAAGAAATAAATTGGAATTAGAAGTTGGCTTTGTATATGAATTCTAAGATAAAATTTAAAATCGAATTAAGATTAAAAGAAAGTAGAATTTTATTTAAATTAAAAGAAAGTGTCCATGTCAATTATGATAAAACATAATTAAGATTGGGAATAAGAAATAAAATAAGCAATTTGATTTCCTTATGAACTTTAAAGTATAATTGAAGTTGAAAACAAAAATTAATGGATGGATTTGTAGTCAATTCCAACCTAGAACTAGATATCCAAATTATAACAACTTAAATAAAAAATAGTCCATGTAAAATACAAGAAAAAACTAAATTTAGGAATAAAAATAAAATCAATTTGATTTCCATATGAACTTCAAAGTAAAAAATTAGGAATAAAAATTAAATGGAAATTAGTTTTGGATTTGTATATAAACACTTGGATAAAACTAAAATTATGAGTAAAATAAAATAAAATTAGCAATTTTATATAGACAAGAAAACGACCATGTCAATTACGAGAAAAATAAAACTAAAATTTGCAATAAAAAATAACCAATTTGATTTCCATACGAACTTTAAAGTAAAATTGAAATTCATAATAAAAATTAATGGTTGGATTTGTACTTGAATTCTTATGTAGATTTAGAATTGGAAGAAAAAATAACAAAAATAAGCAATTTAATTTTAATATGAATCAAAGAGTAAAATCTCTAAATTACTATAGATAAAGTCTCTAAATAAATATAATTTAAAATAAAATTAATCAAATATTAGCATTAAGCTTCACATACAAATCCCAACAAAAATAGTTGAAATTTGAGATAGAAAACAAATTGCAATTAGCAATTTGATATTGACACAAATTCCAAAGTAAAAACCCTAATTAACTATAAATCAAAATATTTTTTAAAGAAATTAGCAATTGGGCTGTTATACAAATTCAACAAAAATATTTTAAAATTTGTCTTAAAACAAAAATGATTTCTGCAACCTGATTCCCATACAATTCCAAAGTAAAATCCCTAAATAACTAAAATATGGAATAAATTAAACAAAATTAATAATTTTATTTATATAAGAACTCCATAAAAAACTAAGATTTAAATAGAATTAAAATTTACAATGAGGATATCATGAATTGTGTTAGAGGAGACCATGATACAGTATAACGATGTTGATCTATCTAACAAGAAGACAACCATTGGGAAGCGAAGAGACGAGATGGTGAAGAGGGAGATGAGGACATTATTATGCTACTCACTTAGCCATTCAATCAGGATAGTGTCACCAAAGTTACTAAAGAGAAGGCTAGAGTCAAATGAGCCAAGGGCCATGACGACTAGTGGTTATTGTTGATAGTGTTGAAGATGTTAGTGGACAAATAAGCTTGATGACGGAGAAGCTTTGGTAGAGAGGAACTAAAACTTTTGATTGAAGATAAGCTATAGACAATATGGTGCTATTAGGTAGCTAGGAGTGTGGTTTCATTGGCGATGGCGAGAAAATTCTCCACGTCGTTAGGCAGAAACTAAAGCATACATACCAACATTAGTGAAGATGGGGATCACCGTGGTTTGTGAGGAAGCCACAATGTTGAGTTGGCAAACGTCAAAGAAGAGAAGTGACCAATATGCACTACTATAGAAAAGCTTATATTAGATGCCTCATCACAGATGGTTTTTTTTGGCTAAAACCATTAGTGATGTGTATCATTGTCATCGCTGACGGTTTTAGCCAAAAATCGTTAGTGTTGTGTATTGATATTGCTGACAGTTTTTTGATAAAACTATCAGTGATTACAATGTGACCTAGCGGTATATATAAAACAGAGCCCTGACCCACTTAGTGTTTTTAGGGTTTGAAGATGTAACTTTCAGATGGCCTGCGGTTGTGAGGCGATCTGGTGAAAGGAGACCATTGATTTTGAAGGGTGATTGTAGATCCATTTGTTTTTTGATGATCTAAGATTAGTAATTGGTTCTAATTGCGTTATATTTAAGATCTAACTTGGTAAAGAGAGAATTGAATATTGTTTAGATCTAGCTTGTAGATCCAGTTGTTCTTTGTGATCAAATGTAGTAATTAGTTATAATTGCATTATATTCAAGATGTAGCTAGCTTGGTAAAGGGAGAATTGAAGATTCTTGGTATAGAGAGAAGATTTTATGGATCTAGCATGGTTTGTGATTTAGGGTAGGGTTTAGCTAGTTAATTTGTAATCCAATTTAAGAATGTGTGCATGTGCACTCCTAGTGTACTTTAATATTTAACATTAATTGTTATATGCATAGCATAGATAGACCGAAGATGGATGTACACTGAGAACTATGTGAGTACCGAGTACACTAATAGAGTCTCTACTTTTAGAAAAGCCGCAGAGGAGAATATGTTTAATAAGGGGTTACAATTTTTGTCTTATCCATGCATTGACTACGAGAATCTAAGGTTGTTTCGAAACTCAGCGCAGATCAAAGCACACTTGATTCTAAGGGGTTCAAAAGGGGATATACATGTTGGACTAGTTACGGTGAAGAGCATATTATATAGGAAGCAGGTAGTATTAACATCGTCGAAAAAGTCAATGATATGATGGATGATATCGATTGTGCTTCCGTGAGGATAGGTTGCACGATGACAATCTAGATTAGATGCTGCGTGATGTAGAAGGGAACGGTGATGATAGAGAGTATGGTAAATTCTAGGGATTGATAGGCGACTTGGAGAAACTTTTGTTCCTGTCAGGACCGGAATATACAAATTCGAACTCTCTGTGTATTCTGCACTAGTCTAGGATCACGCTAGTGCACACAGGCTCAACATGGATGATTATCCAATCATACTAAATAATAATATAAATAAGACTTCATCAAATTAAATATAACTTGTTAAATGACCTTATGGTCCACCTTAAATGAGTACGCCACACAAGGCTAAGACTGAAAAATAAATGAAATATCAGTGAAAATAAATTTATTCATAGAAACCTTTCAATCTGCCATAGGCAACTGATAAGGTTCGCACTCTAACCGGTCGACTCCTCTTGGTACTCCTCCTTGTAGGCAGGCATAACCTCTTTTCCAACTAGTGATTTGTTGTTGCAAGGACATAAAACACTCAACAAGTTGTTCACAAAAATATATGTCTAATATACTATATGCATGACTTACTCCAAAGGAATGGCTATCATGGTTATTTTGTAATAAAGCAACATTTATTAAAGAGTAACATAAATAGATTGAAATAATAGTAAAATAAATAATAACAATAGTAAATTTCTTAGTTATTTCTTAAATAAACCAATTCACAACCTTAAATCAATTCCATACTTCCATAGGCACACACCTCCATTCACAATTCATTTTAATAAAAACTAACCCTTGACTGTAATCACCGAGCAATACTCAATACCGTATGGCTATTCAAATAGGTTTGATACTCTGCAGAGATTATACACTTTACCCACAAGATACAATCATATACCACAAATGTAAGTGAACATAACAAAGCTTTTCTAATGCTTTGTCTAAACCCAGTATTACCCGCTAAGGTTTTAACATTGGTGGGATTGGTTACCATATTCAGGGCCCCCCTCTTGCGCCATGTGAGTCTATCCGTACACCCGGAATCTAGACCACTATGGTAGTACTAAAGCCTAAACATAACAATTAATCAGCTAGGTCTGTCCCATACCAGATATGTGGTTGTATAACTTACTCAATTCAAATGCTTGCAAGGTTAAATCCTTAATTAAGCAAGGCAAGACTAACAAAAAATACACTATTACCATTACCATCAATTACAAATATAAAAAACAATGCCATCGCCCAAATACCACATTGGCCCACCATAAAACCATAACCCTTGCCACTTACCTCAATCTAAATCATTTTACCACCCCAGTTTATTACCATTCACCACGTGCCATCAACAACAAGTGTGACAACACCTGACACACATATTTATAAACATTTTCCATATTCCATTAAGCAAGATTAACATTTTCACATAAAATGATATCAATAACTCGTTGTATGGCTAAGCAAACTACTTGCGTTCTAGTTCACCCATATTGGCAATTAATAGCTACCAATTAATAAAGAACCATACTAGGGTGACAAATGAAATATGACATACAAATGACAAGGTGGATATAACTCAAATTGGACAATTAGCCAAACACAAATTAACTGAAACAAGTATATATTAAATTAGCATGCAATAGTTGAAAACAATATAATGTTTAAAACATGGGTTCAACATGATTAGGGATGGCAATCGGGTGCGGTGAGTTCGGTAGTGCTCGCCCATACCCATACACGTGAACCAAAATCTCCCCCACGGGTATACCCACGAAGGGTCGCGGGCGAAGAATCTCACCCATACCCGTCATCCATGGGTAACCGATACCCACAGGTATACCCGTTTACCCGCCGCCATCAACAATCTTTCCAACCAAATGGCACTAGGAGCTAATGAGCTATGGTACTAATATAATCCTTTTGATGAAATTATGGGTACCAGCTACATTCTGTGGATTGAAGAATGATTATCAATGATTCAAAATTTCAAATGTACATAAGAATAAGAATTAAAATAACACATGTAGATAGATAACACACAGATGCCCAAGTTCAACAAAAACTGAAATGAGGTACCACAAATTGAGGATCAGGGGGCCAACTAGACGCCTGTTCTAGCCCATATGTCAATAGAAGGTGGTGGGTAATTGGACGAAATGGGTACAGGTGAAGCTCCCTATACCCATACCTGTTTGCCTATCGGGTAAAATTTGGCCCCCATAAATATACCCGTGAGTAATAAAAGAGGAATATACCCACCTCTATTAGGGTTTTTACTTGTAGGTTCAAGGGTAATCGGGTAAGATTGCCATCTCTAAACATGATCAAAGCATGATTTACCTTCAAAGAGCTTTAGATCCTACTCTGGACCTTGATCTTGGGTTGGCTCCTCGCTTACAAATACCTCGAGCACTTCAACGTCTACACGAAATGAGCAATAAAGCAATAAATACTAAAAAGAGAGTAAACTTAACTCCAAAAATTAAATAAAATTAATTATTAAATAGAGTTCAATTTTAAAAATTTTAAAAATTGGAATCACCTTAATCAGAATTCGTATGAGGAAGAACAAGCTAAACAAAATTTGAAATAAAAGATAAATCAGAAAATTAGAAAATCCAAATTTATTGAATTATTTTTTTTGGGAAATCACATTAATGATGTCACTTTGATGTCAGCAGCAAATAAAATTTGGCTAAAATATTTTTATTAAGAAAACCTAATTATGACAACATGCTGTCATCAGCAACCACATGCCGCAACCACATGCTGACGTGTGGCATCGATGCATGGACTCGGTTCATGACTGGTCTGGTCTATGGTGGACCGGTTTATTGTGCTCATGCACTGGTTGATGCAAGCGATGACATTAGCAAAGACACGTGGCGAAACCTGAAGCAAACGTGTGGTTCTACTAGGGCTTGACACTTGGTGTGATCTGGACCATCCAGATCTAATCGGACGGTGAACTAATGAGTGGAGACCAAAATGACATGCGATGTGGCTGGTCTGACGCTTCACACCTCGCACTATCTAGACCACACGTTGCATAATGAACTGCCGAGATTCACCGATGCAAATCGACTTCAATCTATCGCGGTGATGACATCTAGTGAACATTCGATGGCCCTCATCAAATCCGACGATCACAACTAGCTGTGGGCAAGCAGAGTGACATGACCTACATGGCTGAATCTACAATTTTGGCTTCCAATCCTAATGTCAAAGCTAGGGGTGAAAACGGGTCGATTTTGTCTGCTCGATCCAGATTTGGATCCGGTCGGACCGGATTTGGGATGTAAACTAGATATCCGATTAAATCCGAGACCAAATTCAGATATTGGATCAGATTCAGAGACTTGATATTCAAGAAATATGGTTCAGGAACTGGATATGTAGATACTGGCCATTCGGATATCTGGATCTTGGGCATCACCTGGCATCTAGGCAGGCTAGCCCAGCCTAGCTTGTGGTCAGATAGACTCCTCGGCCTTGCCCAATTGCCTGGTCACTCGGTCATTCACTCATTCCTCATTACTGAGATTTGATCTGATTCCTCATTCCTCATCACTGAGATTCCTCATTCCTCGTTGCCTCGTGGCCGCTTTGTTGCCCCCGACCGTAGCCACCCACAACTGTGTCGTTGGCCTGATTGCATCCTCGCCTCGATGGCTGTGTCGTGTGTCAACTGTCTCCCCCGGCCGAGCTCTTCCCCCGGGGCTGACTTCAAAGTTGCAGGTGTTGACTTCAGTTTCTATGCTTAAGAATAGGGGAAATGTCTTGCCTTGATGCTAGAGGAGTTGCATGAAAGGCTTCAGAAGCCCTTCTACTTTCTTTCAGAAATTCCTTTGAAGCTTGTAAGGCTGCTATTGCCATTCCATGATATTTCTCATTGTTTCCCTCATCAAGAACCAAACCATGGAAATAGTATGCAACAGCCTGATAAAATCATGTATAGTAACATCAGTTTAGATGGTTTTAAGACTAGCACATTGCAGATGAAATTTCTATAATCTAAAGAAGAGTCGGTCCTTTTGGATTCGAGCCAATGTTCAAGACCAATTGATTATAAAGCAAAAAACAACCAAAAATGTATAACGTAGGAATAGGTCTAGTGTACCCAAAATTTGACAATGTTCAAGTCAATAATCATGAAATCATGATAAACAGAATAGCTTGTGAAGTAGTAGGAGCAGTGGACTAAATATTGATGCTATTTAGTTGCTGAACTAACTATTGATTCATACTATGAAAGTGCAAGAGTATGTCTAATTGGTGCAGACCACTTGAGATATCCTCACACATTTACGAGCCCTGAATTAAGCTATCCAGGTCTTTAAATCTGCACCATTTATTTCATATTCATGCTTTTGTGAAGATAGCCTAGAGCTACAAGGTGCATAATCAGTTAATCACACATATGCATATATAGTAATCTTGGAAGATGTCGTCATATTCATGAACATAATTAGATCTGGTACTGTTTCTTTTTTCTCGTTTGTTTGCAACAACTTTGACCATATTGGAAGCTCTTGACCTTGGAGCAAAGGAGGTAGTCGAGTTCGTTCATGCTGGCTGTCAAGTCAAATGAACTTTGGATGCTATCACTTTGTTGACTGGTGGTTGTTTTGGAACAAAATGAAGAATTTGGACCTCATGTTGTAGACACACTCTGAAGTTTCAGCTATTGAGTTGTGCTTCTATGATGCATGACATCTACTCAAGTTTTCTTGTGTAGCATATCTTGCTCTTGAAGTTCTAAACATTTCATGTTAGTTTTGACTGTTGGGAGTTTTAGATCCGCATGACATTTTGAAACAGATTGTTAATTAGCACTACACAGGGATAATAGGCTGTTTAAAGTGGTACTACAACTTGCTATTATGGTCATGTATTAACGTGGTTTGGTTCGACATTTATTTATCTATATATGCGTGCATTATTCGTATAACTTTATAAGTTCCTGACCCGAATCTTTCACATATCCGTCCCATATCCATATCCCGAATAAACCAAATTCATATCCATATCCGACTAGCCCGTATCCAATTCCAAATCTGGAAAAAATATGGGTCAGGATATGACAAGAGTGATATCTGCCAGTATCCGACCCGTTTCACCCCTAGTCAAAGCGATGAGACGGTTCGGTTCAAGACAGCGAAACGTGGCTAGATCTAGAACATCCATGGAAGATCCAATGGTTAGCAGCTATGGAGGCGGCAATGGCACGATGGCGGGCTTACCACAGATTCAACGATGTCAACTAGTGGGTTCGAACGAGCTCGATGTTGTGAACCCAGATCTGGGTTCAACTGCAGCAGCCAATGCTCAGAGACAACAAAAGCAACGGAAAAGTGATGGCTCAAGCTTCAGCAACTCTGACGAGCAGGTGCGGCGAACCTCGGGCAGCTCCAGATGTGAGGCTCAAGTCAAAACATGTGACGGAAAGTGGGCTTCCCGATGCACCTAACGGCGTAATAAATAGTCACCTTGACGAGTGCACAATGACTAGATACAAACTTTGAGTCCCACGGGAACATGGTGGCATGGCGGAGATACAATTAGGATTCTATGAGATGATGTGGCGCAATCGAGGTCGTCCGCACGGCTTGAATTGAACGGCAAGTGCACAAGGCGACGCGGTAAAATATCAGCCATTAGATTTAGATCCAACGATTGATATTTCTAGGATTAGGTTTGCTTTGCGAGCTAGGCTATAGCGCGGCTAATGGGCCGGGCTGGCAACATTAATCCCATAAATTCAATAAAGCCAAATAAAATAGTAAAAATACCCAAAAATTCAAAAAAATTATAGAGAATATTTTAGGCATTTGGACTCAAATAAATTATTTTCAATAAAACTTTATTTAAACTTTTCAAATCTTTAAATAGAATTTCACAAAAGTCTTAATTCAAATAAGTAAAAAAATAAATCAATTAAATTCCAAAAATTCCCAAAAATGTAAAATGCATAATAAATCTAAGAAATAAAAAAATGGGATGTTACAAACCTCCCCCTTAATAGAATCTCATCCTCGAGATTCATGACTGACTAAGGAATAGATTAGAAAATTCTAACTTCAGATCTTTTTTCACGCTCTCATGTAGCTTCACTTTCTGAATGATTGCTCTATTGCACTCTGTATAAATTAACTGACTTATTTTATGGTCCTATGATCAGCTACATCCAAAATCTTGATTGGCTGCTCCTTATAAGTTGGATCTTCTTCCATTTCGATTGACTCCAATGGTGTCTGACACTTCTTCAGTTGGGATACATGGTACAAATATGCACTCCTACCAATAATTGCGGTAATTCTAACTGATAGACAACTTTTCCTCTGTGGCTCAAGATTTTAAATGGACCAACATATCTTAAGGCAAGCTTTCCTTTGGAATGAAACCTTTTTAATCCTTTGATAGGGGTAATTCTGAGATACACAAAATCATCAGGTTCAAAGCCTAATTCACAACAACGATTATCTGCATTACTTTTTTACCTTAAATGGGCAATTTTGAATCTTTCTCTGATCATTACGATCTACTCTTCGGCCTCTTTAAGAATGTTTGGTCCAAAGACCAAATGCTCTGCTATCTCATTCCAATTCAATGGAGTTAAACAAGCTCGACCATACAAAGCTTCAAATGGTGACATTTGCAAACTTGCTTGATAACTGTTATTGTAATTGAACTCAGTATATGGCAAGAATTTATCCCATAAAGCAGCATAAGCTAAAGTACAAGCTCTTAACATATCTCCCAAAATCTGATTGACTCTATTCGTCTGTCCATCTGTTTGTGGATGATAAGCTGTACTGAAATTTAGATGCGTTCCATTGCTTCATGTAATTTATTCCAGAATCTCAAGGTAAATTGGGTACCTCTGTCTGACACTATCTTCTTTGGCACTCCATGCAAATACACAATTCTTGATATGTGTAGCTCTGCTAAGTGATCTCCTGAATAAGTAGTCTTCACTAGTATGAGATGAGCGACTTTTGTCAAACGATCCACTATGACCCATATTAAATCATAACCATTTTGAGTTCTAGGCAAACCGATAATAAAATCCATACTGATCTCCTCCCACTTTCATTTAGGTGCTTTCAACAACTGTAGCAATCTTGATGGCCTCTGATGCATTCTCTTCACTCTCTGGCATATATCACACAAATCAACATGCTCAGCAACTTCACATTTCATATTAGGCCACCAAAATCTTTTTTTTAGATCCTGATACATTTTTACACTCCCTAGATGAACAGAGTACTTTGAATCAAGATGGATTTTCCGTGAAGACTCTAACCCTATTTATAAGTGCCGTGGAAGACTCTAACCCGACGTTTACAAGCGCCGGAGTTTTATCTAGCATGACGCTTATAAGCGCCGGGGATCCCTCTATTCATGGCATTTAAAATCACAGGTGCACACAATAACTTCCCAGGAGGTCACCCATCTTATTACTACTCTTGTCCAAGCACGCTTAACTTCAGAGTTTTTATTAGATCTAGTACTTTAGTGGTGGTATGATCACATCGATATATAATCGTCCTCCTCCCTTAACCCGTTAAACACACGAACACCGATTTTCAATTATTTCAAATTAGCAAACTATTGAGGTAATTAGCAAAATCATCATACGATAAGATCTCCAATTATATTCTTTTGGGCACCAAATTCTAGTTTGCAAATACGAAATCCGAGCATATTTCTTAAAATAGACATAACTTTTGACTCATACCTCCAATCGGGGCATTCTTTGGCTCATTGGAAAGATAACGAAAAGTAGCATCTGAAATTGATAAGTCACAAAATCAGATGGTCGAAAAAATTTGAATTTTCAAACAAAATATCAACGAAAATTGAATTTTCGGACAAAATTTGAAATTTTAGGCAAAATATCATCGAAAATGAAATATTTGGACAGAAATTATTGCAAATGGAATATTAGTTTCAATTATTTCAAATATAATATTATTTAATTTCAATTCTTTCAAATTCTTGTGGTATTCACGCTTATAAACGCTGTAGAGTCTACCAGTAGCTTATAAACGCCGAATCCACTCTATCTTGGCGTTTATAAGCGCCGTGGAAGACTCTAACCCAGCATTTATAAATGCCGATATAGAGTGGAATTTCCGGCGTTTATAAGCGCCCGTGAAGATTGTAACCAGCGTTTATAAACGCCAGATAGAGTGGAATTCCCGGCATTTATAAGCCGTGGAAGATCAGAACTGCGTTTATAAACGCCGATATAGAGGAATTCGGCGTTTATAAGCGCCAGGAAGACTCTAACCCAGCGTTTATAAACGCCGGTATAGAGTGGAATTCCCTGGCATTTATAAGCGCCTTGGTAGACTCTAACCCGGCGTTTATAAACACCGGGGAATTAAATGCCTCGAATGATAAAAAAAACGCCGGCTCTAGCCTTATTTGGGGCGTTTAGATTAAATGCCGGGTAAAATAAACGCCGGGAAATCCATGTTATCTTGTAGTGTGAGCTCATTCTTGTTAGGTATACAGATTCGACTTTTCATTCACAAAGTACATTGATCATCCAACGTAAAATCCTTAGCTTTTCCCTCATCCATCTTGGACTTGATTCTATTGATTTTAGTGTCGCCTTTCTGAACTTCTCTGATTTGATCCTATAATGTTGTCTTTACTTCCAGGGTAGCTAGAAATTCTTCAGGTACCACTTCCAATTTAGCTTTTGAAATTCCTTACATAATCTAGACTAACTCTCCTGAGTTAACATGTTAACATTGTGGCTTTTTCAACTCAAAGCATCAGGTACCACATTAGCTTTTCCAGGGTGATAATAAATTCTTAAATTATAATCCTTGATTAATTCCAACCATCTTCTCTATCTCATATTAAGATCAGACTGAGTGAAAATATACTTCAAACTCTTATGGTCCGTATATATCTCACAGTGGTTTCTAATAAGATAGTGGCACCATAATTTTAAGGCATGCACTACAACAGCCAATTCCAAATCATGCGTAGGATAATTCTCCTCATGCAGCCTCAACTGCCTTCAACCATAGGCAATAACCTTGCCATTCTGCATTAGCACACATCCAAATTCTTGACATGAAGCATCACAATAAATATCAAAACTACTCTAAATATCTAGGAACACTAGCACTAGTGCTGTCGTTAACCTTTTCTTCAATTCCTGGAAACTCTTGTCGCACTCTAGCGTCCATGTAAATTTCTTTTCTTTCTTTAACAACACCGTAACAGGTCTAGCAATTGTCGCGAATCCTTTAATGAACCGGCAGTAATATCCTGCCATTCTAAGAAAACTCCGAATCTGGGTCACTGACTTTGGTTGCTCTCAATGCAACATTGCCTCAACTTTACTTGGGTCAATGGCTATTCCTTTAGTTGTCATCACGTGATGAAGGAATTCTACTTTCTTTTTTCTTGAAGCTCTCAAGTACAAGCCTCAAGTGTTTTGATGATCTTCTGTCTTGGAGTAAACAAGAATATTATCTATAAATACAACAACAAACTTATCCAGGTATTTCATAAAAACCTTATTCATTATATTCATGAAACATGCGGGGGCATTATTAAATCCAAATGACATGGCTATGAATTCATAATGTCCATTCTTGTTGAAAATGCAGTGTTCGGCACATCTTCTGTGTAAATCTTTAACTGATGATATTCTGATCGAAAATCTATCTTGGAGAAAATTTCAGCTCCTCTTAACTGATCAAACAAATCATTGATCCTAGGTAACGGAAACTTGTTCTTTATCGTCACTTCATTAAGAGCACAATAATTAATATACATTCTTAAATTTCCATCCTTCTTCTGGACAAATAAAATAGGTGCTCCCCATCGCGATGAACTAGGTCTTACAAAACCTTTTTCTAGCAACTCTACAATCTACTTTTTCATTTCTACTAGCTCATCAGTAGGCATCCGATACAGCCACTTAGTTATTGGGGCTGTACCAAGAACCAATTCAATCATAAACTCGATATCTCGGTCTGGTGGCATTCCAGGTAAATCTTCAAAAAAACTTCTAGATGTTTAGTAATGACTAGTACTTCTTCTAGATTGACCGCTTTAATACTATTAACCATCATTTGACCATTGCGAACTACGGTCGCTTGAATTTTTACTCTTTCACCTCATGAGTTTTCAATTGACCCAACTCTTCGAGATCAATCCAATACAGTCTTGTGTTTAGCTAACCAATCCATTCCAAGGATAACATATAATGCCTGAGTATCCAAAATAATAAGGTTCGCAAAGAACTCAACTCCATCCATGAGCATCTTAACTCCCATACATCCTAGGTTAGATCGAAATTCTGATTCAGGAGATTGAACCAAAGACATACACTTAAGATTCGTAAATATCCAACTCATTCCCAATGGCAAAATCTCAAGAAAGAAAAGAATATGAAGCTCCAAAATCAAACAAAACTATTGCAAGTACTGAGTTAACTAGGAACTTACCTAGCATGACGTCCGATGCTTCCTGGGCTTCATTAGTCATGATGTGATTAACACGACCTCTCACCATGGCTTGGGGCATAGCTCCAGCTTGAACAGAATTCAGTCCCTTCATAAAGCGAGACTGTCTTGCCTTGTCTGTTGCAACGTCTTCAGATGTATAACTGGCAAGCTATGTGAACATGTTCAAGTAATCAACCACAAATTGGCTTCCTTACTTGATTGCTCTAAATTCTTCTTTATTCAAATCCATAACACCTTCTAGTACATGGTATTGACGAAAAGTAACAGAAAATTCCTCCAAGTAATCTCCTATGGGTTCTCCTATGAAGCACAATAATTCTCCCACCATTTAACAGCTGTACCTTCCAACTGATGAGAAGTATAAAGCACCTTCTCATTCCCAACACACTGAGTGATTTGCAGCTTCCTTTCAAGTGTTCTAAGCCAATCATTTTTTCTATTGGGTTAGCATATTCCTAGAGAAAGTGGGCGGGCAAGTCCTCATGAAGTCTAACAACTTAGAGTGTGGACGACCCCCATTGTTAGCAGCTTGATTTGTATTGTTGGTAGTTGCTTGATTAGTAAAGTTCTTTATCTGCTACATCATAGTTTGCATAATCTGGGTTTATGCTACAAGGAAAGCTCCAAAATTCTGCATGTCAACTCATGGTGCTGGTTGAGTTACTAGCGTTTATTTAGGTTCTCACTTGGTTGGGTACCACTTCAACTAGCTCCGTTGTTTGTGTGAGTCTGAACAGTCTATTGATCACTCAAAGGTTTAGAGAAAAGAAGGAAAATCATAGACAAGTAATATAAGAAACTTATGCAGAGAAAAGGTTTTAAATCTAAATTCCAAATATGAAGACTTTATTATTAACTTGGTATGGTTGCTCACAAATGCCTACGGGTAATGCAACACTTACTGCATAGTCAAAGATCTTTAAACTCTCATTAACCTAAGCACACAATACTAACGTCCGAAGGGAGACTCTTCTACCTTAAACCAAATGGCTCACACTTGAGCCTCTGCTATTAGACTAAGACAATATCTACTCACTAGTCTAGCCAAGTTGCGGTCCTCTAGGTGAGTAGTGCGGTGGGTGACACGGCATCGGCGTGAACTGATTTTGATGACTAGGAGTCTCATTGGATGATGCAAACTCCTGCCCCTCAGGCTCAGGCTCCATCTCCTCGGGGTCCTCCTTAGACTCCTCTTCCTCCAACTCTAGCTCAGCTTCCTCTTCCTTGATGTAGAGGGCCTCCTCCAGCTCGGCAATTCTCTTTGAAACTATTCTCTTGGTCTCTCAAAGATCCTCCTCGGCCTTCTCCAAAGCTTCGTAGACCTCCTCAAGCTCCTATATAGTGGTCTTCATGATGTTCTCCTGTACAGTGGCAAAACGAGTGAGGTGAACAACTGTAACATCTTCTTCGTCTCTGATTCTGGCATCAGTAGAAGCTCCTCCATGGGGATGATATCTGACGAGTGAGGTAAACAACTGTAACATCTTCTTCGTCTCTGATTCTGGCATCAGTAGTAGCTCCTCCATGGGGATGATATCTAAACACCATGGACTCCAACTCTTTGGCGTAGTCTTGAGTAATGTGTCAGAGTGCTAAGCGTATGGACTCCTGGATTCTTGCTTCAAACGAAGATCTCCTCACGGTGATGTTGATGGGGTGGCTTCCTGTGGTGTTCTCCCGAGCATAGATTGTAAGCCTACAAAGTTTCCCTCATACTTTTCTATTAACAATCTAGATGGTACCTCAATAGATGGGCCTATCAGATCCTCCAAGCAGTTGTAACATATTCCATAGCTCAGAAGTGAATCATCCCTTGCATTTACTATAGATGCTCTCCATTTTTATCTTTAGAAGACGATTCTCATAAAACCTCAGCTTAAAAAGAGAAAAGATAGAAAAATTTCAGCAAGGATAGGAAGCAATAAAGAGAGGATAAGTCAAGAACTTTTTGATTTTTTAAGTTAATTTTGACTTTAGAAAATAGTTTTTGACACTCCTAAGACAACTAGCTAACTAGGGTTTGACTTACCATCAGTATGGCTCTGATACCACCTCTATCAAGATCGAATATGTAAATCTAGAACTTCTGTGTATATCGCACTAGTCCAGGATCACGCTAGTGGACACATACTCAACATAGATGATTATCACAATCATACTCAACGATAACATAAATAAGACTTCATCAAATTAAATATAACTTGTTAAATGACCTTATGATCTACCTTACATGAGTAGACTACATAGGGCTAAGATTGAAAAATAAATGAAATAGGAGCATAAATAAATTTATTCATAGAAACACTTCAATCTGCCACAACCAACTAATAGGTTTGCACCCTAACCAGTTGACTCCTCCTGGTACTCCTCCTCGACGTCCTCGTAGGCAGGCGTAGCCTCTTCTCTAACTGGTGATTTGTTGTTACAAGGGGTGAGTATATAAAGAACTCAACAAGTTGTGCACAGAAATGCAAGTCTAATATACTATATGCATGGCTTATTCCAAAGGAATAGCTATCATAGTTATTTTGCAATAAAATAGTATTTATTAAAGAGTAACATAAATAGATTGAAACAACAGTAAAACAAACAATAACAATAATAGATTTCTTAGTTATTTATCAAATAAACCAACTCACAACCTTAAATCAATTCCATACTTCCATAGGCACAAAGGCTCAGCATAGATGAATATCACAATCATACACAGCGAAAACATAATAAAGACTTCATATATTAAAATAAACCTGGTGATTGACCTTCTGGTTGACTTATATGACTATGCCTCACAAGGCTAAACTACGAATAACAAATTAAACTCCAGCAGGATGAAAACGTGGATAACCTATATTACAAGCAACTCACAAGACTTATGTCGTAAACATTCATCTCTTCCCAGTACTCCTTCTCCAAAGCTGGTATAGACTCCTTCTCAACTATTGATTTTGTTGTTGGCAAGGGTGAATACTTAAAGCACTCAACAAGTTGTACACAGAATGCAATTCTAACAAAACTATATGCAAGGCTTATTCCAATGGAATGGTTGGTAAAGTTTGTTTTGCAGTGAAGCAGCATTTACAAATGAATATAATAAATATATTAAAAGGACAGTAAAACAAATAACAATAAATAATAGCTTTCAAGTAATCCTCAAGTAAACATGGCTTCAAGCCCTAAATCATATTTCCAACACTCCAATTGCATCCAACCTCCCTTTTCAAGTTTTCATTTTACAAATCTAACCATTGGTGTTGTACGATGCACTAACTCAATATCTCAATCTAGTGACATACCAAGAAAATCCTCGGGAAACACATCAAGATATTCTTTGACAACTGGCACTTCCTCTAAACTAATAGCTTTAACACTATTAACCATCAGCTAACCATCATGAACTGCAGTCGCTTGAAACTCCACTTTTTCAACCTTAGGGTTTTCAACGGATATTACCCTTTGACCATAATCCAAAATAGCCTTATGCTTGCACAACCAATCTATTACAAGAATAACATCTAGGGTCTAAGTACCCAACACAATAAGATCTGCTTGGAACTCTATTCTATCAATAAGCAACTTAACTCCAGAATATCCTAGGTTAGATCTGAGTTCTGATCTAGGGGATTGGACTAACAACAAACTCTTAAGATTCATAACATCCAACCCATTCTCAACAGCAAAGGCTCGAGAAATAAAATAATGTGAAGCTCCAGAATTAAACAATACCATTGCAGGTACTAAGTTAACCAAGAACTTTCTCAGTACGATGTCCAACACCTCTGAGCTACATGAGCTGTAATGTGGTTGGCATGGCCTCTTGCTGTTGCTTAGGGCGTAGCTCCAGCTTGATTTGATCCATGATTCACTCCTAGTAAAGGTGTCTTTGCAGATTTAGGACCAAGATTGAAGCGAACAGGTGTGACACCTCCCCTCTTAGGATAGTTATTGGCAACGTGCCCCGGCTTCTGACAACTGTAACAGCGCTTGACCGAAGTTTGATGATTTATTCCTGGCACATTGATTGCTTGAGTGGGTGTCTGGAAACTCTAATTAGATGAATGCAGTGTAAGAGATGATATCTTGTTTGAAGCCTACAGCTGAAATTTTTCAAACTATTGAGGGGTCATTCTCAACCTCAACTGAATTGGATGTCCTCCTTATTGAGTCATCCTGCGCTTGCAATCCTCACCCAATTCTTTAAGCTTGTCTTCTAAAATTAGAGCCTTATTGACTACCTCTCAGAAATCAAGAAAGTTATGGGCAATCAAACCCACTTGCAACCCAGAGTTCAGTCTCTTCATAAAACGAGACTGTCTTGCTTTACCTGCGGCAACATCTTTAGGAGTATAGCATGCAAGCTGTATAAACTTATTTGGATATTCTTTCCACTGATTGGCTTCCTTGCTTAAGTGCCCTAAATTCCTCTTTCTTCAACTCCATTCCTTCAGGCACATGGTATCGACGAAAAGTAGTAGTAAACTCCTTCGTGATCTCTTATGGGGCTTCATGGACAGCACAATAATTCTCCCACCAATCAGTAGCAATTCCTTCCAACTGCTGTGAAGCATAGAGAACCTTTTTCATTACCCTCACATTAAGTTATTTGCAACTTCCTCTCTATGGTTCTGAGCCAATCATCAGCTTTTAAAGGATTGACATTCCCCAAGAATGTTGGCGGATGTGTTCTCATAAAGTTTGACATTTGGAATAAGGATGAGATCCATTGTTGTTAGCTTGAGTTGTCATATTCTACATCTGCTACATCTAGTCTACATCAACTGAGTCTGAGCAGAGAAACTATGAATAACAAATTAAACTGGCATCTACTGGCAACGATTGTTGAGGTAAAGCTTCATCATTGGGATTGTCATTGGATCGGCTTTCACTTCTGCCGACTCAGTTGTTTCCACGAGTCTGCATCACCTGCTTGATTGCTTCACAGCGTTAAGGGAGAAGGAACAACATAGGTAAGGAGCAAGAATCCTAATGCAGGGGAGATAGGTTTAACCCAACAACTTAAGTAATCAATATTAATAACTTGGTATGGTTGCTTACATAAGTCTAAGAGCTATGCAACACATACTACATACTCAGCAATTATGAAAGAACCAATTCAACCTAACCACGTAAAACTACCGCCTAAATACACTTTTATCTTAAGCAGACACCACTCTCACACATGAGTCTTAACTGGCTACTCGAAGCACTAGCTTTTCTAGCTTCTGAAACACTTCATCGATCCAATCCTCCTTAAGCTCGATGATTCCTTTCTTCATGCTCTTTAGGGTAGCAGTAGGCACTCAGTGCTTTCTTCTTAAGTGTGGTATATTGTCATCTATTCAAGACAACTTAGGTAAGATTTCAACTAGTTCCAATACAGAAAAGGGAGAAATTTTAGCAAGGGGAAAGAATAGAAGAATAAGATGAGTCAATAACTTATTATTCTTTCAAGCTAAGTTTTTCCTTTAGAAAATAACTTTGAAGGACCTTAAGAGACGATCAGTCTAACTAGGGTGAAGACTTACAGTTAGTATGGCTCTGATACCACCTCTGTCGAGACCCGAATATGCAAATCTGGACTCTTTGTGTATATCACACTAGTATAGGATCATGCTAGTACACATAGACTCAACATAGATGAATATCACAATCATAAATAGCGAAAACATAATAAAAGACTTCATATATTAAATAAAAACCTATTGACTGATCTTATGGTCAACTTACATGACCATGCCTCGCAAGAGTAAACAATGAATAACAAATTAAACTGCAGTGGAATGAAAACATAAATAACCTCAGTATACCATAAGCAACTGACAAGGCTTGTGCCCTAAACGTTTGTCTCTACCTGGTGCTCCTCTAAAGTTGGTGTAGAGTCCTCCTCAACTGGTAATTTTGTTGTTGGCAAGGTTGAGTATTTGAAGCACTCAACAAGTTGTGCACAGAATGCAATTCTAACTTAACTATAGCAAAGCTTATTCTAATAGAGTAGCTGGTAAAGTTGTTTTACAGTAAAGCAGCATTTGTAAATGAATACAATAAATAGATAAAAATAGCTTTCATGTATTTCTCAAGCGAATATGGCTTCAAGCCCTAAATCATATTTCCAACTTTCCAATTACATCCAGCCTCCCATTCCAAGTTTACATTTTACAAATCTAACCCTTGATTGTAATTCCCGAGCATTGTCCATAACCTCCGATATGGCTATCTGAATAAATTTAACACTCTGTAGAGGTTATGCACTTTACCCATATGACATGACCAATCTCTTGTTGACAAGCTATTAACACACTTCCTTTGATGTGTCAATAGAGCGATCATGATAAAACCTTTCAAAAAACCTTTATTCCAACATTGACCCTCTCGGTAAGCCATACACTATCCATTCCTTCAACGGAGGTGAAGGTTAGGACCGACATATCGTTGGATTGATGTTAGGCCACAATACACCACATCCTCTACCATAATCACACTTCCATGTGATTATCGACCTAAGGTATCACATGTCAAGATATCGGTAATCCTACTTAGTTAGGTCCATCCCATAGCAGACGTGTGGTTGCATGTTTGACTCAATTCAAAGGCTTGCAAGGTTAAGTCCTTAATTGATCGGGGCAAGACTTCCATAATCCCTCTACCATCCTGGCCTACCTTGGCACAGGGTCCCTCGTCACTTAACCTAATCTAAATTATTTACTACCCCAATTGATTACCATGCACCACGTGACATCAACAAATCAACATTGTTTCATGACACATGTCACTACAACTCAACATCATTGTGCGACAATACCCGACACACATTTTATAAACATGTTCCATATTCCATTAATCAAAATTGACTTTGATATACAAAAAGACGTGAGTTAACGTGGCATAGCTAAGCAAAGTATTCACAATCTAACCATCCCACGTTGGTATCTATTAGCAACCAACTAATAATGAACCATCCTAGAATGACAAATAATCATAGTATACAAATGACAAGGTAGGTATATTCTAATTGGGTTGAGGAATTAGATCCCAAACTAATTTGAAATCAATTGTACACATGAAATAACATATAATAATTTAAATCAACATAGCAATTTTGTAAAACTGGGTTCAATATGATCAAAGCACAACATACCTTGGAATAACTCTTATTCTTGCTTTGGACCTTGGCTTTGGTTCAACGATGCCTTGTCGGACGTTCTAAGCACTTCAATGTTTACGAGTATCAAGAGAAAACACCAAATAAATACCAAAATCAAGAGTAAACAAACACCAAAAATTAAATAAAATTCACCATTAAATATATATCAATTTTACAAATTTTTAGAAATTTAAATCACCTCAATCGAGCACGAATGAATAAGAACAGGCTCTCAAAAGATTCAAAATTCATAAAAATCAGAAAATTAGAAAAACACTATTTTCTTGAATTATTTTTTATACTGTAAAATCCTATTATGACGTCATCTAGCATCATCACATGGATCGGACCACTCATCAGTCGAGACGTGGCCCTAGTCTATGGACCAAGTCCATGATACTTAGCTGGTTCACGGTGGACCAAATACATGGAATAGCACCAGCTGTCGTGTGGGCCACCCGACTTGCTGACTTGGTGAATGACACAGCAGCCATCCGACCGTCATGCAAGAGATACATACGCAGCATTAGCCTACATGGGGCACAGGTAATCGCCACGTGTCACTCGTTGAAACATGCCACATTGGCTCACTAAGCACAAGGCCCAATAGTCATCATCAGCGAGAACGGTGAGCACCAACGGTTAGATCACGTTGTTGTGGTTCCAATGCACACCTTACCTCGTGCTTTTCTTCACTTTAATGGTGTCAACAACCATCATGAACTTTGATGGCTGGGGCTTCCACAGCAATGTTGCTCTGATGACCTTTGGACGAAGATGCTTCGCACACACGATGTCCCTCAAAGAGACCGATCTAATGTGACCAACGGTGGTCCTCGAAGCTCAGGGACAGCGACGAATCTTAGACTTCTTCCTCTCGGTGAGCTCCACAAAAACTTGCAAAATTTGGCGATCTCGCTACTGCATCCGACAAATTGATCTAGGGCTTTTGTTTGTAGACTCACGGTGAACCGGAAGCGCACCTTAATTTAGGCTAAAAATTAGGATGTTACAAAGCACCCATGAACCACTAGTGTTTTAAGATCTTCTACCAATGGTGCTAGGTACACATCAATGTCGTTCCAAGTTGCCTTGGCCCTTGGATAAGTACGGATAGCAAAATATACTTCTGCTTCGTAGACAACCAAGGAGGAAGGTTGTAGATATAGAGATTCATCGGTCAAGTGCTATATCGGCTGCTTATGTCACCAAAAGGATTCATTCCATCTGTACTCAAGCTAAACCTTATATTCCTCGATTTCATACCAAATTCTACAATCCTCCTATCGATGTTTCCCCACTAGGAAGAATCAGCAGGGTGTCATAGCATTCCATCATTCTTACGCTCCTTCGAGTGCCAATGTAGCAGCTTTGCCTCTCTTGAGTTGACAAATAAACGCTTCAAATAGGGAATTACAGGCAGATACCACACCACCTTTGTAAGAGGTCCTTTCTTCACCTCGATGGCCTCATTGTTGTCATCTAGTTAATTCTTACGCTTGTCAAGCTAAATCCTACCCTAAATCATAGACCATGCTAGATCTAAAGAACAAATGGATTTACAATCTACATATAAGCTACATTTAAACTTAGCAACCTTGCTTCTTAGATCACAAAGAAGAAATGGATCTTTATGTAAGTTATATTTGAACTTAGCATCTTCAATTCTCTCTTTACCTAGCTAGCTACATCTTGAGTATAATACAGTTAGAACCAATTACTACTTTAGATCATAAAGAATAAATAGATCTACACCAAGCTAGATCTAAACCATCTTCAATTCCCTCTTTACCAAATTAGATTTTGAATATATTGCAAGTAGAAATAATTACTAGCCTTAGATTACCAAGAACAAAAGGATCTACAATTACTCTTCCAAATTCACGGTCTCCTTTCACCAGATCATCTCTCAATCGCGCAGAGCCACCTCAAAAATAGCTCAAGAAACCCTAAAAACACGAAGTGAGTCAGAGCTCTCTGTACTTATTTTCAGAAAATTCTCATCACAGACAGTTTTAACAAGAACCATTAGTGATGACAAACATTGACATCACTGACGGTTTTTAATTAAAACCGTTAGTGATGTGAACGGTAATCATCATTGATGGTTCTTTGCTAAAACCATCTCTGATGATTCTCACATTACTGATGGTTTTATCCAAAAACCATCTGTAATGTGAATGGTTGTCATCACTGATGGTTCTTGGCTAAAACCGTCCCTGATGAGGCTCACATCACTGACAGTTTTAGCCAAAATCGTTAGTGATGTCAGTGGTAGTCAACTCTAACGGTTTTTGGCTAAAACCGTTAGTGAAGATAACTAACTATCACTTACGTATTTTTAAAACCATTCGTGATGAGGGGTATAATATAAGCCATTTTGTAGTAGTGACTATAGAAAAGTAGTTATCAAATTTGAAGTTTGTTGTTCTGAATTGCAATAGGTCGACCTTTGGGGCTGAAAACAAGGGCCTAGATTTGTGGGTATTTCATCTAGTTTCTTGAAAGTATATATATTTTGTAGTATGTTTGAGTTCTTGGGTTGCAGGATATGCTTGTTTGAATGCTAGGACAACGATTTTGGTAGATTAGGAAGAAGAGAGCAACGTATTTAAGAATAAGAACACATGATCATTTGTGCATGTAGTGGCAAGTATTGAGATATTTTACAATGATTGTTATTAGATCATGATGTTTCATATTGGTGGTTGATCGCCAGCCATCAAGTCTTCCTATACGGTTAAGGCAAGTGCATGATAGAATAGTGATTTGTGATGATTTTTGTTATTTGTTCTCCCTTGTCATACTTTTACAATATTGTTATGAGATGATATCCCTATTTATCATTGTTTACATATCATTGGTTTTATGAATGAAATATGCTCGTATGGATAAATGTTAATATTGAAAGGAAGTTGCATCATTGCATTGCATGTGTTCACATGACCTATCATGGGTAGGCATTCCACAAGATGGGGAAGAGGAAGACCTATTTCAGTATGCACAACGCGGGAGTGGAGGTTGGACCTTACATGAAAGAGGATGGAGCTAGAGTGGTACATCGACGGGTGAACACTCCACCATATCAGTAAAAGCTACTTTGATAGACGCATCGCATTGAATTGAATGAAAGAGAATGACATAGTTCACAGATGTGTAAAGTTTGCAGATGCTTGGTTACAGTTTTAAGATGATGATACATGTTCTTGTTGATATCGTTGTTTTATTATGTATTTGCTAAATATTGGACTCACCCTTGTTTTTTTTGTTGCTTTTATGTGGGGTCATCGCACTTGCGGAAAAAAAGAACATTACAAGATAATCAAGTAATGGATCACTCGCTAAAATTCACTAAGATGATATTTCCATACCCTAGTAAGCGGAAAAGGATCAACCACAATGAATTGCAGTAATTTAAGTTTTTCAGCAACAAGAAGGTATACTCATCAACTAAACAATTTCTAGTTGTTCAATAACATCCAATTCAAATTACCTCCCATTTATAGCCACACCTGCCTTTTCTAGCCACTGAACAACGACACATGTACCCCTAGATCTAACTTGTCAAAAATTGATATGGTAGACCCATTGAAATCAACTAACACTCATACCCTTGAACAGCCAAAGTTTCAATTGTTCATCGTCTGTCCTTGCCCAACAATTGGAGAACATCATAGATATACGCACTCAAATACCGAAACTTCTCCTCATGGCGTGATACTTGAATGAAAGGAAGGATGGAGGAAGATCATCTCAAGGCTAACCAGATAGAGCTCGATGAAACACTAGACACAAAAAACATATTGGTTGTATAAAGACAAAGGAAAGCATAGAGCAGCAATACAGTAGATTTAGTCCTGCAAGACTACAACCAGTTAGCCCTTAACCTAAATCTTAAGATAACCTATTAAAAACATCAAAGCATTGATACACACTAAGAAAATCTTCACCAAAACAGTAGGATATACAAGACTGCCAATCAAGTTCAGCAACATAATAGAGGAAAATCCACCCAACTACATCTCTAGCTACACTAACTTTCTAGGCTATTCATCTAGCTATTGAGCCTTCTACTAATTGTACACAGCTGGGCAATCAAATTGAAATATAAGGGAGGTGCCAAACCCTGGAAAAATCAATTTAGCCTTCCTACTAATTCTACACAGCTGGACAACTAAACAAGTGGTGTCAGAGTGGTTCTGAATTCTGATCCCTAGCTCAAATTCTTTCATACCAACAATACAAGCCCTAAGCTCCCAGATGGATCGACACAAATTGAGTTTTAAGGAAAAGAGAAAATACATGATGTGTAGATGCAATGTGATATAAATTCGTTGGGTTATCTTTACTATACATGGGGCACAACCGCACAAGGTACTTCCACGAAGTCAAATCCAAGCGTATTCGGAGTAAAAAATGAGAAAGTTCATTTTGCGTAGTTAAGCTCGTGTATGCACTACCCAACCTAACCTGAAATCAAATCCCCAACTCGATCCATACTAGCACATAAACAAGTGAATTTCTCCTCAAAACATCCAGTCAAAAATCGCCCCACATCTAACACAAACGGCGAAATGGAGTTTTTTTCGCCAACTTTGTGTAAAATGAGGTCGTGGTTGACCAATTAGTCCACCGGCGATGGCCACCTAACCACAAAAGGCCATCTCCAGGAGCTCATCTTTGTCAGTTGCCCGTGAAATCCTAATCGGGATCTGTGATTAGGGCACTTTGGAATAGGGAGCAAAGGTAGCAAAACGCCGTGGAGGATGCGATGTACCTACCGTAAGTGGGAAATTTGCCCAACTCACACTTGTAGAAAAGAAGACGGGGCAGCAGACCATGAGTCGACCGATGAAATCCAAACCAGGAGCCGTTATTAGGGTAACACGGATGGGGAAGCGGAGGCAGCGAAATGCGCCATAGAGTAGGGATGCAACGCACTTGTAGCTAGCGAACCGAGAACACTGGACTCTCTCCTCCTCATCATCTTCCTCCTCATGCCGTGGCGTCATCTCCCCGGGCAATGGCGAGGGTCGAAACACTAGGGTGCAGATATCGCAATGATGGTGCGGCGCCTTCCGCTTGGGATGATAGGCTTATGGGCCAGTTAAGGAGGACAAGCTTGAGTAGTAGGCCAGATTTCAGAAATTCCGGTTCATTTATACGGAATTTTCATTCTGTTTCCGTTTCCATCAAAACTGGCTCGCTCGTTTCTGGCAAAAAAATTTCGTTTCCGTTTTTGTATTGACATTTTCCGTTTTCGTTTCCAAAAAGTCTTCTGTTTCCGTTCCATTTTCAACCCACTTCAACAGTGGTCACCTCTCGGTCACAACGCAACCCACATGAACAGTGAAAAGCTACAGTGATTCCTTGATCAACTTTTCAAGCAAGCTTCTCCCCCATGTCCCGCTTTTGGCCCATGCCCCCACGAAGTCGGATCATCGATTGTACACCCTATTCCTGAGCCACTCTTAAGCCTTGGCTAATAATAATCACGTTACTATTGTTGATTTCAAGGATTCGGTGCATTTATTGGACAGTCAAGATAAGAGAATAGCAGCCCTGCATTCTTAGGAGCATTTTCGTTATAACCACAAGCATCATGTATATCTACTTAATACTCCATCCAGCCATAAATATTTGTCGTTTTGGATATGTCAATATCTTTTTAAATATTTAAATTGGATAGATAAAAATCACATCTGTAGAATTGTCTCGAAAGTATTCTCATAATATTATAATTTTATTAGATTTTATAAATACATTATAATAAAATTAGTGGTTAAACCTGCATTTTGAATACCGTATCGATATTCAAAACGACACTATTTGTGACTAGAGGGAATACAATTGTATCTTAAATCTAGCCACATAATTGAACATGTGATTCGGCGAGTTAATCACAAGGTTCAAAACACTGCCAAAATCTCAGAAATCTTGGCCGAGAATTCAGATTTCGGCCGAGGACGGGATCCAAAATCGTGGCCAGGTAAAAAACTTGAAAATTTTTAAATTGCTACATTAATCTCAGAAATTTTGAATGAGGTTTCACCAAATCTTGCCGAAATCTCGGGTTTTTGACCTTTTGACTTTTTATATCTGAATTTGATAGAATTTGATCCAATAACTCTTAAGAAAGTCATCTTTCATGAAAATTTGTTAAAAACCTGAATTTTTGAGATACTTTAAAATTTTGGTAGAAATATTGTCAGATTTTTATAAAATTATACAAGCTTGATCATGATCTCAAAAATTTATGGTATTATATTTAATAGTGTAGAATTATACATAAAATTTTTTAAAATAATTGAACTCTATTTGTTACCTTTAAAAATAAAAAATAGAATGAATATAATTGGGACAATAACCTTGTTAGAATTTTATAAATTTTCTTGATTGTGATAATGATCCAAAATTTTTATGAAAGATTAAGAATTGCCTCAGTACCATTCTCTGAAATTTTCAAAAAATTTAAATTTTTTTGTTTGCTCAATCAAATCTATGTAAGCATTGAACTTTATTTGTTATATTTCCAAAATAAAAAACAAAAGAACATAAATTGTATGGTGCTCTTGTAAGAATTTTATAAATTCACTGAAGTGTGATCATAATTCCAAATTTTTACAAGATCTTAAACATTTCCTTAGCACTTTTTTGTAAAATTTTCAAAAATTCTAAACCTTTTTTTATTGCTAAAGCAAATTTATGTATTGATCATGAGGCTTTTATCAAAACATAGCACTGCCAGAATTTTTGAAAATTCTTGAAGCTTGATCATCATATGAAAATTTTATAAAACATTAATATATATCAGGACCATCCACAAAAAGTTTCAAAATTTCCTAATATGGTTTGTATCATTTTTTATTTAGTTGAAGTTTGCCGGTAAGGCTTTTATCAGAATAATAGCACTGCTCAAATTTTTAAAAATTCATAAAGCTTGATCATCATCTGAAAATTTAGTGGAAACATTTGTGATGCATCATAACTATGCAAAAATTTTTCAAAATTTTATAACATGGTTTGTTCCATTTTTCATTTGGTTCAAACTTGCCGGTCATTGTTTTATCAGGATTGTAGTAATGTTCAAATTTTGAAAAATTCCTCAGACTTGATAATCATCTAACTTTTTTTGGAAACATCATTGATATGTCAGGAATATTCATAAAAAATTTCAAAAATTTTCGAGGTTGTTTAAGCTATTTTTCATTTAGTTCAAATTTATCGAAATCTCGGCAAATCTTGCCGAGATTTCGGGAATTTTTGCCGAGATTTCAGTTTTCCCAAAGCAAAAAAATAACATATTTGAATTTTTGTTTTTATATTTCATCCATAATTTACCTGAAATTTCAAAATCTTGATGAGATTTTAAATTTTAGCTACCTTCGAGTTGTCATGCGAAAATGAGATTTCAAACGTTGGTTAATCACCGCCGCCTGTTAATCGTCACATATAAGGTAGGCGTATGAATACGTTCCGACGATCCCACGGGGCTGCGAACTCCAAGGATTCCAACGGTCGAATAGCCTGACACGCGGGAGTCCGAACGCGACTCCCGCCATTTCCGTCGCTTACCCGCCTCCTCCTCCTCCCACTCCTCCAAATGATCAATTCCACCACCCCAAATCCCCCACACTTCGCACCACCACCCCGACCGCAACCACCAGCTCCCCGCCGCTGCCATGCTGTTCCGCCCCGGCACCGCCGTGTGGGTGGAGCACCCGGACCTCGCATGGGCCGAGGCCGAGGTCGCGTCTCCGTCCTCCTCCCCCGCCTTCCCTTCCTCCGTCACGGTCAACCTCTCCAGCGGCGTCAAGGTAACTGAGCGCTGCCTCCCCTACCTGTCCGCCGCAATGCCAACCGCTACGTGCGGCCTAGGTGTTTGTTGAATTGCCTGGCCGTGCGGTTGTTAACTTTTGGTCTGGTCAGGCTGTGGTCGATGGGAGGAAGGTCCTGCCCAGGGACACGGAGGCTGACCTCGGGGGCGTCGACGACATGACCAAGCTGGTCTACCTCCACGAGCCCGGGGTGCTCTGCAATCTGGCGGCGGTACGCCCTCAACGAGATCTATGTGAGTGTTCCCTTTTTCTATTCCTCTCTCTTACAATGTTATATTTTGTATTTGGGAGAATCATTCTTAGATCAACAACCACAAAACTACTTGCTGTGATGTACCATGCGCATTTGCATATGTGCAAGCACAACAATATCTGTTACCTGCTATGAAATACCATATGCATCTCTGTATGTGCAGCATCTGTGCTGGTGGTATTGCTGTAGTTTGAATATGTGGTATGGCAGATTTGATTCTATGGTTTGTAACACGGTGCACTGGAGCACACTGATTG
Organism: Guadua angustifolia; assembly: GCA_036346375.1. NCBI lineage: Eukaryota > Viridiplantae > Streptophyta > Magnoliopsida > Poales > Poaceae > Guadua > Guadua angustifolia. The sequence continues at coordinate 20,663,691 of CM070519.1, forward strand.
TTTCATGCGGTGCATGGAAATCTTGCTCATGTTCACTTATGTGCATGGGAAGCAAAGCTTGTATCATTTGCTGATCTGTTGTTTTATCACTGTTCCCCTAGGCAGCTGCCTTGCCACCTAATCGGCGATTTGGCGCCGGTGTGCCGCCCGCCTAGTGCCTAGGGAAATACTAGTTTTTATGTATGCTACCTACTGCTTTGGATCATTATGCTGATGGTTCTGTTGGTACATGGTAGACATACACAGGGCGCATCTTAATCGCAATAAATCCCTTTGCGAAGCTGCCTCATCTCTATGACATGCATATGATGGAGCAGTACAAAGGTGTGCAGTTTGGCGAATTGAGTCCACATGTTTTTGCCATTGCTGATGCATCATACAGGTATACAACATGGGAAACCTGCTTTCAGTAATTAAAATATGGACTGGAATGTGAAGTAACGCTGTCCCCTCTCTTTCTGTAGAACTATGGTTGGCAAGATCCGCAGCCAGTCCATATTAGTCAGTGGAGAAAGCGGTGCTGGAAAAACAGAGACCACCAAGCTCATCATGCGATATCTTACTTTTGTTGGGGGCCGTGCAACTGGTGACATCCGTTCCGTGGAGCAACAAGTTCTAGAAGTAATTTTTCAGATTTGTCCTGAAATTTGTTTCTAAGAGCAATCAGAAGGTTTTGGAAACCAGAACCTGGGTGAAAACTGGACCCCCCGGTTCCACAAAACTGGCTTTTTTTTTGGGCTAAAACATGGATGGTTTTTTGGAACATGTCTTAGAAGCAATAATACTCCTGTTTCAATGGAAGAAGGGATCAAAGGGGGGACTTTTGGGGTGAACCAGTCCAGAGTTCCGATTACCGGGACCAGCCCAGTTCTGCTTTACTTGCTGAACCCTGGCAATTAGTGAGCCTTCACAAAGGCTTTATGTTTCTTTAACAGTTTCACGTGACTGCACATTGTCTTACATGTATATCTGTTTTGTTGTCATTTTAATGCAGTCGAATCCACTGTTGGAGGCTTTTGGTAATGCACGGACAGTAAGAAACGATAACTCCAGGTGAGCTTTGTTTAAGAATTTGCCTAGAGTCAATCAATTTGTTTGACTCAGTTGTGCAGCACAAGTAGATACATGTATCCTCCTATATGTTTATATGACTTGGAAAACAGAAGTTACTTTAGTTCTTAATTGGGCAAAAAGTGCAACCAAGTTAGGTATATTATCCCTTATGAACAGAAGAAAGGAAGCTTAAGCTAGGAGCTCTTATCAGTACACTCAAAAGTGAGCAAGATATGTTATATGCAAGGGGGTGGGGGAAAGGTTGTAGATAAGCATGAAGCTCCACTTCGTGCTGTAATGTATTCTTCTCTATACCCTGATGTGTTACTTATTCCTTTTCTTTTCATCGCAGTCGCTTTGGGAAATTTGTTGAGATTCAATTTGACAAATTGGGTAGAATATCTGGGGCAGCAGTTCGAACTTATCTCCTGGAAAGGTCTCGTGTTGTACAAATATCTGAATCTGAAAGGAATTACCACTGTTTTTACCAACTTTGTGCATCTGGGCAGGTTTGTTTATATACTTACAGTTGATTGTGCTAGTTTGTTATCACTCAGACTAATATTGATGTTCCCCGTAATATGAATATGGAAAATTAGAGCTAGAAATTCCATGGCAGTCCAGGATGATCTTAACCAAAGGCCAAAATTTTCAATTGGCTTGATGATTTTGCCAAAGGCCAACATTTTATACATGTTTTGTAAAGATGAATATAGTGTCATGTCATAGTTCATCTCAAGCTTTCAAGGGGATGAGAAGGAATGAAACATTGATGGAGCACTCAAAACAACTAATAAAGAGAAACTATAGGTGTGTATCATTGGAAGAAGTACAACAATGTCGAAAATTTAATCTTAGCACCACCATCTCACCTTCCCTTGTGTAAATTTTCCCTGGAATACTGCAAAAATGGAAATTCTTGGAATATCTCATGACCAGTTCTTTTTGTAAACCACAAAGTGATAAAATGAGAGGTGCTTCAACCGAGATGCAGTGCAGTTGTTACTATGACCGCATTGGTCTACAGAATCATTTGTTCTCCACTTTGAATTGAAGTTTGGTATGTTTGTGTTCATTCTAACTTTTCAACTGCATCATTAGTGAGAATGATCCAGACTCTATTACACCTTTCCTAAGTGACTGAATCTTCTGTTGGGTTGAACTTACTTCCACCTCAAAAGTCTTTCATGTATTAATCCTGCCATCTTCACTTGATATTGTACTTTGCCACATTTGAGAGTTATATTGCTCATAGTTGATGGCTTATGATATTTAAAATTTTCTATCACCAGGATGCAGATAAATACAAACTTGCTCACCCTAGGAACTTTAATTACCTAAATCAAAGCCATACGTACGAGTTACAAGGGGTCAGCGATGCGGACCAATATTTGAAAACGAGGAGAGCAATGGATATTGTTGGTATATGTTTCGCTGATCAGGTCAATCCTATCTTCATTCCTGCCCATGAAAAGAAAGTTATTCAATTACTGTTCACTTGTTAAATAACATTGACTAAAAAGCTTTCTTGCGCTCTCAGGAAGCCATATTCCGAACTGTGGCTGCTATCCTTCATCTAGGAAATATTGAATTTTCTCCTGGGAAAGAGTCTGATTCATCTGTTGTCAAGGACGAAAAGTCTAAATTCCATCTTCAGATGGCTGCTGATTTGCTCATGTGAGCGTTTTCTTCATCTCTATTTGTAGTCTTCGGACTTGCTCCTGCTATCTATCACAAAGTTGCTAGTTTGAACAAGTTACTTTATGTTATATACAGTGTTCTACATGGTAGACTCATGATGCTAATGCTGTAAGCTTAACTTGTGTGCTTAATGTTTGCTCTTTCTTGTTCATTTTGTTTTCCCAACAACTTCTGAAAGACCATCCCATAGACTGCTGGAAGGTGTTGCCTGACCTTGAACACTTTGCTTCAGAACCATATATTCTCCTGTATAACAATAGCCCTGATCCAAAGGGATATGACCCCAAGTTTATACACTCAGACAACGACAGTTTTTTGCATACAAATACATGTAGCAAGCTTAATTTGCTTGTTTCAGCCCCATAGCTTAATGAAGAAATGCAATGGTCTTCTGTTTACTTCACTAGTTGTCATATCAACATCTTACCATTGAATGTGATGAGGGTATTCCTTAATGCATCAATGATTTTTCTTACACTGCTAGATGTATTAGTATGTGTCATGGGCAGTACTTTATTTTATTGTGCTCATCAAACAAGTATCTTCTGCATTTGGTCATGAGAACATTTTGATAAGTACATCCCTACCAATACTTGCTTAGGGCCTATCAATTTGATTAAAGCTCTAACTTTAGGTGTGAACATTGGTTTCATGTTCACCACTTCACCTATCTATCCTTTTGCTTGGGCAAAATTGATCTTTTTTTGAAGTGAAAAGCAGCAGGGGAAGCCCCTGATGATCAATTAAAAAGCCAACAACATACAACAAGGTTCGGCGCGCGAGCCGACCAAAGACCGAAATGAAGGAGGAAGCAGAGGGAAAGAAAGAGGAAAGAGAGAGAGAGAAAGAAAAGAGAGCGCAAGAAGGCTTAGCTTAGCCTAAGACTCCAAGCAATCGAGAATTCTGAGGTTGACATTGACCAAGCGATTGAAGATGGAGTTCATCAAGAAACCATCTCTTCCAGATCCGAGACAGGGTGATACGAAAATCTGATCATTCCGTTGCTTTCAGATGCCCAGAAGCGATCATGAAAATATCCATGAAGAAAGAGAGTCCTCATTTGAGCGAGCTTTGAAGAATCCTTTGATAGATATCATCATCGAGATTCCAATGAATTTGCGGCAGATTCCAAAGAAAGGCTTTGAAGGGGCATTGAAAAAAAAGGTGATCGCGAGATTCCTCAGAAGCCTGGTTGCAGAGAACACAATTATAATCCATGTCCGGCAGATGGCAATTCTTCCTTCTTAGAATGTTCCTAGTATTGAGACGGTCGCAACAAAGGAGCCAGGTGAAGATTTTCAGCTTATAGGAGCATTTCCCTTTCCAAATCCAAGATATGGGAATAGGAGCCACCATGTGGGAGAAAATCCTTTTGTAGAACCGGCTTGGGATGTAATCCTTGGACTTCCAGATGTAACTCCATTCGTCCCGCGAATCAGTAAGGACATTGAGATTATTGATAAGAGCATGAAGAATCTGAAGCTCATGAAACGCCTGGTCGGAGAGAGGCAGATGAAAATTCACCGAAACAGCAGGATTGGTAATGAAAGTACGCACGTCCAGCCGGCTGTTTTTGGCGAAGGAAAAAAGGTGAGGCAGTTTCGAGCATAGATGCATATTGTTCCAAACATCTCCCCAAAAAAGGACTGTGTCACCTCTCCCAACTTGACAATGAGCAATCCTCTGAACCCAGTCGATCGAGCAAGCACATCTTTCCACCAAAAGAACCAATGCGGTAGCCACCGAGGGAGGATGGGTGATAGTAAGCCGACCGATATAAGCTGAACCCAAGGGATGTCTTTTTTGTTGAAAAACTTGTGTAAAAACTTTAGCCTGAGAGCATTATTGTGGGTCCTTAGGTTGATGACACCAAGACCACCTTTCTTCTTTGGCCTGCAAACCTTGTCCCATTTGACGAGGGATTTACTTGAACCGTTGATATCGTTTTTCCCCCATAAGCAGACCCGTCTAGCTTGATCAATCCTATTAATGACTGCAGCAGGAAGGTTGAGACAGCACATCGCATAGGTGGCCATGTGAGAAATCACCGAGTTCACCAGCTGAAGCCTGCCACCGTAAGAAAGAAGAGAGGAGAACGAGGAGACCCTTTTTCGGATTCTGTCAACCATAGGATCAAAGTCCTTAATGCGGGGCCTTATAAGACCCATTGGGAGACCTAGGTAATTGAAAGGGAACTTGCCCACTTTACAACCAAAAACCCCAGCCAGGATATCGACCTCCGAGTCCAGCAAGTTGATGGGAATCATGGCAGATTTAGCAAAATTAATTTTGAGACCGGTGGCCGTCGAATAGGATTGCAAAAGACATTTAACAGTGAAAACTTCCTTTTGACAACCTTTGATGAAGATGATAGTGTCATCCGCATATTGAATAATCGGAAACTCCGCATGCTCACCAGAGAAATGGGAGAAGAAATGAGGCGGATCGACGGCGCATTGAGAATGTCAGATGAGATCGTGGCAATAGCAAACAACAAAGGAGAGATGGGGTCACCTTGTCCGACACCTCTTTTGCGATGAAGCGAGTGCCAGAACCCCATTGAGGAGCATGTAGTGATGGCCAAGCTCAGGATCTCCCTCATCCACATCAGCCAGACGTCAGGGAAGCCCAAAGCAGAAAGCATGGAGATAATAGCATTGTGTTCAATGGTGTCAAAAGCTTTAGCAAAATCCAATTTGAGAAGCACAATTCTCTCTTTAGAACGCCGACTATTAGAGAAATTGTTTATTGCTTTCCTAGTATAGCTTATTGCCTTCCTAGTATAGCTTATTGCTTTCCTAGTTTAGCCCTTCTAATTGAGGCTCTCTAATATCTCCTGTAATCTCTCCTTTGGGAGTTATATATGGATTACCACCCCGCCTAATGGTCGAGAGGTGATTGCTCCATTTCTCTCTACTTTCCTACATGGTATCGACTTTCCTTCCCGAGCCTTCCTCTCCTGCTCAACACCCACCTGCTCCCCTCACTTTGCTGCCATGGCGGCGTTGTGAGAGAATGGCGCCCAGCCATCAAGCCCTCCACCCATTCTCCTCAACCCCTCTTGCACCATCATTGTCCAAGTCTCATGTGCCAACCACTCTCGACCAAAAGGCGGCAAACTACCCTCATTGGTCCAAGTTCTTCCGGACCATGTGCCTCAAGTTTGGCCTCCTCTCTCACATCGGCGGCTCCGATGTTGCGCACGGAAGATCCTCTTTGGATCCTCGCCGACTCATGCCGTTCTCGGTGGCTATACGGCTCGGTCGATGAAACGTCCTCGACTCCACGATGGTCGACAGCGAAACGTGGCGCGACCTATGGGTCGCCATCGAAAACCTCTTCCGCGACAACAAGGAATCCGTCTTGTCTTCTTGAGCGACCAATTCCATTCCACGCTTCAAGGCGATCATCCATCGCCGAATACGATCGGCAAGATCAAGACCTTGGCGATGCTCTCGCGATGTTGGTCATCCTGTCTCCGACTAGCAACTTGTTCTCAACTTTGTTGCGTGGCCTCAATCTCGCTACTCCAACACCGCCGATGACATCGCCAACTCAACGCCGTTCCTCCTTCTCTCGAAGCTCGCTCCATGCTTGCTTTCAGGAGACGCGCGTCGCCAACGAGGCGAAGATCGTTGCAAACGGCCTTGATCACCAAAGCGGTTCTTCCAACACACCGCCGCTCGTGGCTCCGCCTCCAACGCCAAGCCAACATAGTCGCGACGCCGCCCAGTGGATGGCAAATCGCCGCAACAAGTCGGCGGCTCTGGCGGCTACTGGCGGCGTGCACCGGATCCTGGTTTTGTTGCAACTCGTGGTCTCCCCTGGCGGCGGCGATGGGCTCCTCTGGCGGCGATGAGCTCCTCCGGTGGTCGATGGCGTCCGCCGCCATCCTGTGTTCGGTTGCTTCTCCTCGGCGATCTTTGCTTTTGCGCCATCCCCGTCCCCTGCTTCGGCGTGGGATCAGCAAGGCCTCATCACCGCCCTGAACCAGCTCGCCGTCCAGGGGCATGGTAGCTGGGTGGTTGACAGCGGCGCCACCTCCCATATGACGTCGACTAGTGGTAACTTTCTCTCCCACCATCCTCCCCCTACCACGGCTGTCACCATTGGCAATGGTTCCCGCTTACCCATAATCTCTAGTGGTCACTCCCTCCTTACAACACCCACTACAAAATTTTCTCTCCGCGATATTCTTGTTGTCCCTCACCTAGTGCACAACCTTCTTTCTGTTCGCAAGTTCACTCGTGACAATCATTGCTCACTTGAGTTTGATGCTTTTGGATTTTCTGTAAAGGATCTCCAGACGAACAGTGATGCTTCGCTGCAATAGTGAGGCGATCTATATACCATCAATCTTTGAGTCCACCTCCACTCCAAGCGTCCACCTCGCCATCTCCTCCCACTTATGGCATCAACGTCTTGGTCATCCCGGCGTTGTTCCTCTTACTGTTTTGTCTCAAAACTCGCTCATTGAATGTAATAAAGTAGATCGCTTGATTTGCCAATCTTGTCAACTTGGTAAACATGTGCGTCTACCTTTTGTTTCGTCCAATTCCCGCACTTTTGCGCCCTTTGAACTGATTCACTGTGATGTATGGACCTCTCCAGTGGCTAGCATTTCTGGCTCGCAATACTATTTGGTTGTTGTTGACGATTTCTCTCATTTTTCCGGGCGTTCCGCTTAAACATAAGTCCGATGTTCAAGAACACATAGTAGATCTTGCCGCCTAGCCACAACACAATTCGGTCTTCCTATCAAGTCTGTCCGGACCGATAATGGGCGCAATTTGTTAACCATGCCACCACATCCTTTCTTGCCTCTCGGGGCATAGCCTGCGTCTATCTTGCCCTACACCTCCTCCCGTAATCGCAAAGCGGAAAGGATGCTTCAGACTCTTAACAATATGATTCGCACACTCCTCATTCATGCCCACATGCCGCCTAAGTTTTGGGCTGAAGCATTAGCCACTGCCAACTATCTCCTAAACCGGTGTCCTTCCTCCTCCATTGGCAATGCTATTCCATACATCCTTCTTCACCAAAAGCCTCCGACATATACACATCTTCGGGTTTTTGGTTGTCTTTGCTTTCCCAACTTAACAGCTACCACTGCTCACAAACTTGCTCCTCGCTCTACGGCCTGCGCATTCCTCGGTTACCCTCCTCGCCACAAAGGGTACCGCTGTCTTGACCTCACCACACACAAAGTCATCATCTCTCGCCATGTCGTCTTTGATGAGCATACTTTTCCTTTTGCCAGCCATACACCGCTACAAAGGTCCTCTGCAACCACTAATGACGACTTGGATTTCCTTGTTGATGATTCTGCCATGCCGGTACCCTGTACTGCTGCGATGGCCCCTATGCAGGTTTCTCAGCCGACTGCTCCACCTTCGGGTGTCGAGCGCTCGCTGCAATCTCCGGCGCCCACGGCGAACAACCCAACCCCACCGCCTCGTCCGCCTGTGCGCTTGGTGTTCACCAGACGGCCACCTGCGGCACCGTCTTCCACACCTTCTCTGGATGCACCACCGGTCGCCATGGCAGACCCGCCAGCTGCCTCACGTTCCGCTCCTATAGCACCTCCGGCATTTCGCCAGATGCTCACGCGGTCCCAGGCTGCCGACAACCCCTCTGCAGAGTTCTTTTCCCTGACGGCCCAGCATCCTCCTGTCTCTGCCGTTCCAGCCAACTACCGCAGCGCGCTTGCCGATGAAAATTGGCGTGCTGCCATGGCAGATGAGTTCAAGGCCCTCCAGGACAACGAGACTTGGCGTCTCATCCCTCGTCCGCCAGGCGCCAACATCGTCTTCGGTAAATGGATATTCAAACACAAGTTCCACTCTGATGGCCGCCTCGCTCGATACAAAGCCCGGCGGGTTGTTCGAGGCTTCTCCCAAAGAACACGGCATCGACTACGGCGAGGCGTTTAGCCCGGTGGTCAAACCAAAGAACTATTCGATCCGTCCTCGCCATCGCCACGTCACGCTCTGGCGATTCACGGCTTGACGTCAAGAATGCCTTCCTCAAGCGGCACCCTTGACAAAAGCGGTTCTCGCCGGCACCTTCCGGCTTTGTGGACTCGACTCGCCCTGATCATGTGTGCCTCCTCCAGAAGTCGCTCTATGGCTTAAAGCAAGCTCCTCGGGCCTGGTACCACCGCTTCGCCGTGTACATCTCCCGGCTTCGGCCGTCGCTTCCACCTCCGACCGTCCTGTTTGTCCTTAAACAAGGCACCAATCGGCTTATCTACTCTCAGACGTCGGCGACATCGTCTCGCGCCTCCTCTCGCCTACTCCTTGAGCGCCTCATCCTCCAGCTGCGCTCGGAGTTCGCCATGACGGACCTTGGTGATCTACACTTCTTCCTCGGCATCTCCGTCACGTCGTCATCCGACGGCCTGTTCCTGTCACAGCGACAGTACGCTGTCGATCTTCTCCGACGAGCAGGTATGGCTGAGTGTCATCCCACCACTACACCTGTCGACACTCAAGCCAAGCTTTCCGGTCTCGATGGTCCCCCTGTTGCCGATCCATCGGAGTACCGCAGCCTTGCAGGAGCACTACAGTATTTGACACTCACCCGTCCAGATTTGGCGTATGCTGTTCAGCAAGTGTGCCTCTTCATGCACGACCCACGGGAGCCCCATCTTGCGCTCATCAAGCGCATTCTACGGTATGTCAAAGGCACCCTCCACGCTAGTCTTCACATCGGCCGTTCGCTGACCTCTCTCAAACATACTCCGACGCCGACCGGTGGTCGTCTGACTCTCGTCGCTCTACGTCCGGCTATTCGTCTTCCTCGGCGACAACCTCGTGTCTTGGTCATCCAAACGCCAGACTACGGTGTCCGCTCTAGCCCGAGGCTGAGTGAGTCTGCGGCGATTGCCCATGCCGTCGCAGAGTGCTGCTGGCTTCGGAATCTTCTTCAGGAACTTCATGTTCCGCTTGTCTCGACCACCGTGGTTTACTGCGACAACGTCAGCGCCATCTACTTGTCTACAAATCCAGTTCAACATCGGCGAACCAAGCACATAGAGATTGACATACATTTTGTCCGCGAGAAGGTGTCCCTCGGCGAGGTCCGCGTTCTACACGTCCCGTCTTCCCATCAGTTCGCCGACATCATGACTAAGGGTCTGCCGACCCAACTTTTTCAGGAGTTTCGGTCCAGTCTTTGCGTCCGGATTCCTCCCACTGCGACTGCGGGCGGGTATTAGAGAAATCGTTTATTGCTTTCCTAGTATAGCTTATTGCCTTCCTAGTTTAGCTTATTGCTTTCCTAGTTTAGCCCCTCTAATTGAGGCTCTGTAATATCTCCTGTAATCTCTCCCTTTGGGAGTTATATATGGATTACCACCCCTGCCTAATGGCTGAGAGGTGATTGCTCCATTTCTCTCTACTTTCCTACACTGACATAGGTGAATATATTCGTAAGTCCATGCCAGGCAGTCTTGAATAGATCTTCCTTTGATAAAGCCGTATTGGTTAACATGAACCAGATTAGACATGATGGAGTTAAGTCTAGAGGCCAGTAACTTTGTGATCAATTTGATAGAGAGGTTAAGTAAAGAGATCGGTCTGAAGTCATTAGGAGATTCCGGGTTGGATGACTTAGGAATCATGACGATGTAAGAATGATTAATCAAAGCCAGAGAGACCGACCCCTCATAAAAGTTCTGACAAAGGTTGTAGAAATCTTGCTTGATAATGTGCCAACATTTTTTGTAAAATTTCCCGTTGAAGCCATCTGGGCCAGGAGCACTATCGGAGTGGAATTGAAGAACCACATCATCAATCTCTTGAGTGGAGAAGGGGGAAACAAGCCACTGCAGATCATCTCTTTGAGGACCGAGACTCTGTGTCGAAACGACATAGTGGGGTTATCGAGCGGCCCATTCATCTCGAAAAATTCCCGAAGCAGATTGGCTTTGGCCTGGTGATCGTAAAGGATATCCCCATTATCAGTTTTGAGAGAAGTAATGAGGTTGTGACGATATCTTTCAGAAGCTTTGCTATGGAAATATTTCGTATTATCATCACCTAATTGAATCCATTGGGACTTGTATCTATTCCTCCAGAAGATATTTTGAGAATTCAAAAGAGAGCTCAACTTATTTTTGAGAATGTCCCTGAAATTTCTTTCCTGGATGTGAAGAGGTCTGTTTTGCTCAATAGCATCAAGGACCCCAATAAAAAGCGAACAGTTGGAAGAATGAAATCTGATCAGAGACAGACTCTTCCTCCAATCTTGGAGCTTAAGCTGAAGGCGATCAAGCTTTGACTTGATAATGCTGACCGAAGAGGACATGACATTGCCCATCAAGTTCCAGTTGTGCTGAATGGTTTGCAAAAAATCATGGCGGTCCAACCAGCAATTTTCAAATCTGAACACAGCAGGTTTGGGAATTGAGGTTGTAATTTGCGCCACACATGGGACATGATCAGACGTTGTCCGGGACAACGGCAACCAAAGCGTCGCAGGGAAGGAAATGGACCAATGGGGCGAAGTGAAGCACCAATCAAGCTGTTCCTAGAGAGGGTTGTTTTGCATGTTACTCCAAGTGAACCTAAGCCCTTTAAGAGGAATCTCAATGAGGCCGAGAGAGGTGATGATGTTATCAAACAATATGGACTCATTATATCTACCCCCCGGCCTATTTCTGTCTAAGGAAGACCTATAGAGATTGAAATCCCCCATGATAATCAAGTCCTTATCGTCTTGATAAGAAAGGTTGGATAGCCAGGTTAAGAATTGAGACTTGCCAGGACCGGTGCAAGGACCGTAGACTGAAATCAGCGCCCAACTCTTGTGATCATGAATGGAGGTAAATTTGACCACAATGGCGTAGGGAAGGCAGAGAATGGTCTGTCCAGAAAGTAAGGATCCAACCCAGCGACTGAAACGCCTGAAAGCCCGTCCGACGGAAAGAAGGAGAATTGATTGAATTTCTTAGGAGCGAAGCTTTTAATAACCGTATGATTAAACACCGATCGTTTAGTTTCCTGAATGGCAATCACAGAGCACCCAGAATCCTGGATTTTCCGCCGGAGCAAGATGCATTTCCCTGGATCATTTAGGCCTCTGACATTCCAATTTAAGATGGACCAGGAGCGCTTCTTATAATGAGAATTCATAATAACAAAAACGGAGGAAGACTGTCAGAGGGGGAACTGCCGAAGGGGACAACCCCAAAGCAAACCAGCAGGCAAAGAGCAGGTCGTGGGAAGGAGGTGAAAGATCCCCCAGAGACAGGCACCCAGGACCGACGACCCTCACATCCGTCCAAACAATATGCCAAAACTGCCATTCAGGCCTAGTCCAGAGCAAAGCAAACAAATCCAAACCGGAGATAAAAGGAAAGTGCAACATAGGGCATTGTCCAAAACGGATCCATGCTAGGCCAACCACCCACCCATTAACCAAACCAACAGGACTCTGGGGGGAAAGGCCCCACGGAGAAAAGTGATTAACTGAGATCGTCAACATTACAAAATACGATCCAAGAGCACAGGAAGAGCACGTCAGTCCGGGATGACCTCCATGAAGAGAGCATCCCTGTCCACCTCCATGGGGGAAAGGCCACATTTTTCAACTGCCACCTTCTGGATGACCTGAACAGAAATTATAGGGGTATTGCCTCTCAATTCGTCCACCTCCTTGATGGTAGGGAAATGGAAAGGGTCATGGTGGCTTTGTAAATTACCGGAAGGGTTTGACCTTGTAGTATGGTCGGTGCTAATCTTCAACTTGGACTTCTTGAACAATGAAGCAACGCTAGGCTGTTTTAGTCCTTTGTATTTAGCTACTGGAAGTAGGAAAAGCGCAAGACTTCAAGCAAAATTGATCTTGACAGTACTGAATACTCATGCTTACAATTCTAGCAGCTTGATATTATTAATTATTCATGAGCATCACCTATAAATTTTATTGAGAATTAAACATTACCTATAAAATATGTTATTTCTAGACACCATTGTGTATCAATTCTTGTTTGTTTGTAGGGTGGATGGAAGCCTTTTGCTTTCAACTCTGTGCTATCGCACAATTAAAACTCCTGAAGGAAACATAATCAAGGAAGTTGACACTTCTGCAGCTGTAATCGGTCGTGATGCTTTGGCAAAGACTGTTTATGCTCAATTATTTAATTGGTATGACCTTCTCTATCCATGACCTGGTTTACATTTTTGAATGTGATGCTTATTCCATGGTTTCTGCAGGCTTGTTGACAACATTAATAAGTCCATTGGGCAGGACATGGAGTCAAGGGTACAAATTGGGGTATTGGACATCTATGGTTTTGAGTGCTTCAAATATAACAGGTCAGCTTCAGCCATTTCTTTCAAGCTGACAAGCAAAGGCATATTTCTGTTCGCATGCCACAAAGCAGACTAGCCAAAATTTGAAGTTTATGTATGTATTCGTTCTTCAAGGACCTGCATGATTTACCAAGTGCAAGTATTTATGCTATGCTAACTTCTAGAAATTCCTTCAAACCAAGTAGTGCCAACTGGGGTTACCCAAATACCCATTGCACACCTCAAAAATACAAACATTAAGGTGTAAGATAACATCTAGTGCACCATCAGCCAAGGTAATGGAAGAGAAGATATCTTATTGCACCATTTTGCTGGTCCTTTCTGTTGGAATAAACACTTGATTCTATTCCATGAGCCAAGTGGCCAAGATATGGTCATGTACAAGGCATGGCATATTATTGAGTTGCATGCACCAACCAGCTCACCCAAAAGCTTAAGCTGATGAGGAAGGATGGGCCGTGCTTTATATTTCCAACACTCCCCCTCACGTGGAGGCGCCTTGGGCAGCACTCAACACGTGGAAATAGGAGCGGACGCTAAATTGCGTCTACCAGGACTCGAACTCGAGACCTCCTGGCTCTGATACCATATTGAGTTGCATGCACCAACCAGCTCACCCAAAAGCTTAAGCTGATGAGGAAGGATGGGCCGTGCTTTATATTTCCAACACATATAATCAGAAAACACCCTATACAGAGATCTAATATATACAAGGTACATATACTCCTAAAACTTTATGGATATTTAGTTTATTGATAGAGACTGTAATCATTATGGTCTGAACTGGCATCTCCATATGATATATCGCTTTAATAACCATGCTGGAAAGCCACAATGTAGTTCAGTGCAATTCCAAACCTACACTAATTACAGTCTTGCTTCATATGCAGATTCTTTGACTCTATTGTCAATATTGTTGATAGTTTCTCTTTATTGAATCTATTTTTTCTCTGAGGATTCCTGATGACCTTTCTTTCTGCTAGCTTTGAGCAGTTGTGCATCAACTTTGCTAATGAAAAGCTTCAACAGCATTTTAATAAGGTATTTTTTTACTTTTGCTCTCTCTCTCTCTCTTTCACACACACACATGCACGCACGCGTGCGCACACACACATACTGTCCACGCATTTGATCTATTTCTTCTCTTAATCTAGCATGTTTTCAAGATGGAGCAGGAGGAATACAAAATAGAAGAAATCAATTGGAGCTACATCGAATTTGTTGATAACCAAGATATATTGGATCTGATTGAAAAGGTTTAAACTTTATAAGATTAAGCTAACACATACATTTACCTTTGAAAATTTGTCCTGCAAATTCCCTCTGTTATGGCATAGTCACATGATTGTCTTTGCCGTATTACTTTCTCACTCATTAGAGTAATCCTTGCCCTCCTTGAACAATTGTGCTGCTTGTGAATTGTGTGCTAGGTTGCACTGACACTTATATTAGGTTCGATACCAATGTGATACACATTGAACATCCAACACGGTCTTGACATGTCTGGCATGTGTCAATGGAGTATTGGTCCATTTTCTTTTCATAAATTGGGTTTTCAGAGAATGTCACAAAAATATCACTTGCGACATTGGCTATTTGATCGAAATTGCAGACTTTTTCAGTGGCACTAGCAAAATTTTCCCTTTGATAGGGAAAATTTTTCTAATGCCATTGAAAAAGTGCGCAATTTTGCTTCTGCCTCTACTCTTTTCCTTGTTTTATTTTTGCTACTAGTCTGTGCTCTTCTTCCTCCTTTTGCCATCTCCATCAGTTGACTATGAGTTGATTGACAGTTGGCCATCAGTCAGACAATTTTTCCCTCAGCATGAATTGTTCCTTCTGTTTTTTTATTTTTAAAGATAATAAATGGAGTTCAATTTTTTGGAAATTGTTCTGTATGATCTCAGACTGTTAAAGATGGTACCATAAATTTTTTCGAGCATGATCAAGCTTATACATTTTTATAAAAATGAAGTCACTCGGCTCCGGCTCCAGATTTTTATAAAAATGTACAAGCTTGATCATTCTCTGAAAATTTTATGGTACCATCTTTAGCAGTCTATGATCATACAAAAAAAAATTTCAAAAGAATTGAACTTCATTTGTTATCTTTAAAAAAATCAAAACAGAAGGAACAATTCGCACTGAGGGCAAAATTGTCTGATTGACGGTCAACTAAAGGTCAACTCACAGTCAACTAATGAAAATGGTAAAAGGAGGATGATGTGAAAACAATAGTGGCAAAAATGAAACGACGAAAAGACTAGGGTAGAACCGAAATTGCTCACTTTTTCAGTGGCACCAGCAAAACTTTTCCTTTGATATACCATTAGCAATTTGACTATATTTTTTATGTCTGTCATTGCACCTAATACTTATGTACAAAGTTGGGTGACATATAGTAACTTGTTTAACATCCTTTAAGTTGATTGCTTAGCTGAATAATCTAATAGCAGTGCCAACTGAGCTAATAGCCATACCTGTATACTGAATATGGAAAGGATGCTGGTTGATTTGATGCACACTGCACCCACTTAAATCATTTGCTTACATTGGAATTTTTGAGCATTTGTACTTGCCATTTTACTAAGGCATTATTATGGCTATATTAAAACTTTGATCTTCAGAACATTTTCCATTTTGTGCATAAAAACAAATATTATAAATAAATATAGCATCAGATACAGTGATGATAAGGAAGGTTGAAAAAATATGTCTTTTTACTTTTTGCTACATACGTAGATGTGTTGTTGATTTTTTGAAAAAGATGGTATGTCACTGCTTATGTGTTATGTAATAGCAGTGTCTTCCTTTTGTCTCATTGTTGATGTGATCTTTCCCTCCATTTATGTTTCATGCTATTAACTGCAACAGTATTATATTATCTATAATCAAGGGCATGAGTGAAAAATATATAAAAATAAGGCGTGTTTGGCAGGGATTCAGCTTCATCAGATTCATGAATTTGGTGGAGCTGAAAATTCTAGTTTCACCAGATTCGTGAAGCTAGAGCTGTGAGTACATTAAGAGTGTTTAGATGGATCGTCTTGTTTACATTTTAGACCAAAGATATAAACTTAATTCACTTTATTTTAACCTACAAGTTTCAAAGACATGATGGCTCCCACCCACCCTGTCTGCTCCTCTCCCGCCCTTCCCTCCCGGTGTACCCCTTCCAAAGCCTCACGGGCGCCTATTCCAGTCCGTGACCACCTCTCCTTCCCTGTCCGTGAGTCCAAGTGGCTCCCTGTCTCTCCCTCCGGTGACACAGGTGGTCCTTCCCGGTCGTTCCAAGGTGCAGCGCTGGA
This sequence comes from Guadua angustifolia, assembly GCA_036346375.1. Classification (NCBI taxonomy): domain Eukaryota; kingdom Viridiplantae; phylum Streptophyta; class Magnoliopsida; order Poales; family Poaceae; genus Guadua; species Guadua angustifolia. The sequence goes on from CM070519.1 coordinate 20,680,075, forward strand.
AAGGCGACAGCCCTCTCCTTAGTTCTGGTGGCTCTGCTGGCGGCCGAGCGTCCTATAGGGAGGCTCTGCTCTCCGCTGCGGCCCCGGTCGTATCTTCCCCTGCCGTTCCCAAGGAGTCAATTCTAAAGGCGCCGTCGCATTCAGCTCCGGGTAGCGCTTGGCGTCAGACCGTTCGACGGGCTGACGCTTGTCCTCCCAGGCTGTCTAAAGACGGTTGGTGTGTGGTGGAGAGTCGCCGTTCGCGCAGGTTTCGTCTCCAGCCTCCGCGGCGTCCTCATAGGCCTGTCCCTGCTCATCTATTGGGGAAGTGCTTCAATTGCCTTTCTCCTTCCCACCGGGCGGCGGATTGCGGTGCTAGGACGCGCTGTTTCCGTTGTCTGGCGCCTGGGCACCGTTCTTACGTGTGCCCGCGCCGGAACGGGATCGTGCAAGTGGCCTCATCTGCCCCTTCTCGCCCACGAGCTTCTCTCGTCTGGCGTCGCATTGACAAGATGGCGGATCCTCCCCATTCCCATGGCCATGACGTTCCCCCCCTGAGCTCTGATGATGTTGTGAATGGCTCGGGCTCGGCTCCTTGCTCTCGTGGCAAACGTCGTCGTCGGCGTGGTCCAAGACGGAGGGCGTCCCACCTTGGCATCGACGTGGGAAATGGTGTTGATGTGCCTTCGCCGCCCAGGCCTGCGGACGGGGCTCCTCCGGATTCAACCGCCGTTGCTGTTCCTAGGCCTGTTCGCATTATTGATCGTATTGCCCGCATGGAGTTCTTAGAAGATGATTTGCGGAAGGCTCTGTTTGTCTCGGTTATTGGAAACTCCCCGGCTGCTGGCGCAGAGGCGATTGTGGCGGCGATTGCTCGCAGGTTTAATCTTGAGGCTGGGTCACTCGTTCTGCGCCGCGCCGCGTCAGAGATGTATCTCTGTGCCTTCCTGACGAGGCTACGGCGGTCAGGGTCTACAATGGAGGGCAGGCGTTCATCTCGTCATCCCTTCGGTTACACATCATGCGCTGGTCTCGCCGTGTTCATGCTTCTGGTGGTTCGCTCAATTTCATCGTCGACATTGAGTTGCATGGTATCCCTGCGCACGCCTGGGACCTGGTGACGGCAGAACACCTCCTAAATGAGTTCTGCAAGATTCGGATGCTCCATCCTGCCACTGCTGATCGGGAGGATTTCTCCTCGTTCAAGTTGAGTGCTTGGTGCTCCAGGCCTGACCTCGTCCCTCGGACAATGGAGCTCCAAATTGTCGAACCGGTTTTGGTGGAGGATGGTCCGCCGCTGCTCCGAACCCTCGCATATCCCATTTCTGTCACCGTGTCTGCAGCTGCTCCGTCGTTGACGGGTGAGGCCCCTCCGCCTCTTCCTCCGCGATCGTGGCCGTGACCATGGTAGCGGCAATGGCGTCACCCCACATCGCCGCCTCCGTCCTCGCCAGGCGGCGCGGCGGGTGGGACCTCTGCTCAGGGTGGCGCAACCCGCGGTTCCATCCATACACGACTGGGGCCCCGCCTCCCTGGCGGTGACCACGTGGCGGCTCACCCCGGTCTCCGGGACCCGGTCATCCAGGACTCCGTGTTGGCGGTGGTTGCCCCCTCGTGCGATATGGAGCGCATTAATGGTTCGGTGGCGGCTGCATGTCCCCAGGCGCCTACTCTGTTTCAAGCTGTTGCCCCTTCGTGTGACGGGACGCGATTTATTGTTTCGTTGGCGGCCACAAGTCCCCAGACGCCAACTATGCTTCAAGCCGCCGGCACTTCATCCCAGGAGTCGCAATCAATCTGTGATTTGGCCAATCCTTGCCAGCCGGAGTTCGAGGTCGAGATTTCTCTCCCTCCTCCTGATGTGGCGACTTTGGTTGGTCCTGCATGTCGAGCCGCCGGCCCCTCTTCCCAGGCGACGCATTCAAGCTGTGATTTGGCCAATCCTTGTCAACCGGAGTCCGAGGTCGAGATCTCTCTCCCTCCTCCTGTTGTGGCGATTTTGGTTGGTCCTGCATGTCGAGCTGCTGACCCCTCACCCACGCATTCAATCTGTGATGTGGCCAATTCTTGTGAGCATGTGTGCGTCCCCAATAACGAAATCCAAAGCGTTTCTTGGCCAAATCGGTGCAGCAGGAACGACTCCTTCTTTGAAAAAACTTATTCCCGCCGACGACCGCGTGTTATTGCCCCAAAGGAAAAAGTGAGCTCCTCTCCTGCTGCCATGGTGAATGGTAAATCCTTTGTTGAAAAACTGAAGAAGAAGACTTGCAAAATCATGTGTACCCCTCCCACCTCCAGAAGATGGGCTAAGGCTGCTTCTCTCGGCGCTCCTCCACAGCCTTGACCCATGCAGACTTCTTGGTGTTGGAGTTGTAGCCTCTGTGGAGCCTAATCCCTTGAGAATCAAGAAGCGGGTGATGAAGGCTCTGGATGTCATTGGAGATCAAGGTTGCATTGATCAACAAGCCCTTGATGAATATGCCAAGACCTTTGGGCAGGTGCTCTCGGCAGAGCATGTTAAGGCTCTTCTGGCCTTTATTGGATGGTGCCACGGAGATAAGCCATTGATCTGGGCGGTGTTTCCATTTCTTTTATTTGAAGTCGTTTTTCTTATTGATAATGTTTCCATCTAGAATTGTTTCTTGGAATGTTAGAGGGCTGAACTCCAAAGCCCGGCAGAACTCGGTGCGTACTTTTATTGATTCCTCTAGGGCAGACATTGTTTGCTTCCAAGAGACGAAAATGGATGTTATTTCTAGGCGGGTCTTGCTCACCTCTCTTGGTCCAGACTTTGATAACTTTGTTAATCTGCCTTCTATTGGGGCTAGTGGTGGGCTGCTCGTGGCATGGCGTCATGGCCTTGGTCCTGCTAGAAGCACTAGGATTGACAATTTCAGCACCTCCATTCTGTTCGCTACCGATCAAGGCACCGAATGGTGGCTTACCTGTGTTTATGGGCCACAAGGCAACAATAATAAGATTGCTTTCCTTCAGGAGCTGAGAGTTATAAGAGATGCTTGCCATGGTCCTTGGGTGATAATTGGTGATTTCAACCTGATTTATCTGGATGAAGACAAAAATAACAGTAATCTGGATAGAGCCATGATGGGCAGATTCAGAAGGCTTATTAATGATCTTGCTTTAATTGAATTGCCTCTTCACGGTCGTAAGTTTACTTGGTCCAATCATCAGGACTCTCCAACTCTGGTGAAGCTTGATCGTGTGCTATGTTCTCTGGAATGGGAGGACTTGTTCCCTAACTGTTTGCTTTTGAGTGGTGCCACTGAAGATTCAGATCACTGCCCTCTTATTCTTGGATTGAGGGATGTCCAGGTCTGCAGAAGAAGATTTCATTTTGAGGCCTTTTGGCCCCAACTGGATAGTTTTCATGATGTGGTGGCGGCCTCCTGGTTCTCAGTCCAGAATAGCTCGTGCCCTTTTGATACTCTAGCAAGAAAGCTCTCAGTAACTAGGAGAAACCTTCAGAGTTGGAGTCAGAAAAATGTGGGACACATCAGCACTCAGCTTGCCCTTGCGCGGGAAGTTCTTCACCAATTGGAGATTGCTGAAGATGCTCGGGTTCTTTCCAGTGTGGAAGTGTGGTTTAAAAATCAGCTCAAAAAACACTGCCTAGCCCTGTCGTCGCTCAAGCGAACAATTGCCAGAAGTCGTTCCCGCATTGATTGGCTCAAAGATGGAGATGCCAACACATCTCTCTTTCACAGAGCTGCAAGACATAGGAAGTGTAAAAATTTTATTGGTCAGCTGACTGATGGAGATCTTGTTCACATTAGGCATGAAGACAAAGAAAAGGTGATACATGAGTTTTTCCATGGTCTAATTGGTTCTAGTTTGGACAGGGATGTCACTGTCAATCTTGATGAGTTAGATATTCCCTCTCATGATCTCTCCTTTTTAGAGGCACCCATTATGGAGGATGAGGTCTGGAAAACAATCTCTGAACTTCCCCCTGACAAGGCTCCTGGCCCGGATGGGTTTACAGGGCGTTTTTACCAAGTCTGTTGGCCTACCATCAAGAATGACATTATGGCTGCGATGTCTGCTGTCTGGAGCAGGAAATTCAGGAATTTTGGACTGCTCAACAGTGCCTTCATAACTCTTTTGCCAAAAAGGAAAGATGCTCTAAGTGTCAAAGACTATAGACCTATTAGTCTGGTCCATAGCTTTGCTAAACTCCTGACCAAACTCCTTGCCAACAGGCTGGCAGGACGGCTCAACCAGTTGGTTTCCCCAAATCAAAGTGCGTTCATAAAAGGAAGATTTATTCTTGATAATTTCATGCTTGTGCAGCAGACGGCCAGATTCTTGCAGCAGCAAAAACAGCCTCGAATTCTCTTAAAACTGGATATTTCCAAGGCCTTTGATTCGGTATCATGGAGTTTTCTCTTGGAGGTTCTTCAAAAACTTGGGTTTGGTCAAATCTGGCGTGATATCATCAGTGGCCTTTTGGCCACTTCATCCACCCAAATCCTTTTGAATGGCATCCCTGGTATTTTCATTGATCATAAGAGGGGGTTACGGCAGGGCGATCCTCTTTCGCCAATGCTTTTTATTCTGGTCATTGATGTTTTAAGTCTCATTTTTTCCAAGGCTTCAGAAAATAGTTTATTGCATCCTCTTGCTAACAGACCTTTGCAGCACCGGATGTCCATTTATGCCGATGACGTGGTTCTTTTCTTGCGGCCTCATCCTTCTGATATTGGCTTATCTCTTGATCTGATTAACCTTTTTGGTGAAGCCTCAGGTCTGAAAACTAATGTGCATAAGAGTAGTGTCATCCCCATTCAGTGCACCAATTCTGAAATTGCTATCATACAGAGCCTCCTCCCTTGTGAAATTCAGACTTTCCCTTGTAAGTACCTTGGAGTGCCACTATCTTTGAAGAAATTAACAAGAGGACAGATTCAGCCCATCATAGATCATATTGCTGACCGTTTGCCGGGGTGGAAAGCAGATCTCTTATCTAAAGAGGGGAGGAGGATCTTAGTGCAGCACGTTCTTACCTCCATGGTAATTTATCTTGCCATTGCTTTGGAGCTTCCTCCTTGGGCCATCAAGTCCATTGATAGAATTAGAAGAGGCTTTCTTTGGAAAGGAAGGAAAGATGCAAAAGGTGGTCATTGTTTGGTGGCTTGGACAAAGGTGTGCCTTCCTAAGGAACTTGGAGGACTTGGAATATCTAATATCCAATATCTAAGTTGGGCCCTTCGGATGAGATGGATGTGGCTGCAAAAAACAGATCCGGGCCGCCCCTGGGCTGTTTTTCATCTTCAAATGCACAAGAATGTTCAAGCCTTCTTCTCCATTGCAGTGTTTACAAAGGTTGGAAATGGGGCTGGTACTTTATTTTGGTCTGACAGATGGCTTCGTGGTCAGAGAATTGCCGATCTGGTTCCTTTACTCTTTGCTAAGGTTAATAGAAGAAGGGCCAAAAAAAGGACTGTTTTGGAGGCTCTTGATGGCCATTCTTGGGTCTCTGACATTCAAGGAGCTCTAACTGCTGGGGTTATCTCTGAATTCCTTTCACTTTGGGATCTCATTTCTGAAGTGGTCCTCCAGCCAGAGGTTGAAGACACTCATGTATGGAAGTTTTCATCAGATGGGATGTACTCTGCCAAATCTGCCTATAAGGCCTTCTTCCATGGGACTGTGGCCTTTAGACCATGGGAAAGAATTTGGAAAGCCTGGGCCCCTGGAAAATGTCGGTTTTTTATGTGGCTTGTCGTGAAAAACAGGTGCTGGACGGCTGATCGGTTGGCTAAGCGTGGTCTCCCACACCCGGCGATGTGCCCGCTTTGTGATCAAGCTGAGGAATCTATCAATCATTTGCTGCTCTCCTGCGTTTTTGCTCGAGAGTTTTGGTTCAGATTTTTGCAGAATGTCGACCTTCAAAACCTAAGTCCTAGACCGGGTGAGGAGTTTTTTGATGAGTGGTGGGAAGGAGTTTTGGCTGCAGCTCCTACCCTTGTTAGAAAAGGTCTTAATTCTCTAGTTATTTTAGGGGCTTGGACTCTTTGGAACCATCGAAATAGGTGCGTGTTTGATGGCCTTTCTCCTGCCATTGCTCAGGCTTTGTCCCTTGCTGGTGAGGAGATCAATCTTTGGAGATTGGCCGGTGCTAGCAGCCTGGCTCCAGAGGAAGTTTGATCTCAATAGGTCTTTAGTTGTTTAGTTGTTCTTTGGTCGTTTTCTTTTTTTTTCCTCAAAGGTGCGCTGTATATTTTGAGTATATTTGGGTGTTTGATTGTATGGGCTCTTGCCCCTTTTTTCTCTTCTTAATATAATGATACGCAGCTCTCCTGCGTGTTCGAAAAAAAAAAACCTACAAGTTTCAGATTTCAGATGACGCTGGAATCTGGAGTTCTACCAAACAGGCCCTAACTGTACCTTCAATAAGTTACTATAGTTCTTAGAAGACATTGTGACTATTGATCTGATTATCCAAATAATTCGCCTTGAACATAGTCTTAACTAATTTTGCATGTATCTAAGTACCTTATTTAACTAAACTCACATATTTGCTATGAGATTTTCTACTATTCTTACCAAATTTGAAGTAAATGAAGCATTGCAGCCTGAGAGAAGTGCATCATGAAATATGCACCTAGTGCTGAATTTATATGCACCTAGTGCTGAATTTTCTTACTATTTTTTATGCTATTTTATCTACGGATTAAGTTGATTATTGATAATTATTCTGTTGTACAGAAACCAATCGGCATAGTTTCACTTTTGGATGAAGCATGGTAAGATGTTCACTTTAAGTTATCATGCACTAATGAGTTGCACATTCTGATTTCTTTCTAGTCTTGTTATACAGCATGCTTGGAAAATCAACACATGAGACTTTTGCAACGAAGTTATTTCAGAATTTTAGAGGACACCCCAGACTGGAAAAGCCAAAGCTCTCAAAGACAGATTTTGCCCTGTCTCACTTTGCTGGAAAGGCATGTTCTGTGAACCAACATTTCTTGTAAGACATTCGTGGAGTTTTGTTGCTTTTGAAAAGGTTAGAATATGTGGCATTGATGATTTACTCTTTTAGGTGATATACCAAACTGATTTATTTTTGGACAAGAACCGAGATTATGTAATTGCAGAGCATCAGAATCTTCTGTCTTCTTCAAAATGCTCATTCATTTCTGGGCTCTTTGCTTCACAACAAGATGATCCATCAAAATCATCTTATAAATTTTCTTCTGTAGCTTCTCGGTTCAAGGTATAGCCTTGCACATTATTATTTTCTTGCTTTATTCTAACTCAAATTAAATGCTATTCCTTTCTCTCTATCTATTTGCAATATAAGTATCTCTCTCCTTCCCCCTCCCTCCCTTTGTTCTTTTTTAAATAATACATTTTAAAATAAGTTTACAAAAACAATATGTTGAGAAAAAAATTACAAAAATATAAACAGATATCTATTTTGTCCCAGATTGAATTGGTCGATGGATTATTTTGTCGTAGATTCATTTGGTCGACAAGGCTGAGGCTTCTGTCACTAATTCAAATGGCGACAAAAGTTCTGTCGCCAGTTTATTTGGATTTTCAAATGGCGATATGGGTGTATTTTTGTTAAAAAAAGGGCATATTATTGTTACAAAATTATTTTTAAAATGTATTATTTAAAAAAATTCCTCGATGTGTGTGTCTCGTCTACTATCTCTGTCCTCTGTATGCACATGCGCATGAGTGGGTCTGCACTAAGTTCTTTGATCCTATTGTTCTCTTAACAAAAATACATATTTTTCTGTAAAGTTCATTTTATTTAATTTTACTTATGATGTGGTCAGTTGTCTAATGTCCACAGCAACAACTCCAAGCGCTTATGGAAACCCTTAGCTCAACAGAACCTCATTACATTCGCTGTGTAAAGCCAAATTCTCTGAACATTCCACAGAAATTTGACAATTGCAGTGTACTACAGCAACTGCGTAGTGGGGTTAGTACCATTGATTCCCCCCTCACACACTAATATATCATGGCTTCTGATTGATGTCATCAGTATCTTTGTTCTGCTCAACTCATATTCTTGTCCTGATACGCTTCATTGGGAGCATGTGATTTATTTAATTGAGTTACTTTCTTGTATTTCACTCCAGGGTGTCCTTGAGGCTATTAGGATAAGTCTTGCTGGTTATCCCACAAGAAGAACATATACTGAATTCGTTGATCGCTTTGGACTTCTTGTGCCAGAACATATAGATGAAAGGTAAGCCATTGTTTAACTTGCTTTCTTTACAAAGATAACTTGGGATTCCTGGAATTGAGTGTACCAGGTGTTGAGAATTTGAACTGTATAAACATTTCCAGTCACCTAATTTGTTGGAAATGGAAGAAAAATCAGATTTTGATCTTTTATAGGAGAGCAATAGGTTGCGCAAGGTACATATTCAGTTTAATATTGCTTACCTAAATTTTATTATTAGGATCAGCAGCATAGGTTAGGGAAGCTATCTGACTTATATGTAGCATGCTACAATTTTTGGCTCAATGTGCTAGAGATAGTAGTTACTTATCTGTGGCGTCTTGTAAATTACTCTTTTTGCCTATATGTACACTATGTTGCACTTTGGTCCCGATTGTTATATGTGAGCTCGGAGGTTCAAATCCAGGCTGGTCCAAAAATCTAGGGCTAGCCACCCACAATCTGTAAATTTACACACACAAGAAGTTGATCCAGCTTTTGATATAGGCTACGAATTGAGGATGTGGGTGTTATACAATATCCTATATTGCCTTGTATAGAGATTGCTAGTATCCTAAATTGTCTGTATAGAGTTTGCTAGTATTCTATATTACCTTGTATAGATATTGCCTTATATAGGCTTTCCTTTTATACCCACATATACATGTGTATATTCTGACCTATTGACCTCATGATGAACACAAGTGCAATTCATAATATGGTATCGAGTAAGGTTAGGGTTAGGGTTTCACTAGCATTGCACTTGTGCCATCCACCACCTTCTCCTTGTTGGCCAGCCACCGCTCTTCCTGTGGCTCTTCCCGCCGCTTGCCGCTGTTCTCGTCCGACAATTCTACAGCCTCCGGCGGCACCTCGTCTCCTCTCTACGCACTGCTGACCCTCTCTGCCAGCTTCTCCTCGTCTACTTCAGCCTCTGTGTTCGCCATGGCCGTCCGGCGCCAGACCACGCTGCCACCTCCTATGACATCCTCAGCCTCCACGCTGGCACCACCACATGGGAGATCAAGGCTGCATTTCATCGTCTGGCCTGCGTCGTCCACCCATACTTCAACCACGTCATTTGCTCGCCGCGCGCCGACCTTGAAGGACATAGAGTCGACGCCCTAGGCCCCCATCACCGAGCGCCAACCTTTGCCCCTCTCCATTGGCGTAGGTTAGAGCTTGCTCTACCAGTCTCCCTCGGTCCCGCGCGCTGACCTCGAAGGACGTGGAGTCAACACCCTTGGCCCCGTCAGCTGCGCGCCAACCTCTGCCCCTCTCGCCATCATAGATTAGGGCTCGCTCTGCTGCTCTTCCTCGATCGCGGTCTCCCTTGGTCAAAACAAAGGAACCTCTCTGTTTTGATCACCAAAAAAAATGTTGTCGTCTTCTAGTTCTTCTTTGGGCACTATTTGTGTTCCTTATTATTGCCCGATTATCTTTGATAGTCTTAATTATCAAAACTAGGTTCTATATGTGCACATTCACATATGTGGTCGGGGACTTTGGGAGTTTCTCATCTGTGAGCTACCTTGTCCGCCTCATCCTACTCCCCCTGCTATGCATGTTATTCCCAAGGAGGCTATTCATGCTACTCAATAGAAGGCATATGATGATCATGCTAATGCTGTGGAGTTTTTCAGATTCAGTTTGTTGCCTACAAGATGTGGTACCTTCGCTATTTTGGTTGCTAGCATGGAGGTGCATCTCACTGGAGACATGGTTGCTTTATCTTCGACATAGTTGATGTGGGTGTATCTTCAAGACCGCTATGAGCCTGCTAGCGATTCTTTGTACCTAGCTATTGTTTGACAGGAGCAGTCGCTGCAATAGGGTGATTCTACCGTGGATGATTTTTATGTGCAGTTGTCTTCAGTGTGACGTCAGCTTGATTCTCTTGGATTGGTGGTTTGCCGCACTTGCTAGTGTTGTTACCGTCAGCACTCATCCGGAGCTTCGTCGTGTCTAGTACTTCTTAACATGTCTCCAGGCTGAATTTGAGTAGATTTGTGCCTAGCTACTCGCTCACCACCCTCGTGTGACCTTGTTGGAGGCCCTTGTAGCTATTCGTACTGAGACTCACATTCGTGGTGTGGGTCTACTGGTGTCTCCTTCGGTCTTGGATGTATGTGCACCAGTTTCCACATCCATTGTGCCTCGTGTTGCCCCTCCACTAGTGGCGCCTACTCCAGTGGCAACTGCTAGGGGTGGAGGGCTTCACAACACCTACTATGACAAGAATGTACATGTGGAATTGTTCTGTTACTGAAAGAAGAAGGATATTGCTCGTCGAGGTGGGCGCCCTCCTAAGGGCGTTGGAGGCTTGGGTGCCTCCCCTCAGAGGGCCTCTGCTAGTTCTAGCTACTCCTATCATTGTTCAAGCCGTAGATGGTACATCTCTTTCTGTTACAGGATGTGGCACTCTTTTGTCTTCCTCTTTTCATGTTCCTGTTGTTTCTCATATTCCCAAATCATGCAGCTTATCTCCGTTGGCTAGCTCACTGATCATAACTATTGTGTTATCCTTGATTCCAACTCTTGTTGTGTTCAAGATCACTACGTGGGCTTTCTGGTTGTTACTGGTCCTCGCTGTTGTGACTCTTAGTGTCTCTGGGGGCTTGACTAGCTTCGTCTTTCTTCCGCTGCCCCTTCCACTCTCTCTGTCTCCTCCACCGCTTCCTCCTCCGTTGCATCCTCCACTGTGTCGTTTGCTCAGTGGTATCAACATTTGGGACATCGTTGTGGTTCACGTCTATCTTCTTTAGTTTGTCGTGGTCTTTTAGGGTCTGTGTCTGGTGCTGCTTCTTTAGATTGTGAAGGATGTAAGCCTGGCAAGCAGCTATAACTCCCCTATCCTTCTAGTAAGTTCGTGCCACAACGTCCTTTTGATCTTGTTCATTCTGATGTTTGGGGTTCCGCTCCCTTTGTTTGAAAAGAGGTCATAGATATTTATTCTTTTTATAAATGATTTCTCTCGCCACATTTGAATATATTTTATGCCTTCTCGTAGTGAGATTTTATCTATCTATAAGACTTTTGCCACCATGATCCGTACTCATTTTGATTCTCCTATTCATATTCTTCATGCTGACTCGGCAAAGAAATATCTATCAGGAGTCCTTCATGCTTTTCTTGCTGAGTAAGGCACTCTTTCTCAGTTTTCCTGTCCTGGTGTTGATGCTCAGAATGGTGTGGCTGAGCGCAAGCTCGTCATCTTAAGACAGCTCATGCTCTTTTGTTTGCTTTCACTGTTCAACCTCACTTCTGTGCTAAGACTGTTTCCACTGCCACTTACTTAATTAATATTCATTCTTCTTGTACTCTTCACAGTGAGATTCTAGTGGAGCTTCTTTGTGGCATGACTCCTGATTATTCTAGTCTTCACCTCTTTGGGTGTGTGCACTTTGTTCTTCTTGCACCTCGTTTACACACCAAACTGACCGCTCAGTCTGCTGAGTGTGTTTTTTTAGGATATAGTGCCAAGTATAAGGGATATCTTTGTTGGGATCTTGTTGGCTGACTGATGTGAATATCTCGGAATGTTACTTTTGATGAGTCTCGTCCCTTCTATATCCTCATCCTTCTTTCACTCCGGCATCTCTTGTCGAGCCGCTTTCTTTCCTGATTTTTCTTGATATTCTAGTTGCCACTTTTCTCTTTCCACGGTTGGTGTCTCCTTCATCGTCGACCCCTCCTTTGGTGTCTTTTGCATTGCTTGGTGTCTCCTCTAAAGGTTTCTCCTGACATTGTTCCTTTTTATCCTCTATACTACACTCGTCGTCCGCGAGTTGAGGATTCTTCTGATGTGCCATCTTCTCCTGCTGAGCGATCCACCTTCTTTAGTGCCTCCTCACGATGATCTTTGCGATCGTCAATCTATTCGGCCTCTTAAGCGCCTTGGCTTTGTTGATGCAGCTCTTGTCGAGCCGACTTTCTTACCGTGATGTTGTTATTCATCAGGAGTGGCAGCATGCAATGGAGGAGGAGCTTGCTGCCTTTGAGCGCACTAGCACATGGGATCTTGTGCCCCTCCATCCACGTATTCGTTCTATTACGTGCAAGTGGGTCCATAAGGTTAAGATTCACTTTGATGGCTCTCTTAAGCATTACAAGGCTCGTCTCATGGCACGTGGTTTTCTGCAGGAGCATGATCATGATTATGATTAGACTTTTACTCTTATGACTCATATAATCACTGTTCGTACTCTTCTTTCTATAGCCTTTGTTTATGAGTGGCCCATCTCTTAGCTTGATGTCAAGAATGTCTTTCTTAATGTTGAGCTATGTAAAGAGGTCTATATGCAACTACAACCGGGGTGTTCTATTGCTGAGGGCATAATTTGTCAACTTCGCCGCTTTCTCTATGCTCTTAAGCAAGCCCCTCTTTCCTGGTTTTGAACGTTTTTTCTGTGATCATTGCGGATGGTCTTTCTTCTAGTGCTCATGATCCTGCACTTTTTATTCACACTTCGCCTCGTGGTCGCACTCTTCTCCTTGTGTATGTTGATGACAAGATCATTACTGAAGATGATTCTCATTATATTGCCTTTGTGAAGGCACGTCTCAATGAGTAGTTTCTCATGTTTGATCTGGGTCGCCTTTGGTATTTCATTGGGATTGAGGTTTCTTCTACACTTGAGGGTTTCTTCCTGTCCCAAGAGAGGTATATTCAGGATCTTCTTGATCGTGCTTCTCTCACTGATCAGCGCGCAGCCGAGAACCCCATGGAGCTCAATGTTCACCTTCGTTCTACTGATAGTGAACCTCTCGAGGATTCTACTCACTATTGCCATCTTGTTGGAAATCTTGTTTACCTTGGTGTCACTCATCCCGACATTTTGTATCTAGTGCATATCTTGAGTCATTCATTTCCGCTCCCACTCAACTCCACTATAGTCATCTTCTTTATGTTCTATGATATCTTCGTGGAACTATTTCTCGCCATATTTTCTTTCCACACTCCAGCTCCATACAACTCCAAGCATATTCTGATGATACCTAGGCTAGTGATCATTTTGATCGTCGGTCTCTTTCTGTCTGCTGTGTTTTTCTTAATGGTTCTCTCATTGCTTGCAAGACTAAAAAGCAGACAACAATTTCTCGTTCGAGTATTGAGGCTGAGTTACAAGCTATGGTTCTTTTGACAGCACAGGTTACTTGGCTACGGTGGTTAGTTGAGGATTTTAGTGTTTCTATTTTTACACCGACTCCTTTTTTATCTGACTGCATAGGTGCTATTAGCATTGCTCGAGACCCATTGAAGTATAAGCTCACCAAGAATATCAGTGTTGATGCTTCGTACATGCGGTCACAAGTGCAGGATCAGATTATAGTCCTTCAGTATATGCCTTCAGAGCTTCAATTGGCAGACTTCTTCACGAAGGCACAGACTAGAGCTCAGCATAGCTTTATCTCTCCAAAGTCATTGTTGTTGATCCATCATGAGTTTGAGGGGGGTGGTTAGATAATACCCTATATTGCCTTGTATAGAGATTGCTAGTACCTCGCATTGCCTTGTATAGATATTGTCTTATATAGACTTTCCTTTTGTACCCACATGTACATGTATATATTCTGGCCTCATGATGAATACAAGTGCTTTTCATAACAGCACAAGGACCTTCACAACACTAGCTTCAAGCGCTTACTATCAGTGCTGTGCTGCGCATACAAAGTAGAGCGAACCAAAGTGACTTGCACTATTGCACATGCAATTTCTTATATTCATGCCATATGTTCAGAACACGTGCGATATAAATATATCTTTTCTTGGGAATCTCTCTAGTCTCACCTGTCAGTGTGGATTAAGAATTGTTGCCACAAATGCAACCCCAGATTTATATAGTTATATTCTTAACAATCCACATTGGCTCAAAAACAATGAGTGATTTTGAGCCGGGTGTTATGTTTTGCTTTCTGGAAAATTTTCTCTGTACATGATTATAGAGTGATGAATCATTAATTTTGCTTTTTTTTTTTTTGGGCTATTGCAGGTTTGATGAGAAATTGCTGACAGCAAGAATCCTAAAGCAACTGAGTCTCGAGAACTTTCAAGTACAGTATCCTAATTCTATCCAGCCTTATACTATGAAAGTTTTGTTTTTGTTTTGTTGGGGATAGGCACCCTTTTTGTTTTAACTCAAGCATTCAACTAGCACTAGTCAGTCCTCCAACTACAATTATATCATTATTGCTTTGTCTATGTTCTTTTTTCCTTTTAGCAAAAAAAAGAAAGGATATAGGGTTATTTTTGCGTGGTATTCAGTTCAAGTTTTAAGATGGAACTGATGTGATATTCAAGAACCAAAAGGTGCATTACCCCTTTTGCTAGTGTAGTAGATCACCAACAGAACTAGGCAAAAGTCAAATAGGCAATTGTTGCATTAGTTGCGTATGATTCATTTAAGCATGTTATCCTGTATTAGCTTTCTATGCAAAGTAAATATTTGACTGATATTAACTTGACCTACGTGGGTCTGACTATATTCTTCAGCTTGGCAGAACAAAAGTTTTTCTTCGTGCTGGGCAGATTGCTGTTTTGGACTCCAAACGTACTGAGATTCTGGAAGGTTCTGCCAGGATCATTCAGGCTCGCTTTCAAACCTTTATTGCTCACAAGAACTATCTTTCTACTAGGAAAGCTTCTATTTCTCTCCAAGCATACTGCCGAGGTTTGTTGGACATTTATGTGGTTTTTTCACTCTTTATGTAAAGCTATGCTAATTTCTCTCTACTAGATAACATGCCCACTTGCCCATTGCATCTCTACTTGGTTGTTAGGCCATACCAGTTTCAAAGTGGCCAAAATGCTAACAAAAAGTGATATAAAATCTTTGATTAGAGAAAGCACAGAAACTACAACTTTTGACTAACTCAAAGCATTGAAGATTAAAAAGCTGTGCTCAAGATCTCTTTCCTATCCTCATCTTTTCTCACTAGTGTGCTTTCTTATGTCATAACCACTTACATGCTGTATGAAATTTTGTTGATCTGGTGACTAGCGAGCTTTTTTAAACATGTTTTGAGATTATTATTTTGCAGGGTGTTTAGCACAAAATATGATTGAAGCTAAGAGACAGATAGCAGCGGCTGTTTCAGTAGAAAAATACGCTCGAGGATGGTTCTGTCGTTGTGCATATTTGCATCTTTGTTCTGCAGCTCTTGTTATCCAGTCTGGTGTTCGATATATGCTAGCAGTTCAGAGATCACTGCACTTGAAGAAGGATAAAGCTACAACTATTATCCAGGTCAGTCTCATCTTTGAGCATGTTGAACCAAATGAATCAAAGTTAAAAAATCATAGTACATCCACCCACCCACTTCCCCATATCTTACACACATGTCATTTATACATGGCTGTTCAGTCTGAACAACTACACCCCGTTGCTAAGATTCTTAAGACAAGGAGCAAGTATGTCAATTCATGGGGCATCAAATGTGTCAATTCTTCAGTGTTTTGCATGTATCTGATCATGACTTTCTTACCTTGGCATAGAAAGTTAGCTTTGTTTGTTGGTGGCTCACGTTTGTTGTGAAATGTAAATCATGCAAGCTCATGCGCATGTGATGCTTATTGTTTCTTTATTTCTTGATGCAATTACTCTCTCTCTCTCTCTCTCTCTAGAAACCAAGTATGTTACTTTTAAGTCCAGAAAATATTAGTATTGATATAACTGATACTCAAAATTTGTACATGTTATTCCATTACCAATTATCCCATTACCAATGTTTTGATATTATTTTTAACTTTTAAGTTATAGAATCTTTTCGTTGCATTGAAGATTCACTTGCCCTTTGTAGATTTCCATGATTATTCTATGCTTCTCTTTTTTGTTTTGTTCATTCATCTGGTTGATGTGTACTGACAATCCTGTCCATTTAACATATAGGCTTGGTGGAGAATGCGGAAGCTCCATAATTTCCATCAGCAATACCGACACACAACAGTTCTCATTCAGTGTAGTTGGAGACAGAAGCTCGCTAAAAGGGCATTGAGGAACCTTAAACAGGTATGAATTATGAAAGTTTATTAATTCTCCATTTATCTTGGTTATGTGGATGGAAGCAGTGTTCAGGAAACTGTTTGCATCAGGAAAAGTGCTACTTAATTTTTCAAATTTCCAAATTTAAGTATTTGAAAATTTGATGTTTGGATCATCCTAAAGAAGTAGAAATACAGCTCTCTGCATAAATTGAACATCAAATAGTGTCATTTAAACCATGAACTGGCCCTATTTTAAAAAACTGGTTAGGACCAATCTGACTGATTTTCAGTTTTTCACTGGTTTCTTAAACCCTGGTTCGGAGTAGAAGCCAACTTTAAATTTTGTTTGGAATCTTACTAAATTTATAAGATGTCTCCAAAATTGGCAATATATTAGCAAAACTTGGTTTGATTACCATATACAGCATTTATTGTACCAAACTGAAAATGTCCATGAGTGGGCATATTGGTCAATAAGTAGCTAATGGGCCACTAGTTATTACAGTAATTTCACTGATGATAGGTAAGCTAGTGTATAAGTAGTAGCATGGCTACTGATGGACAAGTATTATTGCATGAGGTACCTATGATGGGTGGGAAGCCAACATACCTGCAATTATGATAAATGTTGTAAGCAAGTTTATCTAGATACTAATAGTAGAATTTGGCTGTTGGACCTGACAACTCATTTTACCATTCCTTCATGAGTGGCCGTCAGTTTGTTCATGCTTTTTCTTCTGTTCTTTTGCCATAAAATTCAGATTAAGCACCAAAATATTAAAAGAATGAAGTGATGAATTGATGATACCTTCCTTACAATGAGTATGCATATCTTATTGTGCATTCAGAAGATCCAAAACTTAAATTTTGCAGATAGGAATCATATGATGATGAAAGGTAATTGTGCTTACTTAAAATGAAATCCTTTTCCATTAACAGATGACAACACGGTAACTTTTCTCATTCTTGCATGTCCTGAACTATTTACTTTTACAGGCCCATTATAAAACTTGTATTAATGTTGTGCCTAATTAGTGTAGAACACTATTTTGCTTATTCATGTTGTCTACCTTTCTCATTCTTGCATGTCCTGAACGATTTACTTTTACAGGCCCATTATAAAACTTGTATTAATGTTGTGCCTAATTAGTGTAGAACACTATTTTGCTTATTCATGTTGTCTACCTTTCTGTATGAATATTGATCATATAATGGATGTATTTGCATATGTCATACAGTGTTAAGTACATTGATACTCTTAGTTCAAGTTTGCATAATGGAAAAACTTCATGTATGGAACTTATCTATTTTGAAGGCTGCATATGAGACTGGAGCTTTACGTGAAGCAAAAGGCAAACTCGAGAGGAGCTTGGAAGATCTTACTTTGCGATTCACCTTAGAGAGGAGGCAAAGGGTATGCTTCTATGTGATGCGAATTTATTATTGTTAAAACCTACAAAGTAAAGCACTTCTCCAGAGTTAAGTCACAGGATGCTTCCTGTAGAAATGTGGTAACCTGGAAGGACTTGGAGGATTCAATGAATACATTGTGTAGGTGTTTTAGTAGAGCAGCTAAATTAGTTCCACAACGGGTATACATTGTATAGGTATTTTGGTATATGTACGTCTGATTGTTTTCTGGTTTTCTTTATATTTCTCAGTAAAGTAATTGTGTACTCTGTCATCTTTGTTGTCCAAGAAATATAGAATTTTACTTTTCTAAATTAATGATTGTTCATTTCAAATTTTTATTTGATAATTATCAATTATATAATAATGAGTATCTACACAGCTAGCTGTTGAAGAGTCAAAGGCATTGGAGGTCTCTAAGCTTCTTAAAGCCTTGGAATCATTAAAATCCGAGTTAGAGGCAGCCAACAAAGAAAAGAATAATGGTTACAAGAAAATTGCCTCACTTCAGCATCAGTTAGAGTTGTCGGCCAAGGATCAAGAAGCTCTCCGGAACAGTCTTGCTCAGAAAGAAGAAGTTAAGAGGGAGAATAGTTCATTGAAGGTGTTCCCCCACCTATAACAGTTAAATTTATTGTGTATGCCTATTTCAAGTTTGAGTTCCATCCAAATTTTCATGCCACTACTCCCAATTTTGATGAATGTGACTTTGTTTTAGCTCCTAACAATGTCATGACTCATGACCTAGGATTTTTTCCTCTTAATATTGAAATATAATGGTATTCTAGTTAGTGGTTTCTCTTAATAAATTTAGTTGCTTAACACACTTTTTGCCTTTTGCAACCTGAACAAGGTTGTATGCTAAGCATTCCTGTATAAGATCTTGATATACAATTGTAGTGCATATTATTTACTCTTTCATAGGTTGATTAAAATTTGCTTGTTTGAAAGGTCTTGAACCTTATGTTTTATGCAGACAAAGAACATAGAAATGGAGCAAGAACTCTTGAAGGCTAAAAAATGCAGCCATGATAATATGGACAAGCTGCATGATGTGGAAAAAAACTATCTGCATCTTCGGGATAACTTGAAAAAGTAATTTTTATTTTTACAGTAATATCTAAGAGCTTCAGTATGTGCATGTTATTATCAGCGGTATTTTGTGAAAGTATAGCTTTTTATACTCACACAGTTTGTTGCTTTTTCCTCAGTAACTAAATGAAAGGAAATTTCTCAGTAACTATATGAAAGGAAAATTTTCTTCTTCATTATAATGTCACGTACAACTCTCATTTACTAAATAATTTTGACATTATTGTTATAGCTTGGAGGATAAGATCTCAAATTTGGAAGATGAGAACCATATATTGAGGCAGAAGGCCTTAAGCTTATCTCCTAGGCACAGCCGCACTGGGGTATATGGAGCTTTTCATTGTTCATTCTAGACATTATATCTTTTCTTGTTTTGGATACTAAACTTACACTCTGTTCAATTGAAGGTATATTAGATTCTTGGTCAAGAACTAAAGTACTAATGAATGTTTTTGTTTTTATTGGTAGAGCCATCCTTTTGGGGCTTCCCCATGCAGCCCCAAGTCATTCTTTGTAAGACACAACCTAACTTTCATTTTTAGTGGAAGAATCATCTGAGTTACACTTATATGAAATTTTGTCTCCTTTCAGGAATCTTCACCTGTAAAACTTGCACCTCTCCCACACAACCTGACAGAATTAAGAAGATCGAGGATGAACTCTGATAGACATGAGGTTGAATATTTCTTTCTATTCTGTCTAGCTTTTAGTTATCTCCACAATGAGTGTTTTTGTATGAAGTTACGGTTATTCAGGTTGAAAGTGGCTCTTTCAGGAGTATCATGAACTGCTTCAGCGGTGCATCAAAGATGATATGGGATTCAAGGAAGGAAAACCAGTTGCAGCCTGTATCATTTACAAATCCCTTCTTCATTGGGGAGCATTTGAGGCTGAAAGAACAGCTACGTTTGACTTTATAATTCAGACAATCAACACTGTTCTGAAGGTTAGAATCCTGTTTTATATCCTTGACTTTGTGACTATGGTGCTGTTGTTACCGGTCTTAATGTTTTGTTTTTCAGACAGAAAATGAGAATGACATCTTGCCATACTGGCTAGCCAATGCTTCTGCCCTTTTATGCCTGCTGCAAAGAAACTTAAGGTCAAAAGGATTCATTGTGGCACCATCTCGATGTTCTTCAGATCCTCACTTAAGTGAAAAGGCAAATGATGTTGGTTCCAATTCATCCAGCTTATTTACTTTCCAGTTTGTAGCTTTTCCTTTGTTCACAACCAGATTTTCTTTATGTTCAAACTGAACTTCAACCAAGGCATTATTATTCCAGTATTACCAGAAGTATTTTGTTGAAAGGGTATTGGTCCATGCTGGTCAGTATCAGGGTTCAATTTACCACTGGCAACAGACCTGTTACTGCAGGTTACCGCTTAAAAAGGTTCTGACCAGTATAATTGGTACCGACCAGTATTAGAGGTATTTAGTTCTCTTTTATAAGGATATAGATACTATAAAACTAAAGAAATGCATATCCATGGAAAAACATGAAGAAAATATGGTTGGTCATAACCTCCCCGCAAAACAGCCAGTTCAGGAAGAAAACATGAAGAAAAGATGGTCATAACCTTCCCAAAAAACAGCCAGTTTCAGGCATACCAGCTGGGACCTCGATTCTGTTCAGTATATGCCAGCAGAGGAAATATCGAACCTTCACTTTTTATATTTAAACAAAAACAAAATATCATTACATATCTCAAATTATTTCTCACCATGTCTAAACTTTCTTACAGACATTCAGATCTCCTTTGAATGTTTTGGGACAACGGCAGAGCATGTCACACATTGATGCTCGATACCCAGCTATGTTATTTAAACAACAACTAACTGCTTCCTTGGAGAAGATTTTTGGCTTAATTCGTGACAACCTGAAGAAAGAGATATCTCCTCTTTTAAGCCTTTGCATTCAGGTATGTGTTCTAATAGTGCCAATAGCTAACTAATCGCATCCAGCATGAGCTTTTCTTTAGCATAGTTCTTTGATGCCATCCATACACTCAATCTATTCATATTTGAAATTAAACAACTTTAACCTTATATCATGATGAAAAAGGCACCAAAACTTGCTCGAGGAGGCAGTGGAAGGAGGTCCAGATCACCTGATGTGACCTTGCAGCAACCAATAAGTGCTCACTGGGATCGGATTGTCAAGTTTTTAGACTCATTGATGGACAGACTACACAAAAATTTTGTGAGTTTTCCCATACAATGTTAGCTGTACTTATTCCAAACGTGCAACATTTTGTTGGCAAATTCCTTTTCAAGCTACTAGAGCTACACATTTTATGCACATTTATTGTAGCTTAATAATCAAGCAAGTGTACCTGGGGATTTGACGCTTTCTTATTTCTCTCTATATCCTTATACTTAACGACTATATGTAGGTAATTGATAGTCTTCACATTCACAGGATAGTGCAATGACGTTTTGTCTATTGGACAGATGGAATTATAATGTAGTTCAGTATCTTATGCTATCATTAATTTCTTGTCTTGAGGGCTTAGCTTGTTGACATGATCTAGGGAGGAAATTGCCCTCCAGAATTTTTTAAATTGAGGGAAAAGATTGACTGAGGATGAATAATCCAATGTTGCCATTTCTGGGTCCACTTGATTGTTTTGAGGGGATTTCATTGAATCATTATTTTGGGAGTCCTGGCACAAGATAACAGGTGATATTAGATTTTTGTTTGTCGAACTAACAAAATAGATTGATCACACAATCATGTGAAGTGTTAGGATCTAATTCTACAAATTCAAGTATATGGCCTTAATTGTACAACCCGACAAAGTACAAGATGTCGAGAACCCATATCAACTAAATTTTTTAGCAAGGCTTGATTGCACAGAAGTAAACACTAGAGGAAGCTTTGTTGTAATTTTCCATTTGAACTTATCGGCTTCTTTTGCTCCTGTCTGTCGTTCCTAATTCAGTAGTTGCTTGCCTTCATGATCCGAGCACTCGTACTGATCTCACAATTCAATATTTCTTTGTATAGGTACCTTCTTTTTTCATCCGTAAGCTAGTTACTCAAGTTTTCTCCTTCATCAATGTACAGTTGTTCAATAGGTTAGTTTGATTCCTGCTTGCAAACTATATCTTGGAAAGCCTGCAACTGCATATCAGCTAGCTCTTGATTTAGTATGCTTTCTTAATGTCCCAGTTTGCTCCTACGACGTGAGTGTTGCACATTTTCAAATGGAGAATATTTGAAATCTGGGCTATGTGTACTGGAGAAATGGATTGTGGATGCTACAAAAGAGGTTTGCAGCAGGTGCAGCTCCCATTTACTTGATCATGACCAATGTAGCACCTAACCTTTCTACTTTGTAGCATGCTGGCGCAGCTTTGGATGAGCTGAAGTACATCAGACAAGCGGTTGACTTTCTGGTAAATATTATTATCACGTCTAAATGGCTAGATGATGATATTATTGTCATGTTTTCCTCTCATTGCATTACTTGAAATTTGCAGATTACTCCTCAGAAAAGCAAAAAGACCCTTGAGCAGATTAAGAAGAATATCTGCCTGGTATTGGAAATTTTCAATAGCAGTATTTTTATAAGAAACAATTTATGCTTCGGATAGAATTATCTTTCCCAGTTTTTTTTTTTTTGACAAATTTATCTTCCCCATTTAACACTCTTTTTTTTTGTTTAATTGATTTGTGACAGGCGTTAAGTTTGAGGCAGATATATCGTTTATGCACAATGTACTGGGATGACAAATATGGTACACACAGTGTATCAGCTGAGGTATGTTCACATCTTTGTGCTAGCTGTGATCTACAGTCATTTCTCTGGATTTCGGCTAACTTGCGGACTGTTTACAGGTTGTTGCTAAAATGAGGGACATGGTGAGCAACGATGCACAAAATCCTGTGTCAAATTCGTTTCTTTTAGATGACGACTTGAGGTTAGTGATCCCAAAAGATTAGTGGCAAGAAGCTTCAGCTTATGCACTTACCAGTCTTTCTTAAGTCATCTACATGATTCGTGTGCTTAGACTTCAGCTTATGCACTTATCAATCTTTCTTAAATCATCTACATGATTCATGTGCTTAGAGCCTTAGATTACATTTATGTGTGTGGTTCTATTTTCATCCTTTCTAACTTCCCCAAAATTGCAGCATTCCTTTCACAACAGAGGAAATAGCAGAGCAAGTACCAGCAATAGACATATCAAACATTGAAATGCCGTCATCGCTTCGTCATGTTCACTCTGCTCAATTCTTGATGCAGCACCTTCAGTCACCGCACTCGCTGAGATGAAACTGCCTAGGTGTGCTAACAAATAACATGACCCGGTAGCTAACTTAGAGGAATACTAAGTTAGTAATAAACATATAGTTTTCTTTCTGACATGGCTGGGTGATCCGGTTATTTCCCGTTCATTCATAAGCTTTTGCTTATTTTCTTTTGTTATATGTTGACATGCCATTATGTCAAGCCCCTCCCAACTACTATCTTCTCATGTTTTTGTTTACATTACTGAAACGATGCAGTGCTTACTTCCATGTCTCTCATCTTAGCTTTTCCATTTAGAAGCCATTTCGAGTATTTTGTTCTTGATCGGTTGCTGCAAATAAAAGATTAATTTGTCAAATTCAAGACCTCCCCTGTGACTCGTTGACTTGTCTTCATCTCAAGTCCTGTAGATATGGAATATTTCTGTTACGTTTTTTGTCTGTCTCTGTTAAAGTATGCTGCCAAAACAGTGCAATTGACTTTATTTGTACCTAATGTGCAATTATACACCTTGTCCGTGACAAGGACATTGCATACATTTGGAAGGTCCGACGAAGATTCAAAGCATAGACTAGAGAAACTGAAAAAAAAAAAAAAAGAATATCATGGTCTTCTTGCAGCGAAAATTGTCTGAAGCTTGGCAAAGTCACGGATAATTTAGAAATATATGACGATGACAACAAGGACTCATTGAGAGGGTGGGCGCAATGACTTTCCAGAAACTATCATTTTAGTCATGTTTGGAATGTGGGAACTTCTTCCGACTTTTGCATGAATTAAAATGTTTCATGTGAAAATCATATAAAATTCCCGCGTTCCAAACGGGCCTCGGAAAGACAACTATGGTAAAAACTCTAGGTATTTGACTTTATACAGTGTGTATGTGTAATTGAACAGTCCGTAGTGAGGCCAGTGGGCCTTTTTTATCTTGCAATATATAAGATCATAATTATAAATTCAGTGACAGCGACGAGAGTGCGAATGCACTTCTCAAGCTCCAATTTGTCCAAATGTGGACAAAATAGCGATCAAACAACGATGGATGTCGCTGTAGAGTTTTTTTTTTATCAGCTTTTGGCTTAGCATGTCGTAGACTCGTACAGACACTTGACCAAGTGGATCAGACGCAACCTAGTGTTAATTAGACACACATTCTTTTCAATGGTCAGTGGATTGCTACTGGCTTCTGCCTAGCTTAGTTCCTTTTTTTATTATTATTTTTAGCAACAGATTCTCTTGAACCGTCGATTGCCAATGTCTTCATTGGGCAAAACCCTTTCTAGAATCTAATGACTTGTGTCGAACGTCCGAAATTTTCGGATACATTGCAACATTTTTTTTATACGCGTGCAACATTTCTTACCAACGTGTGCAACATTTTCCTTCGACAAACAGTGAAATTCGCTACAGTAAACAGATGTTGCAAGCGTTAAAAAAATATTGCACGCGTCGGAAAAAAATGTTACACGCGTAGAAAAAAAATGTTGCAAGAGACGTCCGATGGGATAAACAGTGATCGGATGTCCGAGCGCTAGTATCTCCCTTCTAGAATACATTAAAAATACAGAAACTATAGCTGATTGGAAACTATACTCTTGGGTAAATTAAAACAATCACTCCGTATCACCGGAATGTTGACCATTGACACCATAAGAAGGCCATGTAGTGAGTACTCCCTTCATTCCTATATGTAGGGCGTATAATTTTTTTTGCAAAGACTAAGATAAATCATCAATGCGTTTTGTTTTCTAGATTTCCTCTAATTAACCGTGATTAATTATGCCTCGTTCACTCTGCATCAGCGACCATTGGCCATGCTCATGCATGCATGCACTCAAGAGCACTTATTGGCCGCCCATGCATGCATGCGGTTGGTAATTACTACTGGCCAATTAATCTGCTTATGCATACGCTAATTAATACATATGCTTTACAAAATAAAATTTTCAATAAAAACTAAAACGCCCTATAAATAGGAACGGAGGGAGTAGTACTTAGCTGTCTGAGGACTGAAGAGTTGCTCAAAATTTGTCCTAGGTCGGCACATGGTTGCATGCAAGTCCTCGCCATGAAACAGTGGAGCTGTCGGCAGTTGGGTTAAACAGTGGAGCTGTCGCTTTGAAACAGCGGAGCTATCACCAGCCACTTTAAGGCCTTGCTCTTTTCCCATACATACACATTGTTGTAGATATATCTGTTTTGTAGCAGTGAAGCCATTAAGATATCATTCGTTAATATATAAGTTATCATAAATTTAACTAGTACACTTACCCACTCAACTGTATATGCATCTAGATATTATGGTATAATTGTCCTTGATGTACAACTCTACTTCCAATAATTGAAATAAAATTGTATTTGTTATATAACACTACAACTCTACTTCCAATGATTGAAATACAATTGTATTTGTTATATAACTCTATTTATATATGATTAATCGTACCGTTATAATCTGGCCCCATTAAAATAAGTGATGGAGATTTTTTTCTTTGATATACAACTCTACTTCCAATGATTGAAAACAATTGTATTTGTTATATACGACTAATCTGTATCATTATAATTTGGTCCCACTAAAATAAATGGTGGAGATTATTTTCTTTTTCTTCCGATTAATATGAGAATTTCTAAAATTTAGGATTAGTGTAGGATTTTCTTGTCCTTAAAACAAAGGAGATACCTTAAATATCATCAGATGTTTTTATGTATATAGATTCAATGAGAAATTACTAATAAGAAACTGCTAAAAACCAATCAGCTACTCTTTTCAGAAAATCAATCAAATTCTTTATCATTGGATTCAACAAGATCCGCGCTCTTCAATCGCCACGGCAGGCCTCAAACTCGGAGGGAGACGATGGAGCTGGTAAACATTGCCAACAACCCAAGTTATTTTTGTGTGTGGTGCCAGCGTGGGAGGCAGTCCATTGCAAGGGACATGGTGTTGATGGCGTGGCAACCAAGGTGGATGGGGTGTGTAGCATTAGTAGTGACTCATCGATGGACCTTGCTGGTGCCGAGGGTGTCAGTGAGGTGGGAGGCGGAGGCATGCAGGTAGAAATGTTAGATCAGAACTTCTGAATCCTCTATGTATTCAGTACTAGTCTAAAAAATGATACACATAGTTAAGGTGATATCACAACATATCAAACGTACTTCATTAATTCAAATATTTAGAGTTACATTATGAGTGGCATGCAGGCTAAATAAAAAATATAGTGGTGAAAAAAAATGAAATAGTAGTAAAGCCTAATAGATTGCCATAGGCATTCGACTGGAGAAGTGGCTGTAGGATCGAAATATACTAATGTAGCAATCAGAGGGGGTGAATGATTGCGCGGAAGATAAAATCAAATTTTTGAACTTTTCAAACACCCCAATCGAAACTCAAATTGTTTGGAAATCAGTTTATGCAGTTGGAAAACAAATAGACCATGAGATCACTTAGGCGACGGTGGCATCTGCGACAAAAGAGATCACTTGGGCGACCAGTTTGGGTACTTGGGCGACCAGTTTGGCACTTGGGCGAGTAGTTTGGGCACTTGGGCGACCACGCGCACAGTCTGGGCGAGCAGACCGATATATGTCCACTAAAATAAAAATTCCTGAAGATTCAGCCGTTGGATTGATGTGAAATTTTAACTGTAGAAACTAAACTTAATTTTGCAGCTAACACAAAAAGAATCATGTCAATCGGATCTACGGATCTAAAGTTATGTCCTTTGCAAAATGACTAAATCCGGGCGACCACGTGAGCAGTCGGGCAAGCAGGACATCAATCTGGGTGAGCAGTAATTCCCAAAGATCTAACTGTTGGATTGATGTGAAATTATAACTGTATAAACTAGACTCAATGCCAAAGTGAACAAAAAAGGAATTAGGTCAATCGGATCTACGGATCTAAAGTTATGATTTTCACAAGATGACTGAAACAATTAGCGATCTAACAGCTGGGCGACCAGGCTAGCAATCTGGGCGACCACAAATTACCAAAGATCTAACCGTTGGATTGATATGAAATTTTAACTGTAGAAACTAGATTCAATTATGAATCAAACCCAATAAGAATCAACTCGATCGGATTTACGAATCAAGAGATATTACCTTCGCAATCTGACTGATGCAACAAATGACGAGGAAATTCAATTTCACCTTCAAGGCTGCGACGGACCAAACACCAGAGAGGACTTTAGTTGTTACAGATCAAACTTCTCATCACCAGAAACACAAGCATGTTCAGATCATCATCTATCTTCTGGTTGACTTGATGTATGCATGCACGATCAGAACTTAAACCTTAGAACCGAAAGAACATCTCTTCACAATGCACAGTAGCGGACATGAAGTATCTTTACGGAAGATTGATTTTTATTTCATTGTCTAAAGTACTCCAACACAAGAGTACAAACCCTAATACTGGCTCTCACAAATAAGCAGGGACACCCCCCTATTTATATAGAGCAATCCTAACGAGATAGGATACAACTCCACTTCCAACATGGAAAGAGTCTCAGATACATCTCAACTTGGCCCAATGTGGTCAAAAACAACTCTTGCTGTATGTATGTGACCTTTCTTTGTAAATTACGTGACTAACCGACCTCCATGTGCATGTTCTCTAGCGAACGTCTCGCATGACATCCTCGACCACCAAGACCTCGATTCCTCCACGAACCTATTCCCGAACCTCGGTTCCTCCATGAACCTAGTTCGGTCCGTCATCGACCACGTTAAGCCTCGAGCAACACTCGCACACGAATTAACAAACAACGCGTCCGAGCACAAGTCCAAGACTTGACTCAAGATTAATCCATGCAACCACTCACACGAGTGCATTGCATTAAGCAAAACCATTATGCTATCCCCAGCATAATCAAATGAACATTTGAGCACAAGTCCACCACTTGCCTCAAAAACAACCCATGCAACCATTCACATGAGTGCATTGCATCAAGCAAACTCCATCATGCTATCACCAGCATGATAATCATTTCAACATAGCACATGCACAAGCACCACACATGCCATAACCAAAATCACTTTACAATGCTAATTTCACCATTCAACCAATTTTTTATCACAGGATCTCACAATCTCCCCCTTGATGAAAACATTGGCAACATCATTTGGAAACGAACATTGGCATTCACCTTACAATAGCAACACCATTTTTAAAAGAAGTAAAGTGACCAAAAGATAGAAAGAGAAATCCCCCCTACAAAGAAGAACAAAAATCTCCTCCTATCTAAAAAGAAATCTCCCCATATCAAAAAGAAAGACTCCCCCTAATAGAAAGAAGAAATGTGTGTGTGAATGTGCAATGTGTGACCAAAAATCTCTCCCTTTGACTCCAAAATTTCTCCAAACTTCTCCCCCTTTGACAATGGATTCATCAAGAATGCAAAAAGAGAACAAAAGAGAAACTTCTCTCCCTTTATGTTTGTTGTTTTCCTTTTTTTTATGTACTGAGCATTATGAATCATGCACAAATGTAACAACTTGATTACCAAGTCATGCTATCAACAGTACTTGCATCCTCAAATCTACACATAAACAATGTAGAGTAAGCATAACTAGAAATCAAGTACTATTAACGATTTTTTTTTGCATGGCATGATCTCCCTTTCTCAACAATCTTAAAACCTGAAAACATTGAATTTTTGTGCACTTTATTTGTGCTTTGAAAAACTGATTCATTACTTTGATTGCAACAATAACAATTGCAAGGAATTACATGCATCATCAGCCTTACTTTTCAACCATGCCAAGCAATCACAAGCTTAAGGTTTCATGGTTTCGGTCATACACAACCTCTTCCAAGTTTATATCAAAGTGCAATGATAAACAGTCTCGTAAAGAAGAAGTGCGACAATACATGACCTTGTTATTGCATTTATCAACAATCATTTTTGTTTTAGCACTTAGCTTTCATATTTAGCACCTTTTCGAACAGGATCAAGATAGCCAAGAAAGTTCAACCATGACAAGATTTAATTCAAGTTGTCATTCCATTTAAAAAGTCATGACATAAACTACACCATATATGTATAAGCAGAAGTTGCAAAGACCTTGTAGCATAAACATGGCTTCAAATGACATATGTGTGTGAAATACAATGCTCGATTACTTTTCTTTTTTTCATTTTTTGTTTTTCATTTAAGAAACACACGAAACAAAAAGCATGTTACACAATATTACAAAAACTTCAAAGAACTCCCCCTCAAAACAACCATCTTAAAAACCTTCTACAAAATTGTCACCTAAAGGGAATAGTTTAAAAACAAAAAATGAAAGAACAAACCTCCCAAAAAATAACTCCCCTCAAATGGCAACAACGAAAGAAATTTTCACCAAAAGCATCCAATAACTCCATGAAAGGCATGATATAAAATATAACATCAAATGGATAACCAATGAAATCAACAACAATTAGAGGTAGATGATGATATGCATGTGCTTGAGTTATCATGGTATGTTCAATTAAGCATAAGCATGAATCATGATAAGTGAATTCAAAACATGAAAGGCATGATATAAAATATAACATTCTTGAACATGCATCATCCTAGGCACAAAATGAGAAGTGAAATGTGCCTTCCTGAAATTAGACCTATTTCTTTCTTTTCTTTGTTTGGCTAGCCTAAAACAAAAATCTACTAAATGTCCATCTTTACCACAATGAGTGCAAGTGTACTTAACATGATGTTTAGCTTTAGGAATGTAGTAACATTTGCATTCACCATAGTAGAAGATAACAAACCAGCAGATTTGAAAACCATTTTCTTAGGCTCATTTGCAATCTCAAGTTTTCATCTTTCAAGTGTCTTAACAACAGTAGGAGCATGCGACTTATAATGAGCATAAGAATCAAAACCTAAACCTTTGTGATGAGTACTGACTTTTGATTGATCCAAAATCATGTTTAGGTTTTTCTTTCCAGTAGTGAACCGTTCTAAAGATTTTTCCAAGTAATCAACCTTTTGAGACGAGTTAAGCAGGTTATTACATGGAGCGTCCACTTTTCCTTTACATTTTGCGACAAGTTGAGCATGAGAGAACTTCATGAGTGACCATAGCATCTGTCATTTGAGAAACACTAGCATTTGCATCATGCAACTTCAATTCCAGTATAGTACATTTAGAACAATGAGTTGTATCATGCAAATCAACAGTTGAACAGCTAGCGTTTTTAACATGTTTCTCATTTTCTTTCTTTTCAGCATTGACTTGTTCTAACAAAGAAACATGTTCTTTCCTAAGCACAGTAAGCTCACTGTAAATTAAGTCACATGATTTGCAAGCATCATCATCAGGAATCAAAGATTTAAATCTAGCAATTTCAGCATTCAAAGATTCCACAAGAACATCATGTTTCTTAATCTTCTTTGTCGCGTTTGTCAAGCAATTTTCCAAGACGAACAACAACAATAGTTAATTCATCGTAAGAAGGTTCTACCTCATTGCAATCGCTGTCATGATCGCTCCCGGTGAAGCTTACATCACTCCTAGCCATGAGACACAACCCCGTCAATTCATGTTTGCTTGGAGTTGTTGTATCATCTTCAACTGCTCTCCTAATCCACATCACTCAAATTGACTTGTTCAAGAGTGGAAAGGACCCGGTGGACAACTTTGCTGTTGATGAAGCTCTTCTTCTTTCTATTTCTTGGAGAAAACTTCTTCTCTTTTCTTTTGTCATTGTCCTCCTCTCTTGATGCTTTACCTGCGAGTTTAGGACAATTTGAACGCATGTGGTTGAGATCACCACACTCATAGCACCTTGGAGGGCCACCACCAACTTTCTTTCTCATTCTCACATTCTGCAAGGCTTTATAAAAATGAGAAGAAAGTGATGCCAAGTCTTCTTCCGAAAATTCCTCAATCTGTTCATTGGTTAGTGAAGACAAGAAGGACAAAGCAAAACTTGAAGAAGCATTATTTTGAGACATGCTAGCTTGAGAGGTCAATGCAATTAATTTATGATCAGTCCTCCTAGCAAGAACATCCAATTCATGAGTTTTTAGCTTAGAGAAAAGAACATCTACAGTAAGATCACTCATGACAGTTGATTCTCTAATGGATGTAACTTTCATCTCCCAAATAGACATGTCTAATGCACCAAGCAATTGTCTAGCATTAGTAGCCTCATCAAAGAAAACTCCAACAGCACGTAAGTTGCTAAGAATCTTATTAAAACGTGCAAAGAAATCATCTAGTGACTCATCAGGCTTCATCTCAAATCGCATATATTCTTTCTTGTATATGTCTTGAGGAACCTCTTTGATAGTGTTTGAACCCTCATGATAATCACAAAGAGATTTCCATACCTCATATGCAGACTTGAGATGAATCACACGGTCGAAGTCACTTCTTCCCAATCCTTGGATGATCAAATTGCGTGCTCTGCTGTTCGCTTCAACATGTGCTTGATTGGTTGCATTAACTTGATCATTATCAGGAACTTGATATGGCTTGTACACCTTTTCCCAGATTGCAAAGCCCTGAGCTTGAATGTACGCCTCCATCTTCGCTTTCCAAAACTGAAAATCAACACCATCGAAAATACAAGGTTTTGTCGAATACCTATCCATCGCTACAGTTCTAATCACCGGTTAAGATTAATTAGAAAAACCTTGCTTTGATACCACTTGTAGGATCGAAATATACTAATGTAGCAATCAGAGGGGGGGGTGAATGATTGCGCGGAAGCTAAAATCAAAATTTTGAACTTTTCAAACACCCCAATTGAAACTCAAATTGCTTGGAAATCAGTTTATGCAGTTGGGAAACAAATAGACCAGTCTGGGCGACCAGTAGATCACTTGGGCGACCAGTTTGGGCACTTGGGCGACTAGTTTGGCACTTGAGCGACCAGTTTGGCACTTGAACGAGCAGGTTGGGTACTTGGGCGACCAGTTTGGCACTTGCGCGAGCAGGTTGGGCGACCACGTGAACAGTTGGGCGACCACGCGCACAGTTTGGGCGAGCAGACCGATATATGTCCACTAAAATAGAAATTAATGAAGATTCAGCCGTTGGATTGACGTGAACTTTTAACTATAGAAACTAGACTTAATTCTGCAGCTAACAAAAAAAGAATCATACCAATCGGATTTACGGATTTAAAGTTATGTCCTTTGCAAAATGACTAAATCCGGGCGACCACGACGATCGGAACAGCGGGACATCAATCAAAAGAGCTATAATTTCCAAAGATCTAACCGTTGGATTGATGTGAAATTATAACTGTATAAACTAGACTCAATTCTGAAGTGAAAAAATAAGGAATTAGGTCAATCGGATCTACGGATCTAAATTTATGACTTTCGCAAGATGACTAAAACAATTAGCGATCTAACAGCTAGGTGACCAGGCTAGCAATCTGGGCGACCACAAATTACCAAAGATCTAACTGTTGGATTGATATGAAATTTTAACTGTAGAAACTAGATTCAATTATGAATCAAACCCAATAAGAATCAACTCGATCGAATCTCTTGATCAAGAGATATTATCTTTGCAATCTGACCGATGCAACAAATGACGAGAAATTCAATTTCACCTTCAAGGTGCATGATTTTGACCAAACACCGAGAGGACTTTAGTTGTCACGGATCAAACTTCTCATCACCGAAACACAAGCATGTCCAGATCATCATCTATCTTCTGGTTGACTTGATGTATGCATGCACGATCAGAACTTAAACCCTAGAACCAGAAGAACATCTCTTCACAATGCACAGCCGCCAGACATGAAGTATCTTTTTGGAAGATTGATTTTTTATTTCATTGTCTAAAGTACTCCAACACAAGAGTACAAACCCTAATACCTGGCTTTCACAAATAAATAGGGGACACCTCCCCCTATTTATATAGAGCAATCCTAACGAGATAGGATACAACTCCACTTCCAACATGGAAAGAGTCTATATACATCTCAACTTGGCCCAACGTGGCCAAAAACAACTCTTGCACGTATATACAGCCCACCTGTTGTAATTACGTGACTAACCAGCCTCCATGTGCATGTTCTCTAGCCCGAACGTCCCGCATGACATCCTCGACCACTAAGACCTCGATTCCTCCCTGAACCTAGTCCCGAACCTCAGTTCCTCCATGAACCTAGTTCCGGTCCCGTTATTGACCACGTTCGCCCTCGAGCAACACCTGTACACGAATTAACAAACAACGCGTCCGAGCACAAGTCCACGACTTGACTCAAGATTAATCCATGCAACCACTCACACGAGTGCATTGCATTAAGCAAAACCATTATGCTATCCCTAGCATAATCAAATGAACATTTGAGCACAAGTCCACCACTTGCCTCAAAAACAACCCATGCAACCATTCACATGAGTGCATTGCATCAAGCAAACTCCATCATGCTATCACCAGCATGATAATCATCTCAACATAGCACATGCACAAGCACCACACATGCCATAACCAAAATCACTTTACAATGCTAATTTCACCATTCAACCAATTTTTCATCACATGATCTCACAGTGGCCTAGCCCTCCTGGTCCTCACCATGGTAATACTCCACTAAAACAATAGAGTAAAGCATAGTGAGTACTAGAAGTATTGTACAAGTTATACGGGAATGCATTATTAATGCTAAGGTGACAAAGGAATGCAATACGGTTAAATTTTGCACAAAATAGTAAGTTTTAAGATATTCTAAGTAATTTTCAACTACATAATTTTACTTAAAGAACATTTCATTTTTAAACATTTCTTATCACATGATCCATCATGGAGCTAAACCAAATTTTCCCACAATGGAATCGCTCCATCATAAATTCAATTTTTTTGAAATTATTTTTGAAATATCCAGTTATAATCTATGAAAGGCTTGCTTAGCATGTCCTTAACCGATGGCTCAGCTAATCGATTAGTTTTACACTCTTTAGAGATTGTATAACTTTACCCATAATACATGATTGTCCTCTTTTGCAAAATACACATTTCCTTTGATGTGCGGCAGAAAATCATGACAAAGCCCCTAAAAGGCTCCATCCCATATAGTCAAGCCCGCTAAGGTTCAATCGCTCACAAGGTTAAAACCGCCCTAGTTAGAAATCCCCTCTTACGCTGTGACGGTCTAACCAACCCCACATTCAACCCAATGGCACAACTAACAATAGAATATTTCAAAATGGATATCCAGGTCTATCATATATCAAACTTATGATAGTATGATAATGTTTTACATTCAGCAGCTAACAAACCCGTCCTTAATTGACCAAGTGAGCTTTTCAACATTTTAACAACCACCTGTCAACCATTCTTACCTAGTCTAAACCATATTTTAATTTAACCTGACAATTCATGAAATATCAAAGCATAGTTTTAGATTTGAATAGAACTTTGTTTGACACAAATTCCCGAAAGATCTAATTTTAGTTCTAAGTATATCTAAGCAATTTTCTAAGTATTCATCATATATCCAAGAATACAAACTTAGAGATACAATGGAGTAAGGTAATCATATTTCAATGTGGTTTTAACCAACCTGGGCATAACTATCTGTCGGTGTTTCGTATAACCGGCAAGTAGATTTGTAAGTATAGGGGATCACGCGCCCCCTCTCCTCGAATGGTTAGGCTAAAGGAGCCTCGGATAAACACTGGATCGGGCTGAGGAGACTCAGATTTATACTGGTTCGGGCCGAACGTCCCTACTTCCAGTTTGTGGCGGAGGATCTCGTTGGTCGGGGTATGGCGGATTACATGCGAGGACTAAGGACAGGCCCTTAGCACTCGTCCGAACAGGCGGCTTCGGGAGCTTCGATCGATTGTTCGAGTCGAGAAACAAGAGAGGTGGGATATGGAAGAATGGCGGATTCGCCCATTGCCGGGGACCCTGCCTCCCTTTATATAGTCGGAGGGCGGGGTTACACTTAAAGTTTGGAGAAAAGAGGTAGGGGTATGCTATGCCACAGAGTCTTGGTCTTGATCTGGTGATCGACGGGTTCTTGTTCACCCATGCCGAAGTTGGTAGACACAACGGTGATGCTTCATTGGAAAGGCGTCGCTTGCCACTATGCTTGCTGCTCGGATGATGGCGCCATCTATCTTTGTGCCTTGGCACCGCCGGGTTTGGAG
Source organism: Guadua angustifolia (assembly GCA_036346375.1). Taxonomy (NCBI): domain Eukaryota; kingdom Viridiplantae; phylum Streptophyta; class Magnoliopsida; order Poales; family Poaceae; genus Guadua; species Guadua angustifolia. Next base: position 20,715,122 of record CM070519.1, read on the forward strand.
CGCTTCTTCATTTGTACCTAAGCGGGCGAAGCGGACGGGTGCTTGACTTAGTGCCCCGCCACCTTGGGAAGAGCCACTGTCCCAAATGGTTGTCGGGTCCATGGGGCAGTGACGGCTTGGCGCCGACCCGGTGATGTGGGGGGTCGTCAAGCTGAGCTCTGGGGCTCGACCACTGCAGCTGTCGGGGCGGCGGGGCACTGACCAAATGGACCCAAGTCGGAAGCGCCCTAGGAGGCTGGTCGGGTCGAGGTCCCGGGGCTCCTTGGGGCTAAGGCCGGCCCAAGACGGTTTATTCGGTGATCCACCAATACAATATTCAATGATAATCCCATCTTGCTGTAGGAACGGAGACTTGGGTAATACCCTCTCCCGCCTCCGGCTGCATCGCTGATTTGGGCTGCGAACCCAGATGACTGAGAGAGATACGAGCATGTATACCTTGCTGTGGGGTACCCCTGGTATAAGTATTCGTCACTATCCATTTTAAAACTATGATTGAAATTATATTTGCTAAAATTATGCATGCAATAATTTAAATTCAGAATAAACTTTAAAAACTGGGTTCAATATGATTAAAATGTGTAACTTGATTTGATCGAAGGGCTAGTGCTTAGAATCACCGACGGGGTACTCTTCCGACTCTCCAAAATCTATATGTTAAAAGCAACCAAATTCAAATAAAATCTAAATAAATTGAAATAATATACAAACTAACATAAATAAGTAATTTAGGATTTTAGATGAATTTAGAAAGAAAAATAGAGTTAACTAAAGTTCGAACAGAGGAGAACAAATTTTTGAAATATTTAATTCAAAGAAATGAGAGAAAGGAATTTTCTGAATTTTAGAATTATTTTTCTAAGTAAAATTTGGATTACTATGTTAGCATGACATTAGCAACCGGTTTTTCTTTTTTGGATGAATTATTTTTGAACAAAAATATCGTCTCGATCTAAGAAAAGTGGGCTCAGTCCTTGTGGACCGAGTCCACGGGCCGGGCCGATGCACCATGGACCCGGTACATGGCACCATGGCCTAGGCGCATCGATGCAGAGCGCAACACATGGGGAGAAAGGTGGCGCGGCGCAGCCAGGGCCCTTGGACGGTGTGGGGAGCACATGGCAGCGGGACCCAGACGGCGGCGCAAACCGGTGGGAGGCACTACAGTGGCTAGCTCAAGAAAAGGAGAAATTCGGTAAATAGAAGAAAGGGACCAAAAAATGGAGAGAGGGCAAAGGAAGAGGAGGACCTTGTGCACCTTGTGACGCGGTTGTCATCGGGAGAGATGCTCAAGAGTAGCAGAGATGTGGGGGTGCGACGTCGGACTTGAGGAAGAAGCCTTAGGTTTGTCAGCACTCCAGTGAAATGAGGGAGAGAGAGAGAGCTCGGGAGTTGGGAAAATGGGGTGTGGAGAAGGAGGCGAGGCAAGGCTTGCTTTTATAGGGGAGAGCTCGAAGAGGGGAAAACCAGTACGAAGATGACTGCAATTGCAACTGCAAAACCAACGTGAAGATGGTTGGCAGGATTTGGCCAATGGAGGAGATAAGGGAGGCCGGGATAAGGCATAGATTCTATTGCGTATGAACAAGGAAGAAATTGGGTATGAAAACAATAGAATTTGAAATCTTTCGGTTAGCAATGGAGGAAGAGAGAGAAGGGATGCACATGAGTGGAGGTTGAAGATGATGGCTGATAGGTGGGGTCAGGTCCCATCTATCACTGAGAAGGTTTTAAATTTTTTGAGATAAATTATTATAAAAGCTTTTTAGAAAATAACAAATAAAGTTTAAAAATTTGAGAAAAATTCATACAAATTTTCCAAAACATTTCAAACTTAGTAAAATTATTTCCAACCAGATTTGGGATCTAATTTTCTCAAATAAACTATTTATTTAAATCTAAAAAATAGCAAAAATGTTTATAAAATGTTGCAAATTCAGGAAAATCTCAAAAAAAATCAAAACAATGTTTAAATAATAATATGTGAATTTTAGGGTGTTACAAAAATAGAGGTGGTAGAGACGACATTATAGTGAGTCTTAATGGACCAAACAATTAAAACAAAAGAGAAATAACCGATGGTTAGATCATCCTTACAAATATCCACATGTTTTTCCGCTGGTGCCACTCGATCTACTATGTGTTGATAAAATTAATCAAAACCGACAATAGCGAGAATTGCACCTTCCCGTTGAATCTTCATCTTATTTCATATTTTACTCAATCTACGTGAACTCATGAGTCATGAAGTGATTTTACTATGGAAAAAATGATGATTTTATTAGTCCAATAAAGTACATTAATTATAGGATTCGCTTCGATGCTCACTCCGTTTCATGACAGTAAACATCAACAAGGGTATTATGTTGGTACCGGAGCCAACCGATGCCTACCTGTAGGTAGGGGTGGAAAAAACCCTCATTGGTGGGATTCATCGGCTCAATTTAAAATTGCTTCAATTACACTTGTTCATTTGTTAAACATTGAAATGAGTCAATTTCGAATGAAATTGGATTTTGCTCTAGCTCGGCTTGGCTCATTAGCTCGATTATAAAAATACTTTCAAACTATAAATAAAACGATATTAAATCAAACTGTGTCAATTTCATAAATCTCGAAAAGATGAGGGCTTGGTTCGATATCCACCCCTACTTGTAGGTGTGTGGGAGAGAGACACTGCTACAAGAATATACATCACAATCGGTTCTTTTTTGCCATCACAATCGGTTCGGTGGCGACACAAAGTCATTAGACAGTGATGAGGAAGCGCTATCACAGTTAGTTCTTGCTCGTTTGTGATAACGGGGTTATCTCTATTAGTTCTTTGTCAGAAGCGATAGAGATGACCACCTCATCTCTATCAGTTCTCAAAAGGAAACAATAGAGATGACTTAGATAAAGAGCACATCTCTATTGGTTTTTTCTAAGAACCGATAGAGATGGATGAGTTGGTCATCTCTATTGTTTCTTATAAAGAACCGATAGATCGCTTACTTTTAAGAATTGATAGAGTTGATGTTGTCATCTCTATTTCTTCCAAAGAACCGATAGAGATGAGACCTCATCTCTATCAATTTCTTATGTGAACCGATAGATTTGACCCATCATCTCCATCGCTTCCTTCTGAGAACCGATAGTGATGAGTGGGTGTGTTTTCCAATTCAGCCTCCTAAATCAACACATATTTCACACAGTATGCACATATCACATTTGCATAGTATAGATTACACATATTATGCACATATCATATTCACAGAACACAAACACTTTATTACAACACATATCACATTCATTCACAAAAAAAGAACTCAAACATGCTTAACAGTCAATATACATGCAATCGCATTCACATATGTAATATTGTTCACATATGGACTAGTAGAAGCTTTTAGGATCTCTAAACTTACCTTCCTCCGAGATAACTTCCATCCAGTACCACTAGCATAAGTGGTCTCGTAACTTGTTGAGTACAGAGATTTCTAAGCTCTTCTAGGGATATTGATATGTTGTAAATAGAAATGAGTGTTGTAATTTAAGTTTTGAAATTTCTATGTGAAAGGCTAAGTGTATTATTATGCATGTACATATACCTTAAGGAAAAGGTCTGATCCGCCGACCACGATCAGCATGTGTTGCATGATGTAGAAGCCGTAGAGGTCCTTGCTACCCTATTGATGACACTGTGAAGAAAAAAAATTAAGAAACAAAGAATAGATATTAGAACATATTAATCCTATGTATGGTAGGCACTTGTACCTTGAAGCGCACATACTACAGTTTGAAGACCTTTTTGTGATCGTGTGTCCTTCCTTCGGCGACGTAGTCCAAGAAACCCCTATATACATTGGAGAGAGATGTCGTTGAGTAAAAAAATGAACATAGTTAAATACAAAAAGTGTTAGGTAAGAGTATTGCACTTACTTCTCCAAAGCAGGCTTGATCATGTAGGCCATCGGTTTCTTCTCGATCGAGTTAAAAGTGTAGACTTTATTGTCACTCGGAACGAGCATGAGTAGAACCCAATGGTTGCTTATTAAATGGTATGCAGTGAAGGAAATAAGTTTACATATGGTTTAAGTGAAGGAAATACTTACTCCTCATGGCACGGGAGTAGAATGAAGTCCTTCTTCAACTCAGCTTTCAATGCCACCTTGATGTAGCGGAAGAGGATCCTCTGCTGTTACGGCTCTCTGCCGTACGGTCACTGCGCGTGGGTCCTCGCCACGCTGGGCCTGTGGCGGGCTTGTCTGGCGAGAGGCGAACAAAGAAATCTGCGCGTCTGATGTAGCTGGCAACGAACTCTGATTGAAGCCTAGCCATGGTCATAGACACAAGCTCAGGGTCAACAAACCCAACGAGTTGTTGATTCGTCACGACTCGCTGTCTCATTACCCTGCAACTTGTGTTGAATGTTAAAAAAATATAATGTGAAATCCTATAGAAGTCATAAGTTCGTGTTATATGGTGCGATACTCATAGCGTCCAAGATCGTATAGTAGAAATAACGATGACTATTAGTTGGTACAAATAGAACATATCCTCAAAACTAAATGGGATGTCCCATACTCCTTACGGTGGAAATGTCCCTTTCTGTAACTTACATTGAAATCGACACGCCACTCGCCCTCTTTCACTTTATCAACGTACCATCCATGGAGGATTCAATTGGCTGACAGGCAAAAGAGGTTTTCCATGTATGTAGGCCTTAAAATCATAATGGATGTCTATAACATTGGAAGAAATCGCATTGAAGAAATAACACAGTTTTGTGATTGCCAACCTAACATTCTCTGGCAGAATATTTCTAATTGCAACTGAAAACATTTGGGTCATCAAGACATGGTAGTCGTGGGACTTTATGCCAACCAACTTCAAATCATCCATGAATACAAGCTTCTTAATATTTGTGGAGTACCCTGATGGAACTTCAATACCTTAGAGACATTTGTAGAGGTCTTATTTCTCCTTTTTGGATAGGGTGTACCATGCATGTGGATGTACGGATCTTTTCCATCCTCTTCTATCACTACAAGCTTGGGCCTTATTCCCATGCAGGCCATGTCGCGACGAGTATTCACACCACCCTTTGTCTTCCTAGGTATGTTCAGTAGGATGCCAACTAAATTGTTACAAATATTCTTTTCAACGTGCATGACATCAATACAATGCCGGACATCTAACTCTTTCTAGTACGGTAAGTCCTAAAATATTGACCTCTTCTTCCAAATGGTAGTAGGATGAACAGATTTATGGCTCTTTCTGTATTGAACATCGATATGCTCCACACGTGAATATACTTGCCTTCCAATCATAGGCTATGTTGCCGAATAAACTTCTCTCTTCCCATCAAATTTATCATCCATCTTACGGTATCGATGACTTTGAGGTAGAAACCTACGGTGACCTATACACACCGTTTTCTTGAAATTCGGCAACCATAGGCTCCCAGTCTCCTTTTTACAAATATGACACATTTTGGCTTCTTTCGTACTGTAGCCCGCCAAATTACCAAGGGCCAAGAAATCATTTATGGTGCAAAATACAATAGCCCATAGGGTGAAGTGCTCTCTTTCTTATGCATCCTACACCACGACCCCCTCGTTCCATAATTTTATCAAATCCTTTATCAGTGGAGTAAGGTACACATCAATATTATTTCCCGATTGTTTGGGTCCCGAGATTAGCAGTGACATCATGATATATTTCCGCTACATGCACAACCAAAGAGGGAGATTGTAGATACACAATAGAACTAGCCAAGTGCTGTGACGACTGCTCATGTTGCCAAACGGATTCATTCCATTAGTACTCAACCCAAATCTTATATTCCTTATTTCGGCACCGAATTCCTCATATTCTCCAAATACACGTCTCGGCAACAGGTCAAGAAGTGTGTGTACCTGGAGAATACCACAGGGAGATGCTATCGAAATCTACTCTAGAGTTGTAAAACAATTTAGGAACTTGTCCAAACCATATATCCTCGAACTGTCCAAATAACATAAACAATTTGAGACTACTTGCTTATAAATATGCTGAAATGATTGGCGTATTTATAAACAAGCACACTCGAATGGGAAACGTAGGTTCCACAGCCTAAACTCTAACATTCATCATATGATCATATGACAGCAACAATAATTCCAAATTAACAAGAGAGCACTACAAAGATAATTAAATACACGTGTGCTTGTCAAATAAAGGGTGTGAAATCTGATAGGATACACGCAATACCAGTGCAACCTAAACTTTCTTTGTGGCATATTGAAATTACATAGTGTAAAATTGAAGGAGTTTGAAGGAATGCTCATATTTTGAAGAAACCACAAATTCTGCAAAAAGAGAAAAAATCTCCTCAAGTTAGAGCCTCAAATTTACCCTCTTAACACCCACCCTTGAGGATTTCAATTTTTCTCACCCATTAGAATATAACCTATTTTTTTGGGTGGCGGCGAAGAAATCTCCTTTGGAACAACAACAGAGGAGAGTTCATCCTGAGGGGTATAAATAACCTAGCGAGACACATCACAATCAGTCTCACTTAAGAAGCGATAGTGATGTGCATGTCATCACTATCGGTTCTCACATAAGAAACAATAGTGATGAGCACGTGCATATCATTTTCGATTCTTTTGTGAGAAGCGATAGTAATATGCATTCACATCACTATTGGTTCCAACAAAAGAAGCGATAGTAAATAGTGATATGCACGTGCACATCACTATCGCTTCTTATTTGAGAACCGATAGTGATGATCATGCACAATACTATCGCTTCTTAAGTGAGAACCAATTGTAATGTGCCCGGAGCTACATCACAATCGCTTCTAACCTAAGAACCGATAGTGATTATTATTAATATCCCTCCTCGTTATCTATCACAATCGTTTTTCCTAAAAACTTAAGAACCGATCCTGATGCGCACTAGGTCGGCCCGATCTTATAATGAGAACGATACGTCAATTTGATAGCGCACGAAGTAGATGGATCGGCTACTAACCACGAGATCAGCAACCAAGCAATCGCAACGTCACCACACGAGGCGATCAACCGAATCAAAGACCCGATCGGTCCTTGTACCTGCTGCAACCGAGAACAAGCAAGAACAAGGTGAGAGCAATTCTAATCCAATAATCTCAAAGATACAAAGGTGAGGTTCTGTTTCTCGTCACGGGTGGTCTAGTCGACACATGCGAACACGAGGAGGGACGCACAAGGGGTCTACCAAAACACAACAAAACCTAAACGTAAAAGAACGGTGGCGGCCACATATATAGCAGCGGCCAGGAGTTGTAGGGCAGCCAAAACAGCGGTGGCCACCAAAACCCTAAGATACATGGGCCTTGGGCCCAAAAGAAAGGTGGCGCAGCACCCGGGATTTCTGTCCTGTGAGATTGTTCTATGATTTCCTATCGCTCCAGGAGGAATTTAGCTATGGGACTAGATCCATTGGAAATGTTATCTCGATACCTTTCAAACGGGTGGTCGCACACTGAAAACGGAGTCCGGGAGCCCAAGTTATGTCCGTTTGAAGTACTGCTGCTTCTGGATGGCCGAACTGGACTTGGCGACGAATTGGGCTTGATCTTGGGTCTTCCTTGGCGCGTGGGCTGTCCTCGGTGGATGATCTTGACGTGCTGGTCCAGCGAAGGTGGGTGGAAAGACCTTGCTTCCGGATTAAGCCCTCCAAGCGTTGTAGGTGAAGTAGCGGCCGAAACAGCGACGGTCGGGGATGAAGTAGTGGTCGTAGGGGAAGAAGGGGCAGCGGTTGATCCTTGGTTGTGATGTCCTCATCATCCTCCCCTTCTTGAATTGGAGTCGTCCTCGACTCCGTCTCATGTTCCTGCAAAAGGTTAGTGACAACAGGGGACAAAGCAACAAATAATGGCAATGGTTCTATACTATCCATGTTATCTTGTGAGAGAACTTTTGTAGCCAACAATACTTGACCCTTCAACTTAAGATCAGGTTTTTGAGCAACTGGTGTAGTTGAATGGATTGATTTACTAGCTACACTTGGAATTCCAGTCTCTTCTTTTTCTCTTTGAGCTCTTTTAACATCAATGTTTCTTAATTCTGTAGGGCTCATGGGCGTCAAAATAATCTTCTTTCCCTTATACAAGAAAGTATACTCATTGGTCCTACCATGATGTGTAGCATCCATATCATAGATCCACGGTCTACCCAACAAAAGAGAACAAGCATCCATGGGTACAACATCATAAACAACATTATCATGATAAGAACCAATCGAGATAGGTACTCGAGCAGTTTTGTTACCCTAACCTTACCGGTGGAATTGAGCCATTCAATTTCATACCGTTGAGGAAGTGGATTTGTGGGCAAGCCAAGCTTCTCGACCATGTCTACACTAGCAAGATTGTTGCAGCTACCTCTATCAACAACGACATGCACAAATACGCTCATTCACCACACACCTTGTCCGAAAGATAGTATGGCGTTGATTTTGTTCATCGCGCATAAGTCAGGCGCTAAGTACACGTGTGACAAGAGCGGATATTTCTCGGAGGTCTGCAGTGATAATCTCTTCTTCTGGCTCTGCAGTGTTAGTGGCAACAAGAGCATATTCATTTTCATCAATGTCACTAGCACTAGTGTACTCACCATTTTCTCGAATGATTAAAGCATGTTGATTAGGGCAGTCTCGCATCACGTGCCCCATTCCTTTGCATCGAAAGCATTGCGTTTCCCGCGTTCGACCGGTGGAGGCAACTAAGGAAGCACTCTTGGCGGGTGCTTGAAGGGTGACTGACTTGTTTGCTTCCGGAATGCGTGATGGCGTCGAAGTAGTTGGAACAGCGGGTGTAGGTACACGTCCAAGTATGGAAGATGATGCCTTGGTATGGATCTGGACCGATTTGGATGTGGAAGAGCCTTCAAAATTACCTCGCGTTGTCGATCGTCGACCCTGCATTTCCCTTTCTGCTTTCAAAGCAAGATGGTACAAACGAGTGATAGAATTGTATTCTTTATAATCAAGTATATCCTGTATTTCTCGGTTAAGCACACTTAAGAACCTAGCCATTTTTGCATCTTCACTCTCTTCTAACCCACAACGCAACATGCCAATTTGCAATTCCTGATAATATTCCTCAACCGTTTTATCACCTTGATTAAAGCACTGCATTTTATTCAATAAATCACGAGCATAGTATGTAGGAACAAATCTAGCCCTCATAACACGCTTCAGCCCATCCCAAGTTGTAGGTACATCACGGTTGGCTCTACAAAGTTCTTTCCACCAAATAGATGCAAAACCAGTAAATTCACTAGTGGCAGCGTGAACCCTTCTACGCTCAGAGAAGTCATAGCAAGAAAATTTTTGATCTACCGCCAACTCCCAATCTAGATAAACATCAGGATTATATGTACCATCAAAAGGAAGCATAGTAAATTTCATTTTTGCCATAGAGTCATCACGTTCTTCCCTTTGAGTATGCTGATTTATAGCCATACCTTGTCTATTATTGCGGAGGCGACGATGAGCTCGGTCGTTGTGCATGTTCACCCTGTAGTCATCCTCGGTATCGGCGGCGTAGTTGTTCTCCTCTTGATCCACCGCGTTTAAAGGAGCAGGTGGAACACCGCGTTGGCCCAAAGCATAACCAGCGGCACCATTGTTGGGGGCAGCACCTTGAAGAAGTTGTGCTAGCTGTGCTTGAAGCTCAGTGAGAGGTGCCAATTGCGCCTGAATCGCATCAAGAGTGTCACGAGTTCGCATCTCATGCTGATTGTGCAACCTGTTGAAATGAGTGACCCAACGCCGTTCTTTTGGTGTGAGGCGGTCCTCATGTTCACTTCCACTGCCGATGTTACTCCCATGATTGCTTTGAATACCTGCTATAGTTAGTAGAAACAAAGAATCTTCACATAGATATGAAAGCTCCTATGAACTACTAGGTTGTATGCATTGGCAAGCCTCACACACGCTCAAACTTCTACCAAGTTCTTACAAGTCCTCGATGTGGCACGCTATTGCAAATTTCGGAACCTGTGTGGTTAGAAGATGGTGGAGCTTGGACAGGCAATAATATGTAGCAAAGGAAGAACTAGTACCACTAATCCAAAGTAAGCTGAAAAGTCGTTCAAAATCAGTACAATGCTGGTCCTAGGCTAGACCGTGCTAGAGACGCGAGCCTAATTACAGACTTAGTCACAGAACAAAGATGAAGAACCTTGAACAAACAAGATAAATATAGGCTAGGATCCTCAATATGCAGCACCAAAATGATAAAGCTCCCTTTTGTTCTCCTTTGCTCACAGAATTTCTTCTCTTTTTTTTTCACAGCACAGCTCTTTTGTTGCACTGGCCACTTTTTATTTTTCTTCCTTCTATATCAAAAGTGGCACATATGATGAATTACAACTCAAACTTTTTTTTCTGCTGCAAACAGATCTACTATGCAGAAACTTCAAATGCTATTTTCGGGTTTTTATTGGCTTCCAATGCAAAAACGTATAACTGGAAAGTTGTAGATCTTTTCGAGCTGATCAATTTGCATATATGGAACGTCTATTTTGGATAAGGGAAGCCAGAGATATTGACCCCGAAATACAGACTGCTCAGAAAATCCAGGATGAAAACAGATTCCAATCCGATGGGATTTTGGGCAAGAAGACGGCGTTTCTGGAAAGTTTCACAATGGACAAAGTTGTAGATAATTTCTCAAGCTTTCAGGAAAGTACAAGAACAGCAAAATCCGAGTTCGTATGAGGGAGTTATGACCAAAATACCGAACTGGACAGAGGAGGATCCGAATTGGACGTGACGACGCGATGGAGTTCAACTCGGTGATAAGAACGTGACAAGAACTCGAAACTCTAAAGATCAAAACACTAAGACCAGCAACGACACGACGATGCAACGCAAATTCAATAAGAATTAAACTAGGTAGTAATAATAAAGGCCAAAAGGGGCTCGGATTGGATCGAACACACGACAAACATAATTTTTTTTGGCTATTTTTCTGGACTCTAGGACGAACAAGATGAACTAAACAAGGATAAGGGTGTTCTCACCAGGCAACTGTCGCTCTGATACCACTTGATGCGCACTAGGTCGGCCCGATCTTCTGATGAGAACGATACGTCGGTTTGATAGTGTACGAAGTGGATGGATCGGCTACTAACCACGAGATCAAGAACCAAGCAATCATAGCGTCACCACGAGGCGATCAACCGAATCAAAGACCCGATCGATCCTTGTACCGCTGCAATCGAGAACAAGCAAGAATAATGTGAGAGCAATTCCAATCCAATAATCTCAAAGATACAAAGGTGAGGTTCTGTTTCTCAAATCACGGGTGGTCTAGTCGACACGCGAACACGAGGAGGGGCGCAAAGGGTCTACAAAACACAACAAAACCTAAATATAAAAAGAACGGTGGCGGCCATATATATAGCGGCTGCCAGGAGTTGTAGGGCAGCCAAAACAGCGGTGGCCACCAAAACCCTAAGATACATGGGCCTTAGGCCCAAAAGAAAGGTGGCGCAGCACTCGGGATTTCTATCCCGTGAGATTGTTCTGTGATTTCCTATTGCTCCAGGAGGAATTTGGCCATAGGACCAGATCCATTGGAAAGGTTATCTCGATACCTTTCAAACGGCTGGTCGCACACTGAAAACGGAGTCCAGGAGCCCAAGTTATGTCCGTTTGAAGTACTGTTGCTCCTGGATGGCCGAACCGGACTTAGCGACGAATTGGGCTTGTTCTTGGGCCTTCCTTGGCGCGTGGGCTGTCCTCGGTGGATGATCTTGACGTGTTGGTCCAGCGAAGGTGGGTGGAAAGGCCTTGCTTCCGGATTAAGCCCTCCAAGCGTTGTAGGTGAAGTAGCGGTCGAAACAGCGACGGTCGGAGATAAAGTAGTGGTCGTAGGGGAAGAAGGGGCAGCGGTTGTATCCTTGGTTGTGATGTCCTCATCAGATCCAGACGAAACGATAGTGATGTACCATTCTGTAGTAGTGAGAGAGGATGCTGAATATTAATTCGGACAATTGCTTGGCTTGTAATAAGCTACTAGCAATAATAGCGCGCTACGCTGCGCCGTTCTATAGAGTCGATAGGACCCGTCGGCAAATCCATGGGGGATGTATATTCGGTTTTCATATTTGTTTAAAAAAATAGGTCGTCAGCTATAAACCTTCAAGGAATCTACGTTTTTAGAAACCATGATTCAACCGTTGTCTGATAAAATTTGTCGAATTTTCGATTTTCGCATTTTTTAAATAAAATAGGTCGGTAGGACTCACTGGCGAATTCATGGGATATTACAAACCTTCGATGAATCCACGTTTAATCTACGGGTTACTATAAACCTTCGACGAATCTGTGTTTTTTCTAGAAAACCGTAGTTGTTTTTTACGCATTTTGGGATATTTGATCGTTTTTTTGTTTTTCGTGTTTGTTAAAAAAAATGGGTCGTTAGGACCCGCCGGTGAATCTATGGGTCGCTATAAATCTCTAGACGAATCTACGCTTTTAAAAAAAACCCGTTGTTATGACCCGTTGGCAAATCCATAAGTTGTTATAAATCTTCGACGAATCCGTGTTTTTTTTGTCGATGCGTGTTTTATTTAGAAAATTGCGGTTGAATCCGTGATTTTTTTTGTTTTTTGCGTTTGTTAAAAAAAATGGGTCGTCAGGATCCGACGGCGAATCTACGGGTCGCTATAAATCTTTGGATGAATCAACTTTTTTTAAAAAAAACCCCACGGTTATGACTCGTTGGCAAATACACAAGTTGTTATAAACCTTCGACGAATCTGTGTTTTTTTTGTCGATGCGTGTTTTATTTAGAAAATTGCGGTTGAATCTGTGTTTTTTGTTTTTAAAAGAAAAGTTTTTTTTGTCGAAAAGGTGCTTGGACGTCCATGAACCGCTTAAACCTTCGACGAATCTGCGAAAAAAATGGGTCGTTAGGACCCATGGGTCAACTATAAATCTTGGACTAATCTACATTTTTAAAAAAACCATGGTTATGATCCATTGGCAAATCCATAAGTTGCTATAAACCTTCGACGAATCTGTGTTTTTTTTGTGATGAAAACATTTTTTCCGGGTTTTTTAGGTGGCGAGAACATTTTTTCCGGGTTTTTTCGGTGACGAAAATATTTTTTCCGGGAAAAACGGAGAAAGGACCTGAACGTAAGAAGCAGGGACCTGTTTGTTATTTTTTTGGACCTGCTCGCTATCCTGAAAAATTAGAAAAGGCCTTGTTTGCGATTTGAAATTAATGGGAGGCTTTTTCGTAAAATACCGCGCTAGGGACCCAAACGCGAAGAAAAAAATATCTTCGTCTCACATAAAATTCTATAGGGACCTATCCGTAATTTCGAAGAAACGGAAGGGCTTTTTCGCAAATATGCAAGGTGACAGGTGGGTGCTCTGGTTGAAGGCCAATTCCTTCTCTTATAATGGGTGCAACCATTAATTTGTTCCATTAAAGTTTGACTGGTCCATCCTAACCAAGTTGATATATGTTTTGAAAAGACAAAACCCCTACTACTTACTGTATTTAGTGGAAAAATAAACAGCTTGGAAAGCAAAATTCTATTCCTCTCACAACTTATCGTGTGTAATTCAACTCGCATGAATTGATCCAGTCATAAAGGCCGAACAATGAGTTAGGAATTCAAACAAAGAGAGGAATAAAGGTTCTTTTTCGGGCCGGAGCCCTAAATAGTATGATCTTTGCAACCCAAAATTCCTAGTCAACCCTGTCAAACTATGATCAAACTTGCCATACGAAAGGTAGAAAAATGTTTGACCAAGACTAGCGCAATCAAAATCAGCACAATTTTTTTTCCCGGCCAGAAGCTCAGGACCTTTTTTTTTGTGGTTGCAAATTAGGACTACACCAAGCTTTTTTTTTTTTTGAACTCCGACTACACTGAGCTTGGAATGGGACACATGCATAGCCGTGCCTGTCATTGAGATGGCTTTCGAAAAATGCCTATTGTTTTAATATTTTCTGACGTGGTAACTAATATGCCATCTTCAGAGCCATACCATTGAAGTTTTTTTGCTAAAGTCATCTACATTATTCATAATTATTATGTTGATTCCATAGCGGAAGACAGTAGCATTTGTGTAGTAGCCATATATACGTTCGGGAGAAGTTGTTAGGTTACAATCGAAAGGTTTATATTAATAAGGTTAAAAATGTATAATTCAACTATTGTGTTGTCTAGATCATCCATTTAGATCTTGTTTGGGTGCCCATCTACAGAGATCTCGACCGGAATTAGACCTCCCAAATAAGACCTTACAGTTAGGCAGATGTAGTTCCCGGCAATTATGTATTGATATGACAAGAAAAAACTAGCCAAGCTATCCTTCTATAATTATCTCTTCTAATCACACATACATATCGTTTTGTACATGACACTATGCTCGAAACTGAACCCGAGCATTCTTAGCCGGGTCAAAAAGAGACCCTACCCCCCAAACCCAACCCAACCAAACCGTACTTTATATTCCCTCTATCGACGACGACAACAACCACTCCTACAAATTAACCCACCGCACACAAGATAGCCAAACAACGTAATCTCTGCCTCCTCCGAGCTTTGCAGCACACGCGCGCATGGGGAAGACGACGTGGAGCGCGCTGTTCGGCCTCGGTTGCTTCAGCTCGCACCGCGACCACGCCAACGGCGACTCCAAGAACGCCACCCGCCCGCCCAAGCCAGCACCGGCGCCAGCGCCGCTGCCGAGCCGCCTCTCGTGCAACGACCTGAAGAGCGGCATCAGCAACGGCGGGATGCCGTCGCCGGAGGACCTGTCGCTGTCGCTGGCCGGGTCCGGCGTGCAGGCGTTCACGGTGGAGGAGCTCCGGACGGCGACGCGGGACTTCTCGATGAGCAACTTCGTCGGTGAGGGCGGGTTCGGGCCGGTGTACAAGGGCTACGTCGACGAGCGGCTCAAGCCCGGCGTGCGGGCACAGGCCGTCGCCGTCAAGCTGCTCGACCTCGAGGGCTCCCAGGGCCACAAGGAGTGGCTGGTAAGTCCGTAGTTGATTGCAGTCACCTAGTTCCTAGCTGTTGCTTATTGCCAAAAAGCAAGATGAATTACCGTTTTTAGATGGACATATATAATTACTTTGCTAGTGCCATTTATTTTGGACTTACAATTTTACATAGGTAGTGTCGTTACAACTTACTATACGCATGAACAAAGTATTATGATAATCCAGATAGAGATGATAAGAGCGAGAAATAGGCTTATGCCCATCTAAAATGCAATTTACAGGTCCATTAATTATCAAGGACAGCTTGCAACTAATTTAGATAAGCATTTCATTTGTGTACATAGTCCATACGAAATTTATGGTTGGAAGTATAATTTCAGCAGGAATTATGCGAGAATTGTAATTTTTAGAACAGTGAAATGCACTGTTTCTACCGTGAATTTACTACTTTACAAACATGCACTTTTACTTTCGGATGAATGGCATGGCAGAGCTGATTTGCTTGATCAGCAGGGAGTAACTGAGTTAGCTAGCTTAGCTTGATTGGTGTGTCTTTTCCGATTAATTACAAGGGGACGACATGCGCATACGCTACCACATAAGCACTCCATATGACCATATACACACGCGAGTGGGTCCTATAGCACACGTCTAGAATGATAGACACCAAGAATAATTTCACAACACATAACAAAATTCCTATTAAAGCGAATTTGTGTGTGCGTAAAAATAGACACTAGAATCTAAATCCTGGTGAGTGGAATTGTACGTCTGCAACTCTGATCCAGGACCACATCAAAAGGTGGTTCCCTAGCTTGATTGGTGTTTAATGTTCTACTATCCAAAATTAACCGAGTAAGTGTTTGGCCAATTGGACTAATTAGTTTGGACTTATCTAGCTGTACTGTACTAGGCCAGTGTATACGTAGAAGTGCCATACTTGTTTTCGTACAGTTTCTCTCTCAATCCGGATTTCCGGGCCGTTATGTTGACCGTGTGATCATAATATTGACTTGACATTTAAGCATATCTTAATTTAATATCGAAGCTGCATTGGAAAAATTAGAAGCAAATTGGAAAATCCCGAAGTAGTCAGTCTCAGCTACCTGATAGATAAATACGTACGGTTGTTATTAAAAAAATTGGCTAGCGTTTTTAGGAATTATGATCGCGTCTTATATATTTCTAGCATAACAAAGCTCACCATTCTACAAATTATAAGAAATTTTGCACATTTTTCCAATTTTATTAAATCATTTCAGTTCATATAATTAAATTAATCGCAAATAAGCAGTTGCAATGTCCATTTGATCCGTCCTTTTATTTGGCAATCAAGAACTAGCTAGGATTATCCGTTCTGTGCACAGTTAAGACCACGTGGTAAACCCTACTCCAAAGCAAATAGTAATGTCAGCAGCTAGCTTATTAGCTGTGATCCCTTTGGAAAGTCGCCAAGTCTTCTCCCTGTTCAGGCTTAATTTCCTTTCAGAAATCTTTCAGTACTACCTAACTAATGTAGTGCACTGCTTTGGTCAAATTATTATTTTTTAATTAGCTGTTTTGGTCAAATTTTACATTAATATACTGAAGAACGTTGCATGTTTTGACCTGTATGTGTATGCATGATTTTTGACTGCAGGCTGAGGTCATTTTTCTTGGGCAACTGAGGCATTCTCACCTCGTGAAACTGATCGGCTATTGCTACGAGGATGAGCACAGGCTTCTCGTCTACGAGTTCATGGCGAGAGGCAGCTTGGAGAAGCATCTCTTTAAAAGTATGGCAAATTCTGTAAGGCTACATGCATCTTCCTAGTTTTTTTTAACAATTCCTGAAATAATGCATTTTTTCATTGAACAAAAAAATGATAATCGACATTTAATTGGTGCGTGCTAACATGATTTAAACCTAGATGGTTAATTTCAGCATCACCAGTCCGGGCTTAATTAATAGCTAGTCACAATTAACAGCCCTCTCTATTAACTCTCCAACCACATGATTAAGCGAAAGGAATATTTTCTTGTAATATATCCTTTTGTTTTTTTCAGAAAGAGGTATTTGGTTAATAGAGTTAACATTAAGAGGTCATGGCATCAAATCCCAAAAATCCATAAAAATAGTAGCTAGCTCTGTTCTATTTTACATGTTATTTTAGATATTGATATGGTCTATACCATTTCGACTGTTACTTTTTCTAGCTATATGTTAGGAACATTATTTCAAATATAATGGTATATATCGATGTACCTTTGATGATAAATCTAGGAGTATAGTTTTCGTGGATAAATCTAAATACTTTTATTTATATTTTTGGTTAATGCTTTAAAATGTTAACTGCACACGTTCTGAAATGACAAGTCAAAGGAAAAATAGAACGAGTAAAACCCAATATACGTGCACGCAATCGATGTGAATCAACTCTGCCGGCCCTAGCTAGAAATCCGGGTGCTACATCGGTTGAACTAACCTACATGTTTTGATCAGCACTGTTTAATCGAGTTCAGTTCGTACGTACCTAGCTAACATATTCTGTGAATAAAAATCAAAGAATTCCAATGTAGCCGGGTGCAATCGAACCCGCCCAGTGGTGCAACTTGGGAGAAGTCGCCGCTTGCTCGACACCCATTGGCTCCCATTTTTTCTCCTGATCCAGTTCGTAGTTCATACTGCTTTATTAGGTTTTACATGACTTATTGGTGTGATGTCCGTTACATGTTCACATCAAATTAAATTCCTTCCAGCACGTACATTTTTCTTTTTAGAATCAGCAAGTACGTGCATATATCATGGCCTGGGTCATTTTCCATTAACCTCCTCGATGTTAAGCATGCACAACACTTTCATTTCTCTGCTATATATCTTTGTGGTCTGCCTGTAATAGCTTCATTTTGATCGTCAGTAGGAAGGAGAGTACACATTTTCATGGTTTAGTTAAGGGGTGGAATCGAAGTATGACACGATAAACACCATTTAGCTCTCCAATTGCCTCAACCAAATTGGAGAGACCAGCTAGGGCCGATGACCAAGCATGGAGTAATTTGGATAAGGCATTAGGCACCAGATAGCTCATAATTGAGTCAAAAGTTGTCAATCATGTATCTGACACTGAACTGAACACACATCTGGATATTTGCTACAGGAAATTAAAGTAATTAAAATGCGATGCTTAACACTTTAGTGATGGTTAAGTACTGGAATAATAAAGCTCAATTAGATATGTCCAGTGGCGCACCCATGACTATATATAATTTAGAAGGTGCTCTAGCTTTTTTTTTCCTACATTCAATCTTCATGTTCTGCATCCATGACACCCCACTGAGGATTAATTGGGTGTGTTATGGGGTATTAACGGTGCCACCAATGGTAGGATGGGCATCAGCCCTACTAGACACACCATTGCATATATCTGCCTGTGGATATGACAGGGACGTGTATCATGTGTAACCCTTTTTATCAGTGCTTAACATATGTAGACGTGTATCAGTGCTAACATATCAGTGGCATATTTGGTTGTCCGGGACGTGCGTAACAGATCAGCGGCTTTTGAGATGCTTTGATTCTTTCTTACCGGTGGTTCGACAATGTTGGTGCTAACCTGATAGTGCAGCAGAGTCTACAGTTCTAGTTGTATGGGGTTGTTGTGTTTTTTGGTTTTCCTTTTCTGTTGCACTTGGCAGTTTCTTTCGGCCTTTTTATTTCTCAGCCGTTCTAGTTATTTGTAAACTCTATCCTTTTTAATGCATTTGGTAGAGCTCCTGCCTGTTCCTTCAAAAAAAAACATATGTAGACTTGTCATTAACCGTCTGATCAGCACGAGTAGGAACCGTGCTTGTTCAATCGTATCAGGTGATCCGAAATTAATGTAGCTGTAAATTAAGCTTCCATCGTCGTGCCTAGAGATGCCAGCGTTGTCAACTTCACAGGACTGAACACACGACTATTTACCCTCACAAGTACTAGTAGCAGCTAACTGTATTCATACCAAAGCCACAGATATTGAAACGTAATTGCATCCAAATTTCAAAGCTGGTATGCGCCCACTTTGTTGTTTCCAACAATTGATACCGCCGACTGTTCACATGATCATCTGATTAACGATCGAGTTGTCGATGCATGCATGGAAAACCACAGAGTACTCTACGTCGCTGCCGTGGTCAACACGCTTGAAGATCGCCATTGGAGCCGCCAAAGGTTTGGCCTTTCTCCATGACGCCGCAAAGCCCGTCATCTACCGCGACTTCAAGACCTCCAACATCCTACTGGACTCGGTATGTACATATATATATAATGCAGCCATTAACTACCTTAACCCAGTGACTAACTAGAGATCGAGAAGAGATCCAAAAAAAAACTTGCGTAGCTATATAATGCAGTCATCTGACGTTTTTTGGTTTCTTTCTGGTAGGATTACAAAGCAAAGCTATCGGATTTTGGACTAGCCAAGGATGGGCCTGAGGAAGATGAGACGCATGTCTCCACACGAGTGATGGGCACACAGGGCTACGCAGCGCCTGAGTACATCATGACCGGTAGATATACATATGCCAAATTTCCGTTTGCTCTCTATCCTGACCGCAAGCAATGATCGAGCTAGTTCTAAAATTGCATGAATTCTCGCTAGTTTATATATTCACCTTAGTTTTCTTCTGATCTGCTCTTCGTTAGGTCATCTGACGACGAAGAGTGACGTGTACAGCTTCGGAGTGGTGTTGCTGGAGCTGCTGACGGGGCGGAAGGCGGTGGACAAGAACAGGCCGCCCCGGGAGCAAAACCTAGCCGAATGGGCGCGGCCGTGCCTGCACGATTCTCGCCGGCTCGACCGTGTCATCGACCGCAGCCTGAACGGGCAGTACTCAACCCGAGCTGCCCAGAAGGCCGCAACCATAGCTTATCAGTGCTTGAGTGTGAGCCCTAAATCCCGGCCCCAGATGTCGGCCGTTGTGGAGGCCCTGGAACCGTTGCTCGCCATGGATGACGGCGTTGTAGAGCCATTTGTGTATACTGCACCGCCGGAGAGCAAATGATGTGTAGGAGCAGAGGACGACGCTCGACAAAATGGGTACGTATTACTCCATCAAGCGCATCATCGCTCCGCCCTGTAGCTTAGGAAATTAAGGGGCGATGACCCTTCAAGAAAGAGAGGGAGGAAATACCCTGTAGCTACAGGTGCTTCAACTGTGTTGAGTTTCAGTGATTCAAAACAACTCAATTAAAGAACTCAAACAGAACTATCCTAGAAAAACTCGCACAGAAAGTAAAGTTGTTGGAAAGATGGAAAATAAATGTTGTTTCTTGTAGGCAAAATTTAAAGTGGATTTTGATTTAGAAATTGGTCGTAAATGAGGCAGTAGCTAAGTTCTGCATTTGTAACAAACAAATATTGAATACTATTTGCGCTGCTACCCCCCTGTTGGGGATCTCGAAATCCCGTAATGATTTTGATCTTCGAGCAGCATGTGTGGATCCATACCAAGCAAATTTGGAGTATGCCTACTTGCTCAAGAGGGTGGCGGCCGATCTACAAGGCCATTGTGTCCTTGTTTTCTTGGAGAAGTTAATACAAGAAACAATGACTGATGTTCAAATGAAAACGCTGAGCATGGAAGGTAAAGTTGATGGTCTGTATGTTGCGATGTGCTTCGATGGATGCCTGGGGTGATATATACTGCAATGGCTGAAGTAACTGAAGAACAATGCACCTGAACACACTCCCCTGATCTTGTGTGACCTGATGAAATGTTGTATGTGAAAATTCGTAGTATGCTAGATTCTTATTGGAAAAACGAGGATGTTTAGCCACCGTTGGCTGGCGTTTCAGTAGTATTTGCTCCTGAAGCTTGTTTGTTGTCGGAATTTGGTGGCCTTGCAGCTGGATGCTGTCTCGGCTGTTGGTTTTTGTACTGAACCTGCTACTGTTATTTCCAGATTCAATAAATATGGGACCGGGACATCGCTGACATCCTGTTCATCTAAAAAAACATCTCGAATATACATCGGGGTTGTTTATTAGATCTTCAACGATTCTTGTAACATATCTAAATGTTCAGGTTGTGGCATCTACATATTTCTCAACTCTGAATATAAGTGACTTTCAGAACTCTGGAGAATAAGTAAATACACATGTAGCATGAGATGCAATAAATCACTGATCTCAACATATATCCATTACTCATTGGGTAGTTACAACTACATTAGCCGTTCAAAGTATATGGGCTACTCCCATCTTTAACCTCTGCTCAATCAGGCATAAATAACCATTTAATCTCTGCTCATGACCAGTTTAATCAGGCTTCCTTCCGTTTCTTGCAAGCTTCTTGCAAGCAAAACAAATGAGGACTCAAGCCTTCCAAAAAAATTTTTAATATCGAAGCATTTGTTTTTGTCCTGGGTTCCCCCAACATTAGAACATACCAACTTTGCAACAGGGGCAGAGCCAGGGGTGGTGCCCGGCATTTGCTGGCACACCTAAAAAATTCAAAAACCTGCAGAGAGTGTATAGATATTAGGGTCAAAATGTTTGTCTCCTTGGACTTTGGTGAGAATCATTGTACAAGACTGTTGTGAAGTGTGCACCCATTAAAATTTTTCAAGCTCTGTCACTGCTTTGCACCGTTTGTTATCCGTAGCCAAAGAAGCAGATTTACAGAACATGATGACACAGACACACCAGGCAAAACCAGAGACATCTAGAATTAAGCATCTCCACTGTTTGATAACATCGTAGTAATCTGCTGAAGTTGAGTGCAAAATGAAATGCAACAGAGCACCCCATTCGATTTCAAATCTAATGGACACAATAGCACCTAAGCTACCATCTACACTCCAGAATTATTTATTGAGTTACATCTAAGCTACACACTCATATACTCTAAAACCTTTTAATGATATACTTAATGGTACTAAGATATAACTAATCTATGAAAGCCGGAAGATTTCGGCGTCGCTCGCGCTATCCACGTCGACTCCGTCGATCGCTGTTTTTTTTTATTCTATGCGGCGAGCAGGTTCGGCGGTGGTTTTTATTGCCGTTAAGCCGGTTTGAGACGCCTCGTAAGTCGAGCCTTGCTGTGCCTTCTCGATTGTTCTTGCGTCGGGCGTGTCTCCAGTTTCTCCCAGCTTCTTCCGTTCTTCCTTTCTGAGAGCATCGCCCTTCGGTCCTGCGCCCGGAGCAGCGATCGCGCTTGCGTCGATGGTTCCTTGATCGTCCCGGACTTTGCGCTGCGCCATCGCTCTTTCTGTGTGCCCACCCGATCGCGCTCTCTCGGTGCTCAGCCTCTGCGGTGTGGTTCTGTTTTCTTCGCCTACGAGTTCCGCTTGCTACTACTTACTGGTAGAGCTTTGACCCCTTACCTTCCTTCTTTACCAATGCCGTTACTTTTCCTTTGATTTAGGCTTCTAGACGCAGGTTAGCTTGCTTTAGTTTCTTGCATATTGCTTGTTTACGGTATGTTTCTTTCCTTGCCGTGGACCTGTCGTGTGCTTGTTGTCGGTTTTTAGCTCTGTGGTGTGGTCCATGTTGCGATTGCTCCTCTCTTTATGGTCTAGGGTTTCCTAGGGTTTGGCTGTTATACGTATGTGTGGTTTTGCTCATCTTGTTCTGCTTTTCCCCTGCAGAATTTGCCTGGCCCACTGATTTGGCGTCCATTCCTTCGGCCGCCGCGGCTCTTACGTCCATGATTGCCTGATTGTGCCTGCGGACTATGCCAGTCGTTTGCCCAAGGTTTCAGGACATCGCTCTTTCTTCGCATCTGGTCGCTATCGCGCTTGCTTCGCATTCAGCTCCAACGTCTGCTGCTCCCGCTGTCCGCTGCAGTTTGGTTATCTTGGTCACCTCGGCCGACGGATTTGGCTTTATGGTTAGTCTATCAGCGCTTGCCTCTCTTCTTCTTTGTCGTCGTTACTTTTTCCTCCATCTAGGCTTGTGCAATGGAATTACCTTTGTTTTATTTCGTACCTGTGCTTGTTCCTGGTGTGCTTGTTTGAGACGCAATGGCTGGCCGACGGCCCTATCGTGTATTTACTACCATTATTCTGCGTTGTGTTGTGCTTGTTATTACCATTGTTGCTCTTTTTATGCTCTACGATTTACGCCTTTTGCATCTGCCCATCTTTGCTCATCGTGTTTTTCTTATTCCTGTGACCTCTGTCTGCTCCGCGTATATGCTATGTGTAGTCTTATTATGTTGTTTCTGTGTGCACTGTCCTGTTCGGCTCTTGCTTTCGGATCAGGATCGGTGCCTCCATCCGCAGCCCATCCTCCTTTACCCAGTAGAGCATCCTGCGTTGTATCGATGTCTGGGTGCCAGCGTACGTTAAATCAGTACTGTTAGCTTTCATTGGATTATGTGCTCCCTTCGCCGTTACGTATTTGTTGTCGTGCCGTAGTTTACATGTATGGATCTGTCCAGGAGACCACCTTTACCCTGTTGTGCCGCCAGTTGTTGCTCGTCAGAATCGCGCCAGGAGGCGTGCTGCTAACATTCTTACTCGTCTTGCAAGACAAGGTTATCCTTGTGTTCTTAGCTCATATTTTAGTTGTTCCTTTTAATTGGTTATACCTGTGTTCATTCTGTTATTTGTTTTTGCGAATGTGTTTGCCCAATCGTGTCTGCTTACATCGGCACCTCTTAAAGGCTCCATCCCCTATGCTCCCACTGCTGATGTGTATTCTTTGCCTAAGGAGTATGTTGATTCGTTAAAAGGTATACCTGCGCTCTAACTGGTTCAATTCCTTCCTATATTGTGTTGCCATAGTAATACCATCCTATCCCGTTTGATCATTGTTACCCCCGTTTTTATGATGTAGCTACCTATCCTGGTAGATCATATTATGGTGGTCCTGATTATTCTTGTGATAAGTGCTCAGCCATATTTTGGTACCAAGAAAGGATACGGAACCAGAGTTCACGTGCACGCGGCCATATCGCCTATAACCTTTGTTGCCGTAGGGGAAAAATCGTCCTGCCTCCGCACAAGGAGTTCCCTCCTCCATTACGAGACCTTATTCGTTTCGATGGAGGTCCCCGATCCAACTGTTTCATGCGAATGATAAGACGATATAATTCCCTTTTTGCGTTCGCCTCTCTTGGGGTTAATATTGACACAAGTATTAATACTGGTGATGGGCCTTATGTTTTCCGTATTAACGGTGTTGTGCACCATCATATTGGCTCTCTTTTACCTGCCGTTGGTCGCCGGCCTGAATTTGCACAGCTCTATATATATGACACTGCGAATGAGCTTCAAAATCGTCTAAGCGATTGTGCATCGAGTGAACCTGCCGATGAGCTTCCCGATCCAGCTGTGGTTGCGGATATTATTTCTATGTTGGATACCTACAATCCTATTGTCCAACAGTTCCGGCTTGCACGTGATAGACTCTTGTCGCCTAATGCTCCTGATATTGCTATAAAGCTTATTGGACCACAGAAGATGGACGATGGCCGCTATTCCCTTTCGGTAGGCTCGGAATTAGCTGCTCTGTTGGTTGGAGGTATTTCTGTCGATACTTGCAGATTCGATGTTGTGGTGCAGACGCACTCTGGAGAATTCAAACATATTTCGCCTGTCCATCCGAGTTTGATGGCTTTGCAGTATCCTTTTCTCTTTCCTCATGGTGACAAGGGATTTCATCTAGGCATGAAGCTGAATGAAGTTGATGATCAGCCTTTAGGTATGCGTGAAGATGTTTCGATGTTGGAATACTATCGATATGAAGCTCATTATCGTAAAGGCGAGCCAAATCCATTTACTTGTTGTGGTAGACTTTCTGATCAGCTCAATGTTAATGCCTATTCATGCATAGAGGCAAGCCGTTTGTCCTTTCATTTTTTCAATCAAGATAAGCTTAGATCTGAAACTTATCAAGGCATATCAGATGCTGTTTCTAAGGGAAATAGCCTAGGAAAAGATATTGGAATAAAGACGATCTTATCAGCAAGCTTTACCGGTGGGAAGAGATATATGATACAAAACTATCATGATTCCATGGCGATTTGCCGAAGCTATGGTCCTCCTCAGTTGTTCACCACTTTTACATGTAATCCTAAATGGACAAAGATAGCTCAAGCAATCAGTTTTGAGCCAGGCCAAAAACCGCACGATAGAGCTGATATGGTCATACGTGTTTACAAAATGAAACTAGATGAGTTCATGGTTGATTTAAAAGACGGAACATCCTTTGGCCCTGTACGTGCAGGTTTGTTTCATTACTGATCTAACGTCTTGCTTTATTAGTGATTTTGCCCTTTGTCACACTTCAGATCCATTCTCCCTATTTTCCAGCTGTTTACACTGTTGAATTCCAAAAGAGAGGTCTGCCGCATGCTCATATCCTTGCATAGTTGGCTGTGCAAGATAGAGATCCTTCGCCGTCCTTCATTGATAGTCTGATTTCTGCTGAGCTACCTGACATAATGGTTGATCCACTAGCATATGCCCTTGTTCAAGAATTCATGATCCATGGCCCATGCGGGGACCTCAACCCTAGATGTCCTTGTATGAAACAAGGCCAGTGTTCAAAGAGATACCCAAAGTCTTTCCATACTGAAACATCGCTTGATCATGACGGATTCCCCGTTTATCGATGACGCGATGATGGCAGATTCATTATAAAACAGGGTATCAGACTTGACAACAGATGGGTAGTGCCTTATAATCCGCGATTGTTAAAGAAATACCAAGCCCATATAAATGTAGAATGGTGTAACAAAACATATCTTGTGAAATACCTTTTTAAGTACATCACGAAGAGCCATGACTGTGCCACGATGTCTTTACGTACATTCACTAGCCCAGCCAAGCCTACCTTACCGAGCTTTGATCAGCGACATGATCACAGTGATGTAGCCACAGTTCTTACTCATAGTGATTGTGCATCAAGTGTTAAACAAAAAGACAAAGCTGAAACCTCTCATAGCGCAGTGCCTGCCATTTGTAATACCGCTGTGCATAATAGCGATGAAGGCCTCAACGAGATTTCTAAATATATGAAGTCAAGATATCTATCTTCGTGTGAATCGAACTGGAGAATATTTGGCTTTGATATTCATGGTAGATCACCAGCAGTAGAAAGGTTATTTGTTCATATGCCAGGAATGCATCTGGTTACATACCATGAAGATGCAGACTTGGCTACTATTCTGGAGGATCCTGATTCAGATAGAACCATGCTAACAGAATGGTTTGTTGCTAACCAAAGATCAATATCCGCTAGAGAGCTAACGTATTGTGAGTTCCCAACCAAATGGACGTGGCAATCTGATAAAAAGGTTTGGTCCGAAAGAAAGAGAGGAACTAAAATTGGTAGGTTACGACATATCCATCCTTCTACTGGCGAACCTTTTTATTTGAGGATGCTATTGATGGTTGTTCGCGGTGCCAAATGTTATGAAGATATTCGAACATACGAAGGCACTTTGCACAACAGTTATCGTGAGGCATGCAAAGCACGTGGCTTGATTGGTGATGACACTGAATGGATTGCTCTATTTGATGAAGGCATTGTGTGGGCGACATCGCATCAGCTGAGAAATCTTTTTATGGCGGTACTTATCTACTGTGATATCGGTGATGTCCGCACTTTATTCGATAGATATTGGCGATATATGGCCGATGATATTGCCTATAGCATCCGTTCCACCCTTCAAAATGCTATACCTATGTAATTCCTGATATTGTCCTGCGAGACAGATTGTTGAACCAACTTAGTGTCCTATTTTTGAATAATGGGTTGTCCATCTCAGTGTATAATCTTCCGATGGCATCTAATAGTTCAGGCGATGGCCTACCTAACAGATTGGTTCTTGAGAAACTATCTTACGACACAACTGAGCTTGCTGCACAAGCCAATTCTATGTATGCCATGCTCAACAGCGACCAAGCTGCTATATATAACAACATAATGTCTAGAATTTCTCGCAAAGAAAAATGTGTGTGCTTTATCTCAGGACATGGAGGAACAGGAAAAACATTCCTATGGAATGCCATTATTGCAAAGGTCAGGTCCCAGGGACAGATTGTGTTGCTGTGGCATCATCTGGAGTAGCCGCTTTGCTATTACCAGGAGGTCGAACTGTCCATTCTAGGTTTCACATACCACTTACTATTCATGACAGAAGTATGTGTAATATACGAAGGGGAACTGTTCTTGGGGAATTAGTGAGGAAATCTGCTTTGATTCTCTGGGACGAGGCTCCCATGACACACCGGTTATGCTTCGAAGCTCTTGACCGCACTCTTCGTGATATACTCTCTCTTGATGATCCGATTAATGCTGACAGACCTTTTGGTGGCAAACCAATTCTGTTTGGTGGTGATTTCAGACAAATATTACCTGTAATCGAAGGTGGCACACAGGCAGACATAGTAGCCGCTTCCCTACCAAAATCTCCGCTTTGGAAGTTTATAGATGTTATGCACCTAAGAACTAATATGCGCCTAATAGATCCTACTTTATCTTTAGAGAAGAAAAACAAGATGCAAGAATTCGCCCAATGGGTTATTGATATAGGTGAAGGTCGTGTCCCAACACACAGCCAACCAGGAAGTGCGGACCGATCGTGGATTCGAATTCCAGATGAGCTTTTGCTAGAGCCAGGGCCAGATAAGATAGCCTCGATAGCTGCTGCTGTGTATGACAATTTCGAAACATACTATTCAGACCCTATTTACTTGGCTAGCCGTGCTATCATATGTCCTGTGAATTCGGTGGTTGATGAAATGAATAACTTTATGCTTGCTAAAGTCCCAGCACATGTCAAAGATTATTTGAGTTATGACAAGATAGCCAACCCAAGTGATCAACCTGCAGACATTGATATTTTATATCCACCCGAGTTTCTCCATTCAATCGTCATAAACAACTTTGCTCAGCATAAGTTATCTCTGAAGATTGGTGCTCCTGTCATACTTCTTAGAAATATTAATCAAGCTCTTGGCTTATGTAATGGTACAAGACTTATATTAACTAGACTTGGTG
Source organism: Guadua angustifolia (assembly GCA_036346375.1). NCBI lineage: Eukaryota > Viridiplantae > Streptophyta > Magnoliopsida > Poales > Poaceae > Guadua > Guadua angustifolia. The sequence goes on from CM070519.1 coordinate 20,743,088, forward strand.
ATCGAATTTTAGAGGCAAAAATCATGACTGGGACACATATCGGTGAAGCAGTGTGTATACCAAGGATTATGCTTAATGGAACAAGCCCAAAATGGCCATTTACTTTACAACGCAGGCAATTCCCAGTCAGGCTTTGCTATGCAATGACAATAAACAAATGCCAGGGTCAAACGTTGAACAAAGTGGGTATCTATTTGAGGAATCCAGTTTTTACACACGGTCAATTTTATGTTGCAGTCTCTAGAGTGACCTCCAAAGAAGGGCTGGTGATACTAATAGAAAATGAAGATGGAACTACTGGCTCAATGACGAAAAACATAGTTTACCATGAGATCCTTTCGTTTGTTTAATTACCATTGTATTTCCCTGTTTCAAACATAGTGTGCCTCTGTGTTATCCGCTCCTTTTGGTCTGTGCTTGCCTCTTTAGGTCAGTCTATTGTTTATTCATTAGTAAACCTATTGTGCTATTTTGTATTGTGCTTTCATGTACAGTCCTACAGAACGCTCTTCTATTTCTGAATATCATACTTTTTTGACCACAACTGTTACAATATTTATTCATGATCTGCCCACCCGTTAGCTGTGATAGCTCTACAGAATATATTCCCATATCTAGCCCACACTATGCAAACTTATTACCCTCATCACCTCTTACACCTGCAGCCTCACATAACAGATATATTATTTCAGAAATCTCACTCTTTCCCTTTTTATGTGTACAGATGGACTACACGCTGCTGAAAGACATCAACCAAGAATCACATCGCTGGTGCGTACGTGTAAAGGCCACACGTTTCTCTGAATACACCATTGAAGATAAGCCTGGTAGAATATTACGACTCGACTTCATTTTGCTTGATGAACAAGTTCAAACAATATTATTCATTCTTTTGATAATGTTACAGCAAAGGACAAAACCTGTTCTTACATTATTCTTATTTTTCTTTAAGGGTACTATGATAGAGGCGCAGATCCCAGAAAGGCATCTATCACTGTTCACTCCATTATTGAAAGAAAATTCATTGTACTACATACAGTACTTCGAAGTCGCCCATGCTCGCATGAATTATCGACCTGTCAATAGCACTGTGATGGCTAGGTTCACTGCTCATACAAAGATAAGAGAAATTATTCCTGTTCCGCAGGGATTTCTGCAATACGCATGCAACATTGTTTCATTCCAGATCCTCCGAACTAGAATAAATGACAACCAACTATTATCAGGTCTTCTCTACCTCTCACATACAGAACAAAGACTGTGTTTGCTCAATTTGTTTTAAGTACTGATACCTACCTAAATACAGATACCATAGGACTTGTTACATCTATCTCATATATAAAGACAGTCACTGTGAAAGGTATTGCGAAACCAATTCGAAATATTCTAATAACAGATGGCAGGTATGTTCATGCTAACACATCTTACCTCCATAGTTTATGAATAGTTGATACTTCCATGCACAGCCATAGAATACCCATATACACTTTACATGTTTACACCTTAAAGCATTTTATTTCAGATTTTCTTCCGTCCCTCTCAGAAATACATGTACATCTAATAGCATTTGTATATAACAGAGAAAACGCTGAAGTCACATTATGGGGACCACATGCAGCTCAGTTTGATGCTGACAGTATTCACCATGAATCGAAACAAGGTCCAGTTGTTCTTCTATTAGTTGGGCTAATGGTTAAAATCCATAATGGTAAATACTTCTGTGTTGCTTCCTTTTTCCACATTTCATTCAGCAATACATACCACACAACTCCTCTTAGTTAGACTAATGCTTTAGCTCTATAATGGTAAATGCTTATGAATCCCTTCTTTTTCGTCTCCGATTCATCAACACATGCCACACTGTTCTTCATACATCGTTACCTATTTTCGGATTACAGATCGACTCTCTTTACAAGGAAGTGTTGCTTGCAAATGGTACATAAATGTTTCCCTCCCGGAAGTTGCTACTTTACAAAACAGGTGCGCTGCTCAAATAATTCCGTTGGTTTCCGCCTTGTATAATTTCCCGACATCATCAGACTATACTACTATATTATCATCTTTATCTACGTATGCCATCGATAATATTATTACAATAGTGCTACTCACTTGCTTTGTCTTTGTCATAATCTATCGATGCAGCGCCGTTGGAACCACATCATACGACATTAAATGGACTGATCAACCAGCTACAAAGATACGACCTATTTCTGCCATGGTCCCTGAAATATATAACCTTAACCCGCATGACATCCTGGTGCATATACTTTTCTTTACCTTGCTTTCTACTCCATTAACATTTGCAGCTTCACATCTATATACACCAGTCAACACTACTACAGAAAACTTCATCACAGACGGTTATAGCGTCGCCGAGAGGCGTTTTGTGAACCGTCGATAACAATAAATGCGTGATGAAGGAGATCATCGAGCGGTTCTATACCCGTGCGAGAAAATATATATCACGAGCGGTTGTATTAATAAACCGTCAGTGAAATTAATTATCACAAGCGGTTCTCATTTGCAACGTCGTGATAACTAAATATCCTGAGCGGTTTCAAATAAGAACCGTCAGTGATATTAACTTATCACGAGCGGTTTCCAATGAGAACGTGCGTGATATGAAATATCCTGAGCGGTTCCAAATTATAACCGTCGTGATATGAAATTATCCGAGCGGTTCCAAATAAGAACCGTCTGTGATGACCTTTTTCCCACCCCCCAGAACCTCCATTAGTTATGGTGTTGTTGAAATTTCCATCAATATTTCTACTTGATATTTATAAGGCACAACCGGTTATAGATGTTATAATTGAATATCTGCACTTCCTATATGCATTGAGGCAGATTTGTCCGATCGGGATAGACTTAAAATATAAACATTTGTGGCGCTTTTTCCCCTTCTTACGATAATGTTGATGGAACTTCGACTAATAAATCAACCAAGAGCATGAGCGGCATAGCGGCGGCGGCAACCACGGCTTTCTCCATCGAGCCGGACACACTAGAGTGTGTGATTTGCTTCATGCCATATGAAGTGGCTTTCTTGTGAGGTCACCGTATAGCCCACGGTCTTGAGTGGCCGGACGACATGCTCGATCTTGGCGTCACCGTCGTGCCCGCAGTGGGAGATCGAACATGGTACTTTGGTAAAAATTATAGATGTACTTTATAGATTACTTTAGGTAGGGTAATTAAAGATTGAACAAATGTGATTGCAAGTCGGGTCTTCCATGCGGAAGGACTTTGGAACACCCAGAGCTTGAATGGAGAAAGAAAGCGGAAGTAAGCCTATGGACGGTGGTTAGCGAAGAAAGCGACCTTATCTATAACCAAAGTACATGTCTTCTTCTTGTCCATCGCTTCCTCTTCAAAAATCAAAACCATCAGTGATATTCAAAAATATCGAACTTGCTGGTAAATATTGATGCAGAATACCTAAGTAGATGGAAATTTGAACAACAAACTCATAAATAATGGAGGTTCTTGAAATGTAGGAAAAACATCTAGTTCAACAAGCAAGACATTGTTAAGTTGTTGCATTCAAGATGAGCAAATATGTATTAAGGATAATATCATGTGACAATACAATGAATCGTACAAACAAGAATAACACTTAAGTTTTTGACATATTTTCCGAATTAATGAATACCATTTGACAATTGTACAACTCCGAACTTATAAGGCTGCGTGGAGCAGCGCCTTTTTATATATTACTTGGGTGGCGGGGAAGAAACAAACTCTCCCTCTAATGTTGCTCAAATCGGCTGACTCAGCGGTTTTATCGTATTGCTACTTTCTTTAGCGGCGATGGTTTGCATGTTGTAGCAAACATAAAATCCACATAGGTTATTTCCGGACCTTCTTTGGTGGCCTTGCAAATAAAACCTACGGTTAGTTCTAGAGTCACTGTCGAGGTTTGATATAGAATTGTTGTGTATAGCGGATCTGGGAAAGTTCAAATCATGTTGTAGTTTAGTCCAATCTTTCCGTGTTTGAGCGCTCTACAAGATTGCAAAAGGTTAGCCTAAGCCATTCCAATAGCAATATAAACACGGAACAACTTACGACCATATGCGTAGGAAGCGTGATTACGGTGAGTAATTTTGCGATAGGTACCAAGTCGTGGTTTCCGCGTCAGGAATCAAGGTACTTAACCGGTTTGTGGTGGTTCAACTACAATGAGAACCAGTGATACCTACGGGTATATCACAATGGACAATGAACAAAAGCGAGTTGTGTGCAGTCTGAGACAAAGTATAGCATGTGGTAGCACTTACCACAGGTTATGGGGTATAAGTATGAATTCTTTATCCTTTTGTGCTAGCAATGCCTCTATCACGTATTTCTCGACCATGTTTATATCATCATCCATTGTTTGCTTTGAGACTATATGTGGGTCGAGAAACCGATCGATAGTTTCTTCTTTGTCGCTTCAAGTTGCATGTATCTATATATACAAAGGCGGATTATATATATATTGGAGGACATTTATCACTATTAGGCGAATGTAGTGTGATAGCACACACTTACAAGGTCCGACATCTTATGAGTCTTGGCGTCGATGGCGTCGAGGTTGTAGAGATGGAACAAGTCGGAAAATCGACCGTGAAGAAGCCCCGTGAGTCGTTGAATAGATGTTCATACTTGAACTTAGCGGCGATACTTGTTATGCGTTCACGCTCTGGCTTTCGGCTTCTTGGAGATACCACTTATGCAATTGTTGGCAAGGTATACTAAGTGAAGTTCGCTGCCTTTCGTTAATGCGGCTCTCTAGCTTGTATTGTTTAGCCAACTCGGCGGATGGAATAGTCAACTTGTTCTTGCGGGCTTCTTTCTTCTTTTGCCCTTGCCTTTCTTTGTTTTGTATGAACCCTTCACGGGAGAGGAATGGGTAGGAAAGAGGTCAACATTGTGTATATCAAGTGGAGTCGCTCTCATTGCTGATTTAGTATGCCAGCGATCGAGACGGCGATACAATAAGCGAATCGGATCGTCGCGGTTGTTGCATAATGAAGGCGACGAGGAGATGTCATTGCTAGGCCATTGGATGAATGTGCCAATGGCATCCCCAAGTTTCACGATCTCATCGTTTGGCGGCTTCGTAGATCGACAATTTTGAAACTATCAAACACCCGTCCACATTGACCTTGGTGAAACCGGCGCTATGATGGTACCGTGCACCATGGTCCCCTTTGGGGATGGATCGCCATGCCCCAAGCAGCCGTCGGAGAGCGGTGCCATTGCTAATTCTCACTTGGAGATTGCACCGCGTGGCGCTTTAATGTCACATCTGAGGATAAGTCCGCTATGTTCATCTTGGTCACTTGGAGAGCGGATGCCTGCTGCTCTTCACAGGCGATGGGGTGACTTGCGGACATATACGGGGCTTGTGAAGTATTTTTTTCTTGATTGGTGAGCCTTTCCTCGAGATTCGTATCCTTTCATGAAATTCTTCTCTCGGTTCTCCCTCAACTCTTCTCTCAACTCTCCTCTCAACTTGTCCTCCAAATTCTTTATAAGATTTGACTCGCTCGGCTCTAGTTCTCTTCTTATTTGGTATATGTGGAAGTAAATGCAGGAATCCAGTTTTCCATGGAACAAAAACCCTTTGCCTCTTATGCGACCGAGGTGTTCCTTGTTTCCCAAGGCTATGGGCGGTGCATCTTTCTCTGTCATGGGGAAAAAAGAGCCATCGCCGATTGTGTACTCAACGCTACACAAGATCCGGACAAGTTATTTCACTTATGAAGTCATGGACTAATTACGTAAAATTGGTAGTTCGATTTATATATTACGGCGTTGGCGAGACTTCCTCGTCATGGGGTTTCTGAAGAGGCAGTTGCGGAGGGCGTGGCATCGACCTCGCTCTCGCTCTTAGCCGATCTCAGCACGTTCATCTGTGATCGATGGAAATGGCGCGATACCCTCCTCGTCCTCCTGTGCCATTGCTCTCTCTTCCCGCGTAGCCGGCGGTGCGAGTCTGTGGGGTGAGTGTTCCTTGCTTGCAAGGCCTTGTTTGCTTCAACATGGCCTTGCGAATTAAATCGCGTGGTCTTCATCCCAACAAAACCTCCACGTGTCCTCATCAATGAACCCATACTTGAGTATGGAACGAGATCCTTCTTGGCGTAGTCTCGTAAGCGTATGCTAAGGTCTTCCATGCCTTTCTGCGCTAGCGATGCATCCGTCGCACTAGGGGCGGATTCTTACGGAATGTTGAATGATGAAAAAATTTCCGTTAGCAAGGCATTGCGAGCCTCAATAGTCACCAACCTCCAGGAAGATAGCGTGATCGGAACCCGTTCCCGGCCTACTATCCCACACATACTCCGAAATGCATTCGCCGCCTTTTTTGGCTTTCTAGGGGCCCCATCATTTGGATCGATCTCTGTAATGGTATATCGATGCATTGGCCTTTTGTTTGGTCCTCTTGCGGTAGCGAGTCGATCCTTCTTTTGAGGCCACATCATGTCCTTGAGCGATGGATTAGAGGGCGACATCTTCTTTACAAGTTAAAATAGTTTCAGGCGAACTAAAAGTGAAGAACAAATAGAATCACATTAGAGTGAATGAGTTTGTTATACTTGCATCTAAAAGAACTAGCCTAAATGGCTTGTTATTAGCCTTTTCAAAGAACTAGCCTAGATGGCTTGTTATTAGCCTTTTAAAAGAACTAGCCTAGATGGCTTGTTATTAGCCTTCTAGCAAAAGAAGCGAACTAGGAGGTTGCGAACTTAATAAAAATTTGCGACACCTCCCTAAAACTAGGACATCCACACAGCAGACAAGCGAGAAAAATACATATGGATTCAACCATTTGGCGATTAACGAATAATTGAGCGAAGCTCGAGGATCTCACATATGAACATATGCATTATTACGAATAAAGCAATTAGCATAAAGCTCATATTGATTGTTTGAATGTTCTCGAGATGTCGGGTTGCCTTAAAGGCCCTCCTATACAATGGACAAGTAATAGACTAGATTGTGACAACTTTATCTCAATATGATTTAATACTTGACGGGTTAAGTATAAATCTACTCAATTAGTTATCTTATATGCATATTCACTAACTAAGCATATAAAGATAGGTTTGCAATAGAGCTAATCAAATATATATATATATATATATTTTAGATCAAAAGGTTTCCCTGTTTTATTCGGGACCATGTACAACCACAATGTACAACATCTCACATATGAACATGTACAACCACGGCACCATCGCTCCTATCCAGCGAGAACAAAGACATTTTAACTAGTTCTTGGCTCTTGTGCTCTAAACAACGAGAAAACAAACATCAACTGCCGAACTCACACTAATCAAATATATATATATATGAAAGTGAAATTATTTGCTAAGATTTGTTGTCACAATTAGTCTATTCCATCCCTAAATCATCCTTGAACATTAAGCCCTGCATAAGGTCCCCAAGCATGCATCGTGGCCCTTTGCAAGTCAAGAATAATCACGAAAGTGTCCCAGAACTCACTAACTAGCGAGCAACACGAAAAATAGAGCAAATGGCCAGGCGGTGCCTCCGGATCGGCGGCCTCTAGCTCGATGGCTAGTCCCCGAAATACTCACGGTTGAAGCCGAGAGGGAGGGCCGAGGGGAGGAGGCCTTGGGAGGGCCGAGGAGGACGCCAGGCGGGAGGACGCCGAGGGGGGCGCCGAGGCGGGGAGGAGGGCCGAGGGGGATCGAGGACCGAGCCGGGGGGGCAGGGGGCCGAGGGAGGGAGGACGCCGAGGCCGGGGGCCGGAGGGAGGAGGCCGGGGACGCTGAGGGGGAGGACGCCGGGGAGGGGAGGAGGACGCCGAGGGGAGGCCGCCGGGAGGCAAAACGTCTCAAGGTTTAGGGTTTGGCGCGGTGAATGAGATCTGCAGCAGGAGATATATAGAAGAAATAACATCACGAGCGGTTCTATAATATAGCGATGCAGTAATGACATATCACGAGCGGTTCTATAATAGAACGATGCATGATGTTTAAATATTACGAGCGGTTCTATAATAGAACCGCAAATGCATGATGTTCTATTATAGGTGACATCACGGACGGTTCTATTATAGAACCGTGCGTGATATTAATTACATCACGGACGGTTCTATAATAGAACCGTCTGCGATGATTGAGATATCACGAGCGGTTAGGTAACATAACCGCTGCATGACAAACTCTTTATCCTGTTGTTATGTTAAAGAACCGTCTCGTGATATATCTTTCTTCAATCGACATTCACTTGTCGGTTCGATTCGATCGACTCTTATGCATGCCACTTTGTTGTATCTTACGGGAAAGTTGTCTTTAACGAGAATATAGGCTATCTTGTGGTTGAAGTGGAGGTTCTAATCCTCAATTCAAACCCTAAAATCTGAAAGCAATCACATACAACTATTTCCATATTGCCAAAGTAGACATGATTACATTCTTGTCATCAATTATATACGAATGGCCATCTTTGAATCGTGTATTTGGAATCATATTGATATTAACGAATAAATCGTGCTCTTATACTTGCATCTTTTCCATCAATCCGGATGCTTCTGAAGCTACTTACAAAGATCATCACAATCATATATACATAATTAGGATGCTTCTGAAGCTACTTACAAAGATCATCACAATCATATGTACAAAGCATGATGGGTCGTATCATCTTTACAATAGCATTAATGTAATATTATTACACATGAAAATTAGTAAGCATGATGACAATGCACCCTTCTCATAACTTCGCCACCACATGCTTATTCTTTTGTATGAAAATTAGCCCTTCATGATGATCGGCGCGTGTGTAGCTTGCTTCCTCATGTTGTTCTTCGGGACGAGGATGTCATTTCCGATAGGTGGCAACTCATCAAATTGATTGTACTCTTCCTCATCTACTACATTCTCAACTCAGACAATTCTCCTTTTTCCTGAAGAACTACGTGGCGCTTCTTGTTGGGCGGAATTGGTTACATAGAAGACTTGAACAACTTGGTTAGCGAAATGCGAATGGTTCGTCTTGGTATCCGAAACACGTTCGAGGTCCTGATAGTGATGCCATTCTGTCGACCTTCACGTCTTTGGAGGTGGACCATGACACGAAATAGGGAATCTTGAAAAGTGCGTGGTCGAGCTCCCATATCTCCTCTATGAACCCATAGTAGGAGCTCCTCGTCAACCAGTGGTATTATTGAATGCATCTATCACGGACACCACTGATACGGTTTGTGCTCTTCATATCCTGATCTCTCGTGTAAAATGTGTACCCATTTAAGTCATATCCTTTCCATGTGACAAGCGTAAAAGTTGGTCCTTTTGCCAACCATGTCGTGCGTGTCATCGGCGAGCTCCAGTGATAGGTCGCTCCTTCAACCATTTGTTGAGCGAAGGTTATCTTGTCTCGTGATCCAAGACTCTGCCGTCTTTGGATTCTCTTGCCTTAGCCATTGCTTGTGCTTTCGGCGATATAGGCGGACACTACTGACCATGTGTTGCAAAACCGTGAAATGGGCTCGAGCATAATCAACGAATCGGCGTGATTGCTTTCCTTCGATGGTCCCCATACCTGGAGCCTCCCTCATGGCGAGATCGAGGCACACCTATTGGTTCGACACGGGCCATGTAATCGGCGAGAACTTCGGCGGCCTCTTCATTGCATAACCTTCGACAATGCTACCCTCGGGACGAGATCGATTCGTCACGTAAGACTTGAGAATTCCCATGTACCTCTCGAGCGGGTACATGCTACGTGGAACAACGGCCGCATATCTTTATCTCTGTCACAAGGTGAACAATGAGATGGACCATGATATCGAAAAATGATGGAGGGAAATACATCTCAAGATTACATAGAGTCATCACCACCTCGACTTGCGAGCATCTAGTCGCCGGGATCGATGACCTTACGGCGATTGTGTTAAAGAAATAACACTGACCTAGTGATTGTCTCACGGAACCTTGACCGCAAAATACTTCTAATTGCGACGAGGAGCATCGTGTCATCGGCACATGACAATCATGAGACTTCATGCCGATTAATTTCAAATCTTCCAACGAAACAAGTCTCTTCATGTTGGAGGAGTAACAGAGACGGAACTTTCACACCATGCAAGCAGCACGATTCAGTTCTTCGGCCTTTGACAGAGTATAACAAGCGGTTCCAAATGCGTCACGGCCTTTATCGGTCTCTTTCGGTGCTAACTCGGGTCTTATGCCCATATCGACCAAGTCAAGCCGTGCGTTGATACCATCCTTTGTTTTACCCTTAATGTTGAGTAAGAGACCAATCACTTTGTCACGGACATTCTTCTCTCGTGCATGACATCGATCACGATGGCGAACTTCTAGGTGCTCGATAAGGTAGGTCCCGAATATTGATCTCTTCTTCCACATGCTCTTTTCACGGGTACTTGATTTCGTCCCTTTCCATCGCAACATCAAATCCTTAACAATGTCATGAACATCTCTCCGCTCAAACGCCTTGGAGCTGGACCATTTCGTTCCTTCCGTCGAAAAGTTGCTTCATCTTGCGATATGGGTGATTCCTCGAAGAACCTCTGATGACGCATGTACACAGTTTTGCGGGAGTGATTGACCATAAACTCTCGGTATCATCTAGCGGTGAGTGCAGAGCTTTGGTTCCTTTTGTACTCGGCACAGCGAGTTAGCAAGGCGGGGTAATCATTTATAGTGCGAGAACAACAAGCGATGCAAAGTAAAGTTCTCTCGTTTATCGCATCCCATCGTGTACCGGTAACCCACGGTGTTTTAGATCTTCCACCAATGGAGCTAGGTACACATCAATATCGTTTCCGAGTTGTTTGGTCCTTGGATAAGCACGAGACAACATAATGTACTTCGCTTCATACACAACCAAGGAGGAAGGTTGTGAATCTGAGATTCTGGGCCAAGTGCTATCGGTTGCTCATGTTACGAAAGGATTCATTCCATCGTACTCAATCCAAACCTTATATTTCTCGGATCCGCACCAATTCTTGAAAGCTCTGTCGATGTTTCTCCTTTGGATGGAATCGGCGGGTGCCTTAGCATTCCATCATTCTTCGCTCCTCAAAGTGCCAGCGCAGCAGTTTTGCCTCCTTTGGGTTCGCAAACAAACGCTTCAAGCGGGAATTCTGAGCGAGATACCATGCCACCTTAGCGAGAGTACCTTTTTCACCTCAATGCTCTCGCCATCATCATCTGAATAACTCTTACGCTTGTGCGGGATCGTTGCACACGGACATATATGCAAGTTTGTGTACTCTTTGCGGTCACAGATCTGATCGTTTGGACATGCATGTATTCTTTCTACTTCCATTCCCAAGGGACAAAGAACACCTTGGCTTTGTAGGTGCTTGTCGGCAACTCGTTTCCCTCTGGAAGCATGTCCGCCAATAGGCGTATTATTTGTGAAACTCTTGTCGGACCAACCGTTGCTTGCCTTCAATTTGAGTAGTTGAAGCACGGATGACAACCTTGTGTATTTCAACTTGCACCCTGCGAACAAAGGTTTCTCAGAGTCCTCCATTAAGCCACAGGCTGTCCATATTCCTGTCATCAAGGTTTCATACGCATCGCGTAGCATCTGATCAAATTGTCATCGTGCAACTTTGTCCTCATCGAAGCACAATCGATATGATCATCCGACATATCATTGACATAAATCGACGATATTAACACTACTTCTGCTTCTCGTATATTATGCTCTTCGCCATGGTGGTCCAACATGTATAGCCCTTTTGAAACCCCTTGAATCAAGTGTGCTTCGATCTGCTGCGAGTTTGAAACATCTTGATTTTACAATCAATGCCTGGACATGACATGAATTACACCCCTTATTAAACATATCCTCCTCTGCGGCTCTTTTGAATGTGGAGGCGCCATTAAGGTACTCGGCACTCAAATGCGGTTCTCGGCGTACATCGACTTCGATCCATCTCGCTACACATGTAACACTTAGTGTTAAATATTAAGTGCACGGTGTAGTGCGTATGCACACATTCTTAAACTAATTATGCAATTACATACCTTAATTACATCACAAAGAAATAATTAACAAAATTCAAATTAATCTTCAATATAATAATGAAATTAGAACCCATTACTAATCTTAGATCACCAAAAGACTTGAATTGATCTATAAGCTAGATCTAAACAATCATTAAATTCTATCCTTAACAAGCTAGCTAGCTACATCATGATCGAATATTATATTATGCAAATAGAACCATTACTAGCTAACCTTATTCATCAAAAAACCAACACATGGTTCTACAAGCGAGATCTAAAAAAATCATCAAATTCCTTCCTTATCAAGCTAGATGTTGAATATAATGCAATTAAAACACATTACTAACCTTAGATCACCAAAATCAAAGGAATCTAATATCACCCTTGAAATCAATGGCTTTCTTCTAAAAAATCGCATCACTTCATGACCGCCACTTAGGATAGAAACGAAACCCTACCAACAAAGTGGATGGAGCAGGCGGCTCTGTTTTTACGGCCTCGGAAGGTTTTATCACGAGCGGTTTTATATTACGGCCGTGCGTGATGCGAAAAATATCACGAGCGGTTTCTAAATATAACAAATGCAGTGATGGATCTGATACTCATTACGAGGCGGTTGTGTTATATAACCGTGCAGCGAAATCCTGAGCGGTTTTACTTTGAAACCGTGCAGCAATAATCTTGTAGCCATCATGACGGTTATATTTTGACTGCCGTCTGTGATAATTATTATCACTGAGCGGTACGTAATATAAAACCGTCGTGATATTAGCACCGACGGTTTGAGTACATAACCGTGCGTGATATTCCATATTACAGAGCGGTTTTTCAAAACCGCTGCGTGATCGTCGTCGATATAAGCCTCATTTGTAGTAGTGCAAAAAAATGACAAAATTAAAATTGCTGATTTCACCAAGGATATCTATCTTCACATGACCCATAAAACAGTGCGCAACAGTATCCAGAACAATCAGTTCATCTAAATATTGCTAATACATATTAATGTGCTTAGGGAAACAACTACATAATCGACATTGCTATAAAAGGCTTAGCTCCACAGCAGCCATGGTGGTACCTGGCATGCGTTATTTGCAAGAAAAACATAGTTTCGCAAGGAGAATCTTACAAATGTTCTAGATGTGGAATAACAACCGCTGATACAAGGTATATTCTTACCAATCACCTGCATCTCTTTCTTTTTCTACAATATACCAATCACATATTGATAAACAATTCCTATATTCATTGCAACAGGTACCGAGTCGCCATTCACGGCATCGACCCAGATGAAATCAACGAGCCAGATCCCAAAGTCGCAGAATTCATTTTCTTTGCAGAAAAGGCTGAACAATTGATTGGCTCTCCAGCACAACCTCTTGTTGCAGCTGCTCAAGGTATCGAAGACTTCATCCCACCACAGATAACGAACCTCTATGATAGACAGTATACATTAAAGGTGTCGGTCACGAAAAGAGCTCTACAATGGACAAAAATATCGTACCAGGTTGACTCTATCCTACCTCTCCACCCTACACTGGAATCTGCCATTGCTGATACACAAACTCACCATGAAATCCCAACCATCTTACCTCATGGTGGAATTACACCACAAAACATTATGCCTGTTCAGTTTGAACAGGATAAACAACAGGCCACATCTAAAGAAGATATTCACCTGGACAGTCCTCAAACCGGAACAACAACCCCCTCTGCATCGCTTGATATATTTCCACACATGCATAGCGCTCACCAGGTTTGTTTTCACTCCTATGTTTAGTTTCCAAGATTACACATATTCTTATCTACACATACATATTTGAACCCAGTAGATATAAAATGCTTGCACATTTGATTTACTAAGAATGTTTAGATATAGTTCTCATATGATACATGCTCAATACTGTTGTTTGTCTACAAAAAAATGCCTGTCACAGTCCCGATTTATACCTACACATTTAACATGCAGTACACAGCTTCCAAACCCTGCTTATCCACTTTAGCGTTTTTTCCCCATGCCTGACAAGAAACTCAAATTACTAATAATACAAGCATATATTCCCTAGACTTATGTATGTTACGATAGCACAACAAACGATATAATACCCCATATAATACCTAATTACATAGCCATATTTATTACATATAGACCTACAGACTCACTATTCTTTCGGACCTCAGCTCAATTACTTTTCGATCTTACCACACCACAGTCCAACCTAGAACACCAACCACAGGCTGATCATCTTACTGTGCCTACTCTTGAAGACAGCAAAAGGTTATGTTTATAGCGATGATCAGATATATCCTTATACTATGCTGTCTTACAACAGAACACTAACAGCATGTTATCGTTTTGCTTTCCTTCCCAGCATTGCTGAAAAAAAAACTTCAGCAAAAAAAAGGCTATTCCAGGACACACAGAGCAGTTCCCGTCGAAAAAGGTACTCACATAAATAGCATTACTTACAATTAATTCTGTTTTGTGTTTCCATACCCTATACCGATTCATTAAACATATTCTTGTCGCAACAAAACAAGGCTTGAAACAACAACTAGCATCTGTTCCACTTGAGACGACCAAGCTCTGCACTCAACATATTTTGTATATGACTATCTTTGCGTATATATATATGCAATGCATATTCTGACCCCATGCTTACCGTATTTTGTAAAGTTATATAATTTTGGGTATCCAACCTTCCTTACTGCGGCTGCTAGCCTTTTAATGGAACAGACCACTCCCTCTAGACCTTTTGTTCTTGGTTCAACGCTCTTGCTACTGCCTGTACATCTATACCGATATAAATATGTATTCATCTGTGCTTTATTCCTGTCTAAAACGAAGTTTTCCTCCTGGCAAATTCATACTTTACACATCTAGACAAGTGCTGACTGCTTTTGATACAGACTCAAGATTCAGCGAAATTTTCGCCGTTTGCTCACGCATCGTTATCAGATATATGCTTTATAGTGCTAATTTCACCTCGGTTAAATTCTGCTGTTTACAGTGCTAATAACGCTCTTTCTATTCAATCGAACTAAACAGTACGTTTTCTATACAAGATTTATCCCTTCTCTCCTTCGATATTTTACGTAAACTAAACAATACGTTTTCTATTCAATAAAACTCTAGCAACTTGTCTCTCCGCTGTTTACATACGCCTTTCCTTCTTCAGCATATTAAATCCAGTGGTCTAATGGTTTTTGTTTAGTTCTTCCAGAGAGAACTCACATTGTCGCAACACTAATTCAATTTATTTATACCATCCCCCTTGTTCTACGTCTGGTATTTATGTCGTACGCCGTATCCAATTCTGCACATCACTTGCGCTAACGCAGAACAAGACCTTCAGCAGAACTCATTCACGCCCATAGAACACACATAGCGATCAGTAATACCATCAGCGTAGACCCATCTATTCAGCACAGTATCCACACAACAGACATACCTCAACATAGAAATAGAAATACACACATCCACACATACATGCATTCGTATGCATACAACCATCTACACAACAAGCATACCTTCTCGGTTTTCTGCAACCCCAAACACGCCCACATCAAGATAGAAATATGCACATCCATACATACATGCATCCATATGCATACAAGAACAAACACAACACCAGTTCACACTGTCTGCCACACACAACACACCACTGCGCCACCTACGGCTCACAACTGTTCACACGCACATCATAGCTTACACATAACCTTATTACACAAAACATACAACTCCAGACATATATATATATATATCTATTACACACCTGTAAAGTGATTACTCCCTTGTCCTACCACAACCGATACAGACTTAGAATACACAGAACAAGCCCTACTTCCCTTGCACCTATATACCTACCAAACAAACCTATAATGCAGTTGCACAACCCATTTACATATCAACTGTTTTATACAAGGCAGCTGTTGATTCCTTCTCATGTTCCTTGATCCATTCACGTAGACAGTGAATATCATACAGCACAGCCGACCAGGATATACCAGAACCGTTTTTCGCCATGCTTCCAGCACCAGAACAGCAAATATCCTCGCATACATCCTCAACAGATGTTAAGACATTCAGTGTCTCCGACCACCCATGCAAAGCTGCACTATACTTGTTTACAGCAGCGCTCTTTTCCTCCATGACATCGACTAGCTTTTTCTTCAAATATGAAATGCGCTCTTCTGCATCAACTCTGGAAATCCAATTCATATCATCAACCTCTATATTTTCTACTGCCTTTAGTCTCTCGATCATCAACACAGTTGTGCTTTCCTCAGCATCATTAGCACTGTTGGCTCCGTACCCGGATACATTCTCTACACGCCGCTCCGTCGAAATCCCTGTGCCCGGAAACATTACCTCCACCGTTCCGATGAAACCCCTTTGTCCAAAACGACAACTATACCTCGGTTCTAACCCACCCAGACTCTTTACCATCTCACGGAGGATAACCTTACGAGAGATATGCACCCTGCGCCCTCCACCTGCATTTCGAATACGCTTACATTAGACGACACCATTCACTTCAAATCGTTACTGAATAGAGCAGCACAGACACTAATCTCTAGCACCCTTACACTACTCTTCAATATTAACTTATACACGAATTTCACTGATTTCCTATACCCTACCCACCAATTTCGATAAACATCTCTGGATTACGATACGCATCCTCATGGACCAGACTCCCCCTCATGCTACTGCCTTCCTTCAGTGCGACAACAAGCTAGCAAATCGCCCTAACATATCGGCAGCATTCCTTGATACGGCATCCGCTGATATAGTCCTACCAGATCCACACCAGCTTGCGCCCCCTCCAGAACATCCTACCTGCCCACAACGCCAAATCTTTTAGAGAACACGGGAGACATACCGATCAGCCCTCGCACCGTTGCGCAGTCCCTTTCTCCATCCCATCTTCCCACCCCGCCGCTCCAAGACCGTCTCGCACCCTCCGCCATAGCGCAAGCTTCTTTCCCCTCACTTACTAACACAGTAACACATTGTTCAACCTTACCGGCCTCTACTCTATATACTTATACCGCAGTTACCAACACCGGTTCTGCAACAACACCGCAGCCCAATACCAAGGCAAACCCACCGACGACGTTTCCAGGCCCACGCCCAGCAAATGAGAAACAATACGCCCATGGTAACAAAACCTAAAACCTCTTACCTAGCCACAGCAACTGGCCCGCAGCCCTATTACACATACAGATCTTTATACTAACCCAGATGTTCGCCAATGACTCTCCATAAGAAAAATACAGCCAGTGAAAAGAAACACGTAATGTCCATAACAACCATACATGCTTATAAGAGACAAATCACAGCTTCCCACAAAACCTAAACACAGTATTTATAACAACACAGCCAACCGCTCAGGCCTCTTAATAATAAAATAATGCCAAATTTTTTCTAAACAAAACACAAAAAAATCAATCGATTCACCAAAAAAAAAACTACCGGCCTATATCTTTCCTGGAAAACATAATAAACCAGAATTACGTCAAAAAAACAAACCTATATTTATCTCCCTCTTCATTTTTCCCTACAGAATACATATTTGCTAACACCTCCAACAAAACCAAAAAAACACCAAACGCTTCTACCAACACAATTTATGTAAAGAAAACAAAAAAAACGAAATTACACAGTTTTCCCCATAAATATCAAACAAACAAAAAATCGTGCGATACAACAAACAAATTCCATATGGCGCAGTGTAGCGCGGGTCCTTTCCTAGTTAAAAGTTAAAGTGCAAAATATATGAAGCACAAGAGGGTGCCACATCACCGGTTTTTCTCCATCGTACAATTTCAGATACAACGGACACAATTGTATCCAAGCGAGACACTTGTATACTCTACAAGTGTAACACCTTGACCCAAAGTGCTGCTCGTGTAAAAGGGTTAACTCAAAGATGCTATATTTGGACCAAATAGATATTATATACAACTACATCTCACTTTAGACAAGCAATATGAAACTAATCTCACCACTACTCTACATGGGCCTTCACACTAATGGGTTGGGGTATTACACTCACCCCATTAAAGGCTAACACCCTTGACAGTGAAGGCGTTGGAGAAAACGCACTTGGTGATTGATTATTAGCCATTGGCTTATATGGAGTACAGGGAAGTGTGATTGGTTGGAAACCAGATCAATTACAGGCCAAAATGCAACTACCCAATAGATAACAAGTGAATCTCCTAAACATAGAAACTATCTCTTTTGCTTGGCCATGTTCCTGTTTGGCTAACACCCCCCGCAGTTGGAACAGGAGCGGGGCGGATGTTCAAACTGGAGCAAAATTCCTGGAAGACAGCCGTAGGGACACCCTTGGTGAAGACATCAGCGTACTGCGAGCTTGTGGACACATGGAGCACACACACCTTGCCGAGAGCCACATGCTCATGCACGAAATGCAGATCGATCTTGACATGTTTCGTCTGCTGAGCTTGAACGGGGTTAGTCGAGAGATAAACTGCATTAATGTTGTCGTAAAAAACAATAGTGACGTGATGAAGAGGGTGATGTAGTTTGGCGAGTAGTTGACGAAGCCAGCAGGACTTGACGACGGCATTGGCAATAGCACGATACTCTGCCTTGGCGCTGGAGCGAGAGACCGTCTGTTGCTGCTTGGATGACCATGAAATAAGGTTGTTACCGAGGAAAACACCATATCCCGAAGTAGACTTGCGGGTGTCAGGGCACCTGGCCTAATCAGCATCTATGTAGGCAGTGAGTGAAGTTGGTGAAGTCCGATGTAGCTGTAAGTCGTGGTCGATGGTGCCCTTGAGGTAGCGAAGGATGCATTTCAGAAGATTGGCATGAGGCTCACGTGGGTCGTGCATGTGAAGGCACGCTTGCTGAACGGCGTACACGATGTTCGGACGAGTGAACGACAGGTACTGGAGGGCACCGGCGATGCTCCTGTAATTAGTGGCATTAGCCACTAGGTTGCCGCCCGCAGGGAGCTTAGTGTTGGTGTTGACTGGAGTACTACAAGGGTTGCAGTTAGTCATGCCAGCACGAGCGAGGATGTCCTTGATGTACTGGTGCTACGAGAGGAAGAAGCCGAAGGTGGTGCATTGTACAGAGATGCTGAGAAAGAAATGCTAGTTGTCGAGGTCCTTCAGTGAAAATTAACGGTCAAGTGAACTAATCACCTGTCGTAGGAGAGTCGATGATGACGCAGTGAGCACAATGTCATCGATGTACAGCAGGAGGTAGACGGTGTCGTTGCCAAGCCTGTAGATGAACAACGAAGGATCTGCCTTGGACGTCATGAAGCCCAACGAGACAAGGTAGGTCACAAAGTGAACGAGCCAAGCCCGTGAAGCTTGCTTTAGGCCGCAGAGGGACCGGTTGAGGCGACAGACATGCATGCTACGTTTTGTGTCGACAAAATCAGACAATTGTTAACAGTAAATGGTCTCCGTGAGCGTGCCATTGAGGAAGGCATTGTTGACATCAAGTTGATGCACCGACCAACTGTTAGCTAGAGTTATGGTGAGGACGGTGTGAATGATGGCCAATTTGACAACCAGACTGAACGTCTCACCGAAGTCAACACTAGGGCATTGAGAGAAGCCCTAGAGTGCCCATTGTGCCTTGTATCAATCCAAGGAGCCATCGGGCTTGAACTTATGTCAAAAAATCCACTTTCCTGAAACAACATTAGTACTTGGAGGTTTTGGAACAAGAACCCATGTGTTGTTGGCAAGGCACCAATTCTCGTCATTAAGCGCGGCGCAGTAGGTGCGTGGAATCGATGAGAGGACATCCACATGGAGGTTCAGCCAATCCACGGGAAGTCGAAAACCATGCTTACCACGTGTGGTCATCGTGTGATCATTGACCACCGGGGTGATGGCCTGAGTTGTAGGTGGTGGCGTTGTTGTTGCGACATCGGTAAAGTCACGAGCACCGGTAGCAGTGCATGTGGCTTTGCTAGTAGGCGCGAGCACCAGCGCGAGGGATGCGACACTGGCGAGGAGCCGCGAGCACCAGCGCTGAGGGCCGCGACTTCTTTGAGGAGTCGCGAGTGCCATGATGATGCTGCGCGCCTGCGGTGGCGTGGAAGTGGTGTTCGGGTGGGATGGGGGCACCGATGCATGCTGGAGTGGCACAGTCACGAGAGAGGATGTGGGTGCCCTGGGAGATGCGATAGGTGGTAAAGCAACAGTCAGTGCATGTGCAGCGTGTGATAGGAAATCGAATTCCGCAGGGACCGGGGGATTAGGCTGCTCAGAAAAGGGGAATGAAAATTCATCAAAAGTGACGTGGCGGGATATGATAATGCAGTTTGTGGTGAGATCAAGGAAGCGATACCCTCTGTGGTTAGTCGGATATCCTGGAAAAACAAAAGCCGTAGAATGTGGTGTGAGCTTATGAGTGGTAGTGGTGGATAGGTTAGGATAACACTGATAGCCGAAAACTCAGAAATGTAAGTAGTCGGGAGGAATGCCAAAAAGAGTCTAGTGTGGGATGCCAAAGTTAAGTGATTTTGTGGGGTGGAGATTAAGAAAATAAGTGGCGGTGTGAAGTGCCTCGACCCAGTAGGAAGGTGGCATACTAACTTGGAATAGAAGTGAACATAGGACATCATTGGTAGTACGGATGATGAGTTTCGCCTTACTGTTTTGTTGAGATGTGTGTAGACATGGCATGCAGAGTGCGATGCAAAGGGAGAGAAGGTGTAGGCGCATGGCTCGATTATCAAATTCACCACCATTGTCACATTGGATGCTACGCACAGTGGTGTAAAATTGAGTGCGTGTATGAGCAAAGAAATTGCAGAGTGTGTCGAACACATCATACTTTAGGCGAAGAGGGAACGTCCACAGATAGTGAGTGAAATCATCTAGAATGACTAGATAATACTTGCAGCCGGAGATGCTAGGGACAGGCAAGGTCCAAAGATCACAGTGTATCAACTCAAAAGCTTCACTAGTGCGGTAGTAGAGGCATAAAACGGGAGACATGCATGGCCGCCTAATTGACCCGCATGACACAAAGTCTATTGAGAATTTATGACATGAAATATGAGACGCACTGGCTAGATGCGATAAAGCTTGAAGACCAAGATGACCGAGTTGTCGATGCCACAGGGTGGAGGAAGGTGTGGTGACTGCAAGAGCATGTGAGGTGGGCGTCGGCCAACGGAGAGGATAAAGGTCACCACGGCTATTGCACCTGATGATCATGTTCTTGGTTTGAAGGTCCTTCACAGAAAGACTAAAAGGGTCAAACTCAATTGAGACGTGATTACCTAAAGTGAAACGATGAACGGAAATGAGGTTTCTGATTAAGTTAGGCGTAAGAAGAACATTATTTGACTAAAAATGATGGGATGGAGTGTGGAAAGATGTTGTGTCGGTGTGAGTGATTGCAATATGGGAACTGTCAGTGTACTTCGCGCTGGGGTACCCTCTCCTGCGCATAAAACCGGTCCACGTGGTACTGGCGAGACGGGCGAAAGCACGCCCGCCGCCGAAGCCTTGCCGACCGTGGTGCCCGGCAGCGAGTGGGCAAGGGCGCCTGTTCGCCGGCGCCCGATCCCACGTGGCGGCTTTGGCGAAGCGGCGGCGCCATCGCAATCTTGCCCACGTGGCGCCCGCGGCAGCGGTGGCGAGGCCGCTCACCCGGCGCCTAGTTCACGTGGCGGCCTAGCGAACGGCGGCGAAACACGCCCGCCGCCACGCGTGCCCGGCCACGGCGCCAGCGGCAGTGGCGAGACGCCGTGCGCCCGGCGCCCGATCACGTGGCGGCTTTGGCGAACGGGCGAAGCGAAACACGCCTGCCGGCAATCTGCCGCCCACGTGGCGCCCGGCGGCAGGTGAGCAGGGCGCCTGCGGCAGCGCCCGATCACGTGGCGGCTTTAACAACGGCGGCGAAACACGCCCGCCGGCAATGCCGGCCACGGCGCCGGCAGCAGTGGCGAGGCGCCTGGCGGCAGCGCCCGATCACGTGGCGGCTTTGGCGAAGCAAGGCGGCGAAAGCAACAAACCGGCAGTGCAGCCACTGGCGCCCGGCAGCAGTGGCGAAACACGCCCGCGCGTGCCCGATCCACGTGGCGGCTTTGGCGGGCGGGCGGCGAAAGCACGCCCGCGCTTCGCAATCTTAAACGTGGCGCGCCGGCGGCGCGAGTGGCGAGCGCCTACGCGCGGCGCCCGATCACGTGGCGGCTTTGGCGAACGGGCGGCGAAAGCACGCCACGCCAAAAGGCGGCCCACGTGGCGCCCGGCAGCAGGTGGCGCTGCTCGCCGCTGCTTCGCGGCGCCCGATTCACGTGGCGGCACAGCAAGCAGGCGGCGAAACACGCCCGCGCCGTCTTGGCCACGTGGCGCCCGTGGCGTGGCGAGGCGCCACGCTTCGTGGCGGCCCAATTCACGTGGCGGCTTTGGCGCGTGCGGCTAGGGGCGCGTCTTTGGTGGGCGGAGGAGTTCCATCAACCTCCTATCCTCTTGGCATTCTGGCGCTCCAGATCATGGCGGGGATCTCCAGCTACTGCCCATCTTTGGAGTAGCCCGAGCTAGCTTGATGCCCATGGGTCGGTGTGCCTCCTGTCACCTTGGGAAGGAAGACAACTACTGCCAGAGATGGTGGACTTTGGTCGCCGACCCGACCTCCCATACAATGCCTTACTCGGCCAGACAGTATTGGCCAAGTTCATGTGACAACCCACTATGCTTACATGGTGGTGAAGATCTACGGGCCGTGGCTTCCTCGCGATCGGTGGATAAATCGAGGCCTTGCACTACACAAGTATCTTGGACATGGCGGTGCCACTGCGTCAGGCGCCCAGCGCCACTTCTCGGGGAGCCCCTCGGGGCCGGACCCGCCTCACAGGCTGCCTGCGGAATGAGGTCAAGATGGTCGCGCCACGAGTGAGCCGAACCTCGGGCAAATCAAATCATTGGGCGCCAACCTCGGCGCCAAATAGGAAGCAGCTGCGTCACCTTCCTCCGTCTAGCTCCGGCGTGTTAGCACGGCAACCGTCAGAGCATGGCCCAGGGTCCCAGTGATCGAGCACCGATTAACAACGCTCCCGTGGCGTCGGTCGGTCGGTCAGGAGTCGGGCGGTAAGCGCCAAGATGCCGATGGGAGGAGGTAGAAAGAAGGCTGTTAAGCCTTGAGGATCGTCGAAGTCTCTCATCACAGTGGCTTGCCAACCCGATGCTTTCGTCCGAAGTCCAGAGTGGTGCATCTGTGTCGACTTCACCGACCTCAACAAGAGCTGCCAGAAGGATCCATACCCCGCATGAGTCAACCTTATTGTTGACTCCACAGGTACGAGTCCTGGTGCTGTGCTTCTTGGATCGCGTGCTCCGGGTACCGGATCGTAATGGCGCTTGAAGATGAAGAAAGAAGCGCTTTTGTAACCCCTACGGTGTTTCTTGCTATGTAAGAATGGCTTTTGGTTTAAGAATGCGGTTCTACTTACCAGCGTGCCATGTATATCACTTTCACGCCCCAAATAAGCGTGAAACCTTGAGTCTACATTGATGATTTAGTTGTAAAGATCAAGAAAAGCGAAGAGGCTGATCCAAGACACTGGAGAAACCTTTGCTAACCTCAGGAAGAATTGGCGAAGCTCAATCCACGAAAAATGCGTGTTGGTGTGTGCCCCTCCAGAAGCAAATTTCTTTGGGTTTCTTGGTGTCAAGCAAGGGTATTGAAGCCAATCTGACAAGATAGTGGCCGCCGACACATGAAGCGCCCAGTATGACTCAAGCAAGTTCGATTGCCTGGCGGTCGCTTTGGCCTCCTAAGGCGATTCATTGCGGTTGGGGAGAAAAGAAGCTTGCCTCTGTTCAAACTATTGAAGAAGACCAACCATTTTTGAAGATGAGAAAGCCAGAAGGCATTTGAAGATTTGAAGCAATACTGTCCTCTCCCGGGTGTTGGTCTCTCCAGCGCCGGGTGTGCGTTGCTCTGTACATATTTGCCACTCTCCTGAGGTGGTGTGCTTGCCCGTCTTTGATTCTTGAGAGAGAGGAAGGTGTCGAAGCAGATCTACTACATCAGCAAGATGTTACGAAGCGAAACCGGTACCCATAAGCTCGAGAAGATCGCATCATGATCTGGTGGCGTCGAGGAACTGCGGCATTATTTCAAGGCGAAAATTACGTGGTCATGGCCTACCCTCTGCGAGATCCTTCGGCTGTGAAAGCGGTCGAATGTCGCTAAATGATTGGTGGGTGAGAATTCAACCTCAAATTTGTACTTACACGCCATCAAGAGTCGAGGCTGGCGGAGTTCATCGCCGAGTGGACTCCGCCACTCAGGAAATAGAAAAAGTGCGCGTCTTCTCCTGGACCTTATTCTTTGATGGCTCGTTCAGAAATTTGGAAGAGGCGGCAGAGTGAGGTTGTCTGGTCTCCTAGGCCGCTGACATCCTTGTATGTGAAATTACGCCCTCGACGAGGCCCACGAACAACAT
This sequence comes from Guadua angustifolia, assembly GCA_036346375.1. Classification (NCBI taxonomy): domain Eukaryota; kingdom Viridiplantae; phylum Streptophyta; class Magnoliopsida; order Poales; family Poaceae; genus Guadua; species Guadua angustifolia. The sequence goes on from CM070519.1 coordinate 20,767,557, forward strand.
GGTGAATCTGAAGAGCTGGCAGCAAGGCTGCGCATCGCTTGACGTTGGGCATTAGGCGTCTCAAGTCAAGGGGTGACTCCTGCTAGTCATCAATCAAACCGCGAAGGAGTTTGGTGTTCCGGCCCCACCATGGCGGCGCGCTTGGTGGAAGTCAGAAGAATGGAGCGTCGCTTTGAAGGGTTGGGGTATATTCATATCCCGAGCCGCCGACAACCACCTGATGCCAGACTTCGCATTCGCGTCCTCAAAGGCTTCTGTTCCGGTGGGGTCTTTGAAGAAAAGGCTATCGCGGTAGTCCGCCATAACCTGATCCGAGATGGGGATGATGGTGTCATTTATCGCGGCCCGGTTGAGCGGGGAGGCAGCAGCAAACCCGTTGCGGACCTCCGGCTTCGAGTAGAAGCGGTGCATTGCGCTTCGATTCGAGGAGGAAAAGCGGCGTGCCCTTTCAGCTAAATCCCGGGAAATGGCTTTGGCGAACGGGCGGCGAAGCACGCCTCGCCGGGCAATCCGCCCGCGTGGCGCCCGGCGAGCAGTGGCGAGGCGCCTGCTTTCGCGGCGCCCGATTCACGTGGCGGCTTTGGCGAACGGCGGCGAAAGCACGCCCGCCGGCAATCTTGCCACGTGGCGCCCGGCAGCGAGTGGCGAGGCGCCCTACTACGCCGGCGCCCGATTCACGTGGCGGCTTTGGCGCGAAGCGGCAAACACGCCCGCCGGCCGTGTGCACCACGTGGCGCCCGGCGGCAGTGGCGAGCGCTGCTGCTGCCGGTGCCGATCCACGTGGCGGCTTTGCGAACGCGGCGAAAGGCGGCGAACCGCCGGCAGTCTTGACCCATGTGGCGCCCGGCGGCAGTGGTGAGCGCCTGCTTTCGCGGCCCGATCCACGTGGCGGCTTTGGCGAACGGCGGCGAAACACGCCTCGCCGGCAGTCTTAAACCCACCGGCGCCGGTGGCGGTGGCGAAGACGCCGCCGCCGGCGCCCGATCCACGTGGCGGCTTTGGCGAGCAAGCGGCGAGCACGCCCGCCCGACCAAAGCCGCCCACGTGGCGCCCGGTGAGCAAGTGTGTCGGGATTCGAATATGCAAATCCGGACCCTCGTGTATCTTGCACTAATCTACAGATCACGCTTAGTGCACACAGCTCAACATTAGTGAATATCACAATCATACATAGCGGAAATAAGATAAAAGATATTATATATTAAATTTTAATAGTTGAATGACCTTATGGTCAACTTACTTAACGATGCCTCACAAGGCTGAACAACAAATTGAACTGCAGTGGAAATGAAGACGTAGATAAGCCCTCAGTATACCACAGGCAACTGACAAGGCTCGCACCCTAAACATTCGTCTCTTCATGGTACACCTTCTTCATCACTGATGATGTTGTTGTAGACAAGGGTGAGTACATAAAGCACTCAACAAGTTGTGCACAAAATGCAATTCTATCATAACTATATGCAGGCTTATTCCAAAGGAAGGCTAAGAGGTTCATTTGCAGTAAAGCAGCAACGAAGCATCACGCCACGTCCTCCGGTGGCGCACACGGCCCTAGTGTCACCGGCGACCAGCGGCGAAGGTACCTACCAACTCATCTCGACCTCACGAATCTGGTGACACGCTCGGTTCTTGTTTTTGAGCACTCGTGCGGCGGCGGCGTGACCTTCTTCTCCGACGGCGACGGTCTCCGCGGTGAATCTCCCCTCTGGTGGTGCTCAAACGGAATGGAGGCGCGCACAAGGTGCTCCGGGCAAGGGCGAAGCAGATGCGACTGGTTCCAAGCTTTGCGGGTGCTTAATGGCGGTGAATCGGCAACTTCTTCCTCGCGGTGGCGCTCGGCGTCTTTCTCGAATTTCCGGCAAACGGTGGCTGCTCGATGGAACTCCCCTTAGGGCTCGAGTCTGTGACTTCAAAGCGACCCTGGTGCTCTCCTTAAGTAGTGCTCGACGGCCGGATAATGCGCTAATCTGTGAGGAGTCCGCGGCGGCTACGATGGAGGTCGACTGAGTCCGGCTCGGATGCGTCTTGGAGACGAAGACGTAAGACCGTCTGATTTTTCCGATCAACGGCTACGAGATGCATGGCGCGAGACAATCCTAGCCTTTCCTTGGAATCCGACGAAATCACACAGCTCGATCTCGGTATACGATGAAGATCCTCTACCACTAGGCGACCTTCTAGAAGTCTGGTTTAGAAAGACGATAAATGGACTGGCCCATTCTCGTTCCTACCGAGTTTCTATGTATTTTCCAATTAAAATAACTAAGGAAATTAGTTTTGATTTATTTAGAGCAGATAAACACTCGAAAAAATCTAAGAAAATTCTCAAAAAATATTTTGGGATATTCTGGACTCAAAGAAAATATTTTTAGTAAAACTTTATTTTAAAATTTTCTTTTTATAATTAATTCTTGACAAAAGGCAATATATTTAAATTCAAAATAATTCACATAAATCTTAGAAAATCCAATTAAATCCAGAAAATTCACAAAAATCATAATTTGCAATAAAATAATATTAAATATTTAAAAACTCAAAAATTGGGATGTTACAAACCTCCCCCCTTAACGGAATCTCGACCCCGAGATTCAGGGCTGACTAGAGAATAGGTTTGAGAATTCTGCTTTCAGATCTTCTTCACACTCCCAGGTTGCTTCATTTTCCGAATGGTTACTCCACTAAACTCTACAAAAGCGAGTGGACTTATTTCTGGTTCTACGTTCCATTACATCCAGAATCTTAATCGGCTGCTCTTTGTAAGTCAGATCTTCCTGTAACTCGATAGCTTCTAATCTGCGTCGCTTTCATTGGCACTCTGAGACATTTCTTAAGTTGCGACACATGGAACACATCATGAACTCCTGCTAATGACTGGGGCAACTCCAACTGATACGCAACCTCTCCTCGGCGGCATAAGGTCCTACATATCTAGGTGCGAGTTTTCCCTTAACGCTGAACCTTTTTACACCTTTCAAGGAAGTTACTTTGAGATATACGAAATCATTAGGTTCGAAACTCAATTCGCGACGATGATTATCAGCATAACTCTTCTGCCTTGACTGGGCTGTTCTTAGTCTTTCTCTAATCATGGCAACTTGCTCCTCGGCCTCTCTAATTCAACGGGGTATGATAGGCACAACCCTATAAGGCTTTAAATGGTGACATCTGCAACTAACCTAGTAGTTATGGTTATAATTGAGCTCTGCATATGACAAACGTTTATCCCAAAACATGGCGTAAGCTAACGCACAAGTTCTCAAGATATCTTCCGGAATCTGATTAACTATTTCTGTTTGACTATCTGTCTCGATCTGTCCCAATCTTCTTGGGCATACCATGCAAACACATAATCCTTGATATGTACAGCTTTGCTAATCGGTCTCCTAAATAGATCGTCTTTTACTGGGACGAAGTGAGCAACTTGGGTCAATTAATCAACGATGATTCCTTCGAATTCGTATCCTTTATGGTTAATTCATACTAGGGATCCTTTTAATGATTTGCCTCCCATTTGCACTCAGGGATCTATAATGAGTGTAACGAACTTTTAGGTCTCTATTGCATTAGCATTATTCTCTGACACTCATCACATCGAGTATCATATCCAATAGCTTCGCGCTTCTCCTTAGGCTATCAAAACTTTTTCCTTTAGACCGTAATGTATTCTGGCACTTTCTGGATGAATCGATTACTTAGAATTATGGGCTTCCTTAAGTATCATCTACTTAAGATCTTCCTATCCAGCACACTGATTCGCTTAGAATCCTCATGGTATCCTAATCACTCAAAATTCTGTTTCTTGGCTAAGCCTTCTTCTTTCCTTGACTTGATTTTGTACTTCATCACCCTTCAACTTTCTGTTATCTAATCTTCTAATGTCGGTCTTATTTTCAAGGTAACTATGAAACTCTATCGAACATCTCCGATTGCAGCCTCTCGAATTCTTGCATAACCCTAGTTGACTGCTTATTATCACCTATTCGCACTGTGGCCTCATAACTCAAACGTCGATTATCACAATGACCTTACTAGAACGCCTATGGATTCTGACACTAGTACCTTTGATTATTTCCAGCCATTTTCTTCGCTCCATATTAAGGTCTGACTGAGTAAATGTATAATTTAGACTCTTTTGATTCACATCCATTTTCGTTGAAATAGTGACACCATATTTTCAACTCGTGCACTACGATAGCTAATTCTAAGTCATGCATAGGATACTTCTCCTCATGCTGTCTTAATTTCCTCATCGCATAAGTAACAACCTTGCCATTTTGCGTCGATTCGCATCCCGATTCATATCTAGAAGCATCACCAAAAACAGCTCCAACAGCTGGTAATACTAACACAGGTGTTGATGTTACCCGCTTCTTCAACTTCCGAAACTCTTTTCCACACCCTGATGTTCATGCAACTTTTTCTCTTCAACAATCATATAAGAGGTCTAGCTGTTGTCGAAAATCCTTCTATGAACCAGCGATATTATCTTGCCATTCCTAGAACTTCAACTCTAAGTAACAAACTTTTGGTTGTTCCCAATGTAACACAACTTCTACCTTGTTTGATTCAACATCAACTCCTTTAGTAATATTTATATGACCCAAGAGTTCAACCTTTTTCTCCTAGGGATCACACTTGTTGAACTTAACGTACGATTGTTGCTTCTCGCAAAACTCATATTAGGGTTCTGTATGTTTTCCTGTTGTCTTAGAGTTTGCTAAAGTATTATCTATATGGTAACCATGAATTTATCCGAATAACCCGTAGATACCTTACTCCTCATGTTCATGAAGTATGCGGGGCATTGGTCAATCCAGGAGATATAGCCAAAGCTTATACTGTCCATATCGCATAGAGAACGCAATCCTAGAAACATCCTTCACATGACCCCTCAACTGATGATGGCCTAATCGAAGTTTTATCCTAGAGAAATTCTAACTCTCTTCTCAATTGTCCAAACATGTTGTCGACCCTGACATTAGATACTTTTTTTTGATCTTTTTTTAGAGCACGATTTAGTGCACTCTCCCGATCTTTCATTTTCCTTTTTAATAAACACAAGATCTTATGGTGACACACTAAGTTTTCTCAAAACTCTTTCTATTAATTTCTCGATATGCTTTTCCATTTTTCTCTAATTCCTTAGTAGACATTTGACATGATCTTTTCGCTATTGACGCTGTATCAGGCACTAATGAACTTGATCTCCCGATATGACGGCATACCAGGCAAATTCTTGGAAAATATATCAAAGTATTTTCTAACAGCTGGCGCACCTACTAATTGGCAAATTCTACGCTATTATCCATCAGCTGGCTAAAAAGAACTGTTGTCACTTGAAATTTCCCTCTCTCTTTTTTTTCTTCAGGGTTTTTAATCGATATACCCTTCATCAAAATAGCCTTATGTTTGAGTATCTAACTAATTTCAAGAATAACCTAAATATCCAACACAATATGATTTGCTTGGAACTCTACTTTCTCAACAAGCACTGAATTCTCAATATTCTGTTTAAATCTAGTACAACTGGGCACTTACTGACAATGACAAATCCTCTGACTAACAAGCTTAGGCTGGTACCTCCAAATTAGCCACCATTACATATGTATCCATTCTAGGCGAACCATAAACATGGGAATACTCTTAGAGAAACATCTAACTCATCATTTTACATTATTGCCTTTCATTCCAATACTCTTGTATACCCATGTATCAACCATTTCTGCTGTATTTCTTTCGACAAGGAACCTTTTACATGGACTTCATTACTAATCTCCTTCCTCTACAAGTAGGGTTATGACATTGCACTAAGTAAAATCATGGTCCCTGACTTCCTTGATTTAGCATTGGCGATGGGGCTTCGATAGGGACAGAGTTGAAATTGACTTGAGCCAACGCGATTGCTTTCCTTTGAGGGCATTTATTGGCAAAATGCTCAAGTTTGTGGCAATTATAGCAGAGTCTAGGGTGGACTTTCTTTCTTGAGTATTTGTTGGTTGGAAGAGTATCTTTACCTAGACGCCTTTTCTTCAATTGGTTTTCTAGGCAAATTTCTCTCGCAACTTCACCGCTCACTCTTGGCGTCATGTATCGGACTGAGGTAACTTCTGGTATATCTACGACTGTATAAAATATGTGTCTTCTCTGTGGACACCGATTAGCGTAATGACCTTTACTGTGACAGTTGTAGCACTCAATGCTGCTTTTCCTGTGATTCATTACTTCCTGATTCGCAATACATTCCCTAGTAAAACGATCTTCTTCACCATACAAGGGACCTACTGTGGGTGATTACTGGTTTCCTGATTAAGGTCAATAGGTTCAGGATGGTGCGTACCAAGGTAACATGTGATGTTGCTCATAGGATATTTTCCAATTGGATGACTTCCTTTGCAACTAGAGCAATTGATCGCATACTCGTCAGCGGTATGTCCTTTTTCTCCACAGCGAATGCACGCATAATTTTCTAAATTGTTTGGTTGACAGCACTTCCTAGAACAATGTCTAAATTTCGAACAAGGTGCAGGGGTAGCGTTTCTCTCCATAGTCTCGAGCCAATCCTCTGCTTCTAAAGGTGAGACATTTCCTTAAAACGTTGGTGGACGAGTCTTTATGAATTCTAATTACCTTGAGTTGGTACAGGGATCACTAATAACAGTTCGAGACGCTTTACTGACATTAGCTTGCCTAGTCATATTTTGCATTTGTTTCGTCATTGCTTGCATCAACTGAGTCTGAGCAGCCAAAACTCTTTGAAATTCTGCATATCTATCGGTATTGACGGGTAAAGAACTGATCCATCCTTAGAGTTTCCACTGGGTTGATTTTCACTTTCACTAGCTCCATTGCTATCGCTAATATGAACCATCTGCTTGATTACCTCAAAAGGGGTTAGGGAAGAGGGAAATAGCATAGGTAAGGAGCAAGAATCATAATACAGGGGAGATAGGTTTAACCCAATAACTTTAAGCAATCAATATTAATAACTTAGTATGGTTGCTTATATAGGCCTAAAAGCTCTGCAACACATACTGCACACTCAGCAATCAAGAAGAACCAATTCAACCTAAACACACAAAACTACCGTCTACATGGGCGACACCCCTATCTTTAGGAAACGCGACTCCCACACATGAGTCTCAACTGGCTACTTGAAGCACTGAGTCTTCTAGATTTTAATACACTTCGTTGATCCGCTCCTCCATGAGCTTGATGATTCTTTCCTTCATGGTCGGTATGGTAGCAGCAGGCACTTGATGACATCTCCTAAAGTGTGGTATATCGTTTTCTTCTCAAGATAACTCAGGTAAAATTTTAACCCAATTCAGCAGAGGTAAGAGAAGGAAATTTCAGCAAGGGATAAGAAAGAATTTTGGGTAAGGACAGAAATAGAAGAATGGGATAAGTCAAGAACACATTATTCTTCTAGGTTGGGTCTTTTACTTTAGAAAATAATTTTGAAGGACCTATAGAGACGACCAACTATCTAGGGTCAAGACCTACAGTCAGTATGGCTCTGATACCACCTCTGTCGGGACCCGAATATACAAATCCGGACCCTCTGTGTATACTGCACTAGTCCAGGATCACGCTAGTGCACATAGGCTCAACATTAGTGAATATCACAATCATACATAGCGGAAATAAGATAAAAGACATTATATATTAAATTTTAATAGTTGAATGACCTTATGGTCAACTTACTTAACGATGCCTCACAAGGCTGAACAACAAATTGAACTGCAGTGGAAATGAAGACGTAGATAAGCCCTCAGTATACCACAGGCAACTGACAAGGCTCGCACCCTAAACATTCGTCTCTTCATGGTACACCTTCTTCAGCACTGATGATGTTGTTGTAGGCAAGGATGAGTATATAAAGCACTCAACAAGTTGTGCACAGAATGCAATTCTATCATAACTATATGCAGGCTTATTCCAAAGGAAGGCTAAGAGGTTCATTTGCGATGGCGGCATTTATGAACAAGTACAGTATATAGATTGAAAAGACAGTAAAAACAAATAACAGTAATAGATAGATTCAGCATTTCTCAAGTAAACCAAGTTTTCTTATCCTAAGTCAAGATTCAACCTTCCATGGCAACCTGCCATCCATCCCAAGTTTTTATTTTGCAAAAGTCTAAACCCTTGACTGTAATCCCCGAGCTTTGCTCAATACCGTGAGCACGGCTATCCAAATAGATTGTACACTCTGCAGAGGTTATGCACTTTACTCACATGACATGATAATCTCTTTGTGCCTGGCCATTAGCACACTTCCTTTGGTATGCCGGCAGAGAATCATGACAAAGCCTTTACAATGCATCATCTTAACCCAAGATTACCCGCCGAGGTTTCAACACGGAGGGATGCCACACCCAGGGCCCCCTCTTGCGCCATGTGAGCCACCCCGAGCATGGATCGGTTACCACCACCGGGTCTCACGCCACCACGATAGTACTAAAGCTAAGACTTTGCAAATTAGTCACCTAAGCTGCCCCATAACAGAATATGTGGTTGCATGATCGACTCAGTCAAAGGCTGCAAGGTGTCCTTATGGTTTGATCAAAGCAAGACATACACATACCCTCGCCCATCGGGCCCACCACGCATCCCCGCCCTTGCCACTTGCTCGATCTAAAATCATAACCACCCCAGTTGATTACCAAGCACCACGTGCCATCAACAATTCAATATCGTTGCGTGACATCCATTGCCACCACAACTCAATCTCATCGTGTGACCACACATGACACACAAATTTAGAACATTGTTCCATATTCCATTAGTCAAGATTATTTATCAAGTACATGTGATGACGTGGCATGGCTAAGCAGTTCTATTCCGTTCTAACCATCCCATGTTGATTTTGTTATTAACCAACTATAGTGAACCAACCTAGGGTGACAATAGATCATGGCATACAAATGACAAGGTAGGGTATAATTCAAAGGGTGCATTAGCGAATCCCAAATTTAAGTTGAAATCATTTATACGATTGAAATATCATGCAATATAGTTAAAACAAAATAGCAACTAATCTAGCTATGGGTGCAACATGATTAAAGTACAACTTGCCTTGCTTAAGCTCCTGTCTTGGTCTAAAGATTGTTGCTGAGTTGCAAATTCCTCTTCCGAAGCCTCACACAATTTAAGTCTACGCGAATCGAGAAGAAGTAACAAATAAACACCAAAACCAAAGAACAAATAAACTCAAAAATTCAAACAAAAGCCACCATTATAAAGATCTCAATTTTACAAATTTTTAGGAATTTGAATCACCTCAATCGGAGTTCGTATGAGGAAGAACGAGCTCTCGAAAAATTCAAAATCCTGAAAATACAAAAAATCAGAAAATCAAATATTAATCCGAATTATTTTATAAAAGAAAATTCCGATTTATTGCGTCAGCTGACGTCATCTTTTGGCTTGGACCAATACGGCGCTGACACGTAACCCTTGGTCCATAGACTCGGTTCACCGAACTTCTTCGGCCCACGGTGGACCAGCCCGCCCACATCTGGGTCGCTGACGGCGGGGCCCAGAACGCTGACTCAGCAGGCGACTCGACAGATGACTCGTCAGGTGACGCAGTGCCACGCAATGCCACACAAGAGCAACCTCGGCAATGTTGCCAACGTGTTCGCCACGTGGCAACGAAGCATCACGCCACGTCCTCCGGCGGCGTACACGGCCCTAGGGTCGCCGGCGACCGGCGGCGAAGGTACCTACCAACTCATCTCGACCTCGCGGATCTGGTGACGCGCTCGGTTCTTGTGTTTGAGCACTGGTGCGGCGGCGGCGCGACCTTCTTCTTCGGCGGCGACGGTCTCCGCGGTGAATCTCCCCTCCGGTGGTGCTCAAACGGAACGGAGGCGCGCACAAGGTGCTCCGGGCAAGGGCAAAGCAGATGCGACTGGTTCCAAGCTTTGCGGGTGCTTAATGGTGACGAATCGGCAACTTCTTCCTCGCGGTGGTGCTCGGTGTCTTTCTCGAATTTCCGACAAACGGTGGCTGCTCGACGGAACTCCCCTTAGGGCTCGAGTCTGCGACTTCAAAGCGACCCTGGTGCTCTCCTTAAGTAGTGCTCGACTGCCGGATAATGCGCTAATCTGTGAGGAGTCCGCGGTGGCTACGATGGAGGTCGACTGAGTCCGGCTCGGATGCGTCTTGGAGACGAAGACGTAAGACCGTCTGATTTTTCCGATCAACGGCTACGAGACGCACGGCGCGAGACAATCCTAGCCTTTCCTTGGAATCCGACGGAAATCACCCGGGCTCGATCTCAGCTGCACGATGAAGATCCTACGGCCACTAGGCGACCTTCCAGAAGCTGGGCCGAGCAGCACAGTAAATGGACCTGGCCCATTACTGTTCCTACCGAGTTTCTACATATTTTCCAATTAAAATAACTAAGGAAATTAGTTTTGATTTATTTAGAGCAGATAAACACTCAAAAAAATCTAAGAACATTCTCAAAAAATATTTTGGGATATTCTGGACTCAAAGAAAATATTTTTAGTAAAACTTTATTTTAAAATTTTCTTTTTATAATTAATTCTTGACAAAAGGCAATATATTTAAATTCAAAATAATTCACATAAATCTCAGAAAATTCACAAAAATCATAATTTGTAATAAAATAATATTAAATATTTAAAAACTCAAAAATTGGGATGTTACAAGGTGGGCGAGCACGCCCTGCTCGCCCCGCCGCGAGGCAAAAAGGCGGTGCGAGGTAGCTTCACCTTGAAGTCTCCTTCCCCTATCGTACCGTGCCAGACGGCAGGCCTGCTGTGTCAGGCCTATCAACTGCGAGGATTTTTGCAACAAGCCTATTCCTCTGACGCCTCTCACCTACTCGTCAAAGAGAGGTCGCGTACCGGGCGGACCGGGCGAGGCCATGCATCGGCATTTAATGAGGCTGAAGGAACGGGACAGCACAGGAAGGAGTAATAAATGTATAAGGATCAGCATGATGACCCCCCTTTTACCTACTCCCGTTAGTCCGGCCTATATAAGGGCCTTCTGGTGCATGGGAAAGGGGGACGGACGAAGAGTCGAACAAGCAAGAGTCCTGCAGTAGAGCCTAAGGAAGAACTTGTAAGCTCTGTACTGTACTAGTTCCAAACACTCTTTAAACAATCCAGCAGGAAGTAAGGCTATTACCCAAGGCAAAGGGGGCCTGAACCTGGGTAAAAATCTCTGTGTCATCTCTAGTTCATAGCCGTCGAAATTCGCCGTGTGGGAGTCTCTAGGGTTTTCACCCTCTAGGGTTAGCCAGCCGCGAAGACGCCCTCCTATCGAACCAAACCCGATCTGTAGATCACGGGCCTGTCAGGCGGAATACGCCGACAGGAACCATTGCCGACAATAGCATATTGTGATGCAGCAAAAGAAGTGGGAGAGGTGGAGGAAAGATTACCATGATCCGAGGTCATGTGAGCAGATGCCCTGGAGTCCATATACCAGTCGAAAGATGGCGGCGCTAGCGTCATGGTGTTGAATGCATGCATGAGCTGGTTTTGGTCCCACGAAGCGGTCAGCGCGTAGGAGGAGGGCAGGCGCGCTCGTGCATTGGGCGCTCGGTCCTGGTGGAGGTGCATATGTCGGTGCACCGGGCCACTATGATTCTTGGCCTAGCATGGTGGGGATGGTGGCAGTGAAGGCGCCAGGAAGATGTGGACCAAGCAAGCTCAGGTTCGACCGGGGCCCTTGTCCAGGCCACATTCGGATGGACCCGGCCTGTGGGTTCTAGTGTGACGGCCAGGGAGTAGAGCCCTAGCTGTTATTGTTGGAGTCGCCTTTGAAGGAGCCACCGCCGCCAATGTTGCGACCATTGTTGCGGCGACGGTGGTTGTTGGAGTGGTTGCCACTACGGTTAGTGGAGCCGCTGTTGGAGGAGGGACCGCGAGATTGGTTTCCGCTCGAGGTGTTGAAGGAAGATCCCTGGTGGAGTTTTTCTTGGACGACTAGCCGGTCGAAAATATGACGAGAGCCTACTGGTTGTAGGAGCCGCTCGATGCATCTGTCTCGACATGAGTTCCTCAAGGAGGAGAGCGGAACGGGTTTCCAAGAATGTCGGCATAGGACGCTGCATGGAGATCAATGTGCGCATGTGTGAGAAGCGGGGGCTCAGTCCGCGCAGAGTGTTGAGGACGAGGCTCCTGTCCAGGATTGGCATGCCCACAGCAGTTAGTTCATCGGCAAGTGACTTCTGCTTGCGGCAGTAGTCCACCACCGACATGGACCCCTGCATGAGGCTGTGGAATTCCTGTTCGAGGTAGATAGTGCGCATGTCAGCGTTGTCGTGGTAGAGGCCCATGATGTGCATCCAAATGGTGTAGGCGGTGGCCGAGGCATCCATCACCATGGTGAGGAGGTTTCGGGTGACGGCGGTGTACAGCTACGAGCGGATGAGGGAATCGAGACGAAGCCACTACGCATCGGGGGAAGAGGAGGAAGACTCACGAATGTGGTTGTTGAGGGCGAACTTTTCCAAGGCAACCTCAAATAGGTCGTGCCATTGGGCGCAGTTGTCATCCTACAGATCGAGAGTGATGGGGACAAGGAGCTTGATGCTTGAGATGTCGGCGGCCTGCTTCCAGAGCATGACCTTGGTGTCGAATTTGACCTTGGCAAGAGCTTCTTTGAGCTCAGCCTATGTCACAGTGGCCTTGGCAGCGGTGTCGTCGATGGTACCCATCATGGCTGGAGGAGAAGAGGAGGCTAGGGAAGGAGGTCAGGATCGAACGCTAACTGATACCATGAAGGCATTGGAGAAAACGCACTTGGTGATTGATTATTAGCCATTAGCTTATATGGAGTACAGGGATGTGTGATCGGTTGGAAACCAGATCAATTACAGGCCAAAATGTAGCTGCCCAATAGATGACAAGTGAATCTCCTAAATATAGAAACTATCTCCTATGATTGGCCATATTCCTGTTTGGCTAACAGGCAGCACACCTCATATGCGACAGATACCCAGAACCCCTCGGTACGAAGATTGATACTCTGATACCATCTGTAAAACTCTGGCCCAAAATCCTCTCAAAGCCTAGTACACCGTGGAGGAGGCCTACATATGCATAGCACCTCACTTATTTTCGTCCTTGTTTTGTGTAAAAGGGATAATCCGGAGATGTTATATTTCAACCCAACAGGTATTATATACTACTACATCTCATTTTAGATAAATAATGTGGGACTACTTTCACCACTGTCCTATATGTGCCACACAAACCTTCACATTAATAGACCGAATTATTACAACAACCCCCTATTAAGTTGCACCTAAACTAGATACTCATACACTTTACAACCTTGTACTGACATATTTTAGGGTACTCAAATAGGCACTAACATGTCTTTATGTAGAACCCACTACAGATACATCTATGGGGTACAACTTAATCTATAAAGGAAAGTACTTTTGTCTTTATTACGTGCTTAGATGAAGTTGAAAAGTGATGAAAATTAAAATAAATATATATGTCTATTACATATTTACTATTTTCATCACTTCTATTTTCTATTTCTACGTGATTAAGCTTTCAACTTCTATTTTAAAACTTAACCAGCCAACAAACATTTCAGAAGTTTAAGTTAGAATAAGTAAATGAAGGAACATATGATATTTAATCCAAAATTTTTTTAGAGCACAACTTTTCTTTATTTTACTTTTTTCAACTATACATCAGCCAATACTGAATTAACTTATTAAGTATGGCTAAACATTTGTTATTGTATTTGACTAATTAGCTACAATACTCTGCCATAATATTCCATTCAAAATTTTCCATACTAAATTAGGGAAAAAATTAATATAATTTCTATGACAACGTGTGGAACCAAGTCTAGTTTCAATACAAGTTTATATAAGTTATGTCAGGGATTGGATAATTTCTATAAAAGACTGTTATACCCTGGCAGCCAGTTTTGGTTGATCATGCATGTCCTTAGATGGTGTTCCCAAGGAGAACCCTCGGATGGTCTAGCTGGCGGGTCTGCCCGACCGGAGTAGGCCCGATGCTCGTCTACAAGCGCCCAAGCTCGACCCCGAGCATGCAAGCTCGTGAGAGCGCAAGGATCGGTCAGAGCTGGGAAAATCCTCGAATATGATCAAAAGATCGTGTTCACCCTACAAAGTTTACGTGACAATAATTACGCCACGATCCAGGGCCGTTATGCCCACGACGGGAATGTGGTAAGAATCAGGGCTACGGTTATGACCACGATTAATGCAGTAAATCGTGTATTATTCGGCTGCAGTTATTTCAATTGTAAGCTATAAGAACCTCCTGTTAGATCGGTAAAGGGAGACAGAGAAACGAAGAACAAAGAGAGAGCAAGACACAAGCATACACGAGCCTTTCTATAAGAAGTTTCACAAGCAATAGTGAGATCACTGGAGTAGGGTTATTATCTCCGCTGTGAGAGGCCTGAACCAGTATAAACCTCGGTGTCTATTTTCCGAGTATCATTTCTATATTTGCGAAGGTGGAGATTTATTGTGCATGAATCATATATGACTAGGTAAAGAAAGGGTGACGCAAAACACCAAATATGCAAAAATGGTTCAACCAAACCAGATTATCATAATCCACCATAATGCCAAATCAGAACTTTAGTCTATCATGAAATGGCAATTTTGTGGATATCCGCATGTTACAAATCCCGCAGAGACCCCTAGTTGGGTAAGCCTGTATGCAAGCATGGAGTTGCCCACTTGTTTTTTCTTTTTTCTTTTTGGTAGTAAGTCACCTCCACCGTACTTTTCCTTTTTCCCTTGGCCTTTCTACTCCAATTTCTTGCCTTTTCCTCAAATCTCTTTATGCTCCTAGCAACTCATCTGCCACTACATCCCTTGCCATCGACCTTCCTTCTGCTCCTCAAAGATCTCTACCTTCCCTATGATGCCTTTGGGAGCCATATACAGCTTGCTTGCTACTGTCTCATCGACGCTAACTCCTCCTCCACTGACTCAATGAAGCCTGTCGTGGCTCCCGAGTGTGCTATTGAGGCGAAATCTCTTCATCTTTTGTTAGAAGTTTGCTATTTTGTATTTGAAAGTTGAAAAGATCTCTTTTTCTAGTTGAAATTTCAGCTTTCAAGTCGCAAGTTTTGAGATTCTTGAGTTGAAATTTAACTTAAAAGTTTGATTATTTGAGTTGAAAGTTAAAAACTTCCTAGTTTTGAATCCTAAGTTGAAAGGTGAAGGTGTCGCGGATCTGAAGGTGGCGGTGTTAGATCAGGTAACCGGTGCCTTTGAATGGCACATAGCTTAAAATGCATTATAGTCAATCTAAATTACCCCCTCTGACCAAGTTTGTAAGGTGTATTTCTTCTTGATACATAAACCAAGAACATATTAAAAATGACTAGATTACCCCTAATTATTATCACTAAGCACTATATTCGTTGCATGCATATAGAGAATACGAAGTAAAGATGGATATTTAGTGGGGCTATATAGGAAACATCATACTAATTTTGTATTGGAATATAAAATACAATCTATATTTATGGATAAAACTATTCAAAATATATGACATATAAATTTGGACAGAGGGAGTAATTCTTTTATTTGTTGTTACTCTTGGATACATAACGTGAAACCATGTGGAGGTAACCTATGGATGTGTGATGAGTATTTGACATTTGTTAGGCTTGTGTTGATCTGTGTGAGTTTGTTTTGGGTTTGAAAATCGGAATTAGCAATTTTAGGCTACTGTCGATAAAATGTTGATTACATGCATGTTACATATTATGTCGAGCATTGCTATGTGATGTGTTTGCTTGCTTATGATAGTTGCAAGACTTCGGAGCTAGGTCATAGTGAGGCGAAGGAGACCGGGGCTAGGCTGAGAGCTGAGGTCCAGATGATCAAGGTGACGCTGGAAGATACTAAGGCTAGGGAGTTACTGTAAGCCGGCCGGGATAACAAGTAGATGACTGAGATACTAACTTAAGCCATACTTAAGTGAAGGAGGATCATTGGATCATGGGTTCACAGGTAGAATAGCGGTTAAGTTAGTGTTAAATGGGTAAAACCAATTATCATGTTGGGTTTCAGGTTAGCTCATGTATGAGTAAGTTAATCCCAGCTCTTGATGAGGTTCCTTATGGGAGAAGGAAGTCATCCAACGGTGGAGAATCCCAGCCCTTGATGTGATTCCTTATGAGAGAAGGAAGCGGTAAGTCATCAAGGGTAGAGATTGACTCGGTTGTGCTATAAATAGAGGGATGGAGGAATACCTCCATGTCAAGTTTTAAAGAAGGATTTTTTATTTTCTTATACTCCTTTGAGTTTTGCCTACCTAGAAGTGTGGCTTTTTAACCATTTCTCTCTAAGCAATGCATGATTCAAGCTATCTATGTTTTGAAATTTATTATATTTCTTGTTTTTTTGCTTGGTTCTTTATTACAACTTGAGTTTTGCTTTTCCTTCTTCTACTTATTGTATTTCTATTGGATATAGGACGTGTAAGAGGTTGAGGAACTCATTTAGATCATGTCCCAACCCAGCAAGATCCATTAGAACTCATTGTTGCTCAAGTTATGCTTGCAACATCATGTTTTTTATTTAAAATTGTTGTTTTTAGTGCAGTTTAAACAATTTACATGAAAGATTGAAACCTTAGACTTATTTTTACAACTTTCTAGAATCATAGTCCTAATGTCATTTCTAGTCTTGTTCCTACCGACCGGGCCAAATTCGGCCCATGGATACAAATTTCATTGAATTTTAGCAAATTTTCACAAAAATTTTGAATTTTGGGCCACCACAAAATCCAAATTACCGACCGAATAAAATAATGTAAAAAAATTCGAAATTACTATAGTAATTTCATTTTTCAGTGAAATTTCATAATTTTTGGCTGTTTTTGAATTTGTAGGGCCAGATTTGGTCCAATAACCCTTAAGAAAGTCATATTCTATGAAAATTTGTTCAAAAACCTAATTTTTGAGATATTTTAAAATTTTGGTAGAAACACTATTAGATTTTTATAAAATTGTACATGATTTATAATAATCTAAAATTTTATGGTACTATCTTTATAGTGTAGAATTATCTGAAAAAATTTTCAAAATAATTTAACTTCGTTTGTTATCTTTAAAAATCAAAAATAGAATAAACATAATTGGGATAGTATCTAGTCAAAATTTTATAAATTTTCTTGAGTGTGATCATGATCTAATATTTTTATGAGAGATTAAGAATTGCCTTAGTACCATTCTATAAAATTTCAAAAAAAATTAACTTTTTTGTTTGGTCATTCAAATCTATGTAAGCATTGAACTTCATTTGTTATATTATATTTCAAAAATCAAAAACAGAAAAAACATAAATGGTATTATGCCTTGTAAGTGTTATGAGATTAGGACTCTAAACTGTATTCCGTTTAGACTCTATCTCTTTATGGTGTAGTCGAATTCGAACTCCTCTCTCATACTACTATATATATCGGGTATATCTCATTGTAAAAGTGAAAAAATCAATAAAGCGAGAGAGAATTCCACCCCTTACATTGTGTATCTATTGTTTTTTGTTCTGTGATTGCGTCTACAACTTGTGATTGATCGTGGGCGTTTGACGACGTTTTACAACAGTAAGAATTTTATAAATTCACTGGAGTGTGATCATGATTCAAAATTTTTATAAGATCTTAAAAATTTCCTTATAACCCTTCTGTAAAATTTTCAAAAATTTTAAACCATTGTTGATTGCTAAAGCAAATCTATATATTGATCATGAGGCTTTTATCAGGATGTAGAACTGTCAAAATATTTAAAAATACTTTAAGAATGATAATCATCTAAAAAATTTATAAAAAATTTAATATTACATCAGAACCATTCACAAAAATTTTCAAAATTTTCTAACATGATTTGAACTATTTTTCATTTTGTTCAAGTTTGCCGATAAGCCTTTTAACAGCGTAGTAGCACTGTTTGAATTTTTAAAATATTCATAATGCTTTATCATTATCTGAAAATTTTATGAGAATGTAAGTAATGCATTATAACCATACACAAAAAATTTCAAAATTTTCTAACATGGTTTGAACCATTTTTTATTCGGTTCAAACTTGCTGGTCAGCGTTTTATCAGGACAATAGCAATATTTGAATTTTAAAAATTCCTTAGACATTATAATCATCTGGAATTTTTATGAGAATATCATTGATGTGTCAGAAACCTCCATAAAAATTTAAAAAGTTTTGGACAACGTTTGAACTATTTTTTGTTCAGTTGAAATTTGCCAAAATTTCTGCAAGTTTGCTCGAAATTTCTGGTATTTCGCCTGAAATTTGGTTCAAAAAATCCAAATTTGAATTTTACCTTTTTAATTTCATCTAGATTTTGTCTAAAATAATGATATTTTTGCCAAAATTTCAGATTTTGGTTAGGAGCGAGATATAAACAAAAACGAAATTTAAAACCCTAATTCGGCCTCTTTAAATTCGCATCCATTAGGCGGAAGTGTTGTGCACGCGTGCTTGTTCTTTTTCCTGTCCCAAAAACAAATAGTCCATGTATAAAGCTGGAGATTTTGGTACTGATCTTGGCTTGCGATTACATCATCACGGAAGTCAATGTGCCATGTCCGATGACAATGTAGATGCAGATGGTATCGAATCTGGCAGGCCTTTCACGTCGAGTTTCATGTACGTAAGGCAAATCTGGTCACCCAGCTCTCTGACCACAAGTGGAACAGTACTTATCAATATTGTAGTAGTAGTTTGTACCATTTCATTTTTTAAACCTGTACAAAGTAGCCCTATGTACTATATTGGTCTCGATCCTGGTTAATATCGGCTTCGATACCGGTAATACCAGGCATACCAATGGAATTGATACTATGGATTATTAAACTGTATGTTATATTTAGTAGACAGTAGTACTACTATGAATGTATTTTGAGTAATATTATAATTGAAATTTAGTGAACATATAATAAAACATATATATACTTATAAATATGTATTATTATATTAAACCTGAAACGATACGCGGGTATCGACCGATGCTGAAATAAGCCATTTCAAGAGCCAAACTATTATAGCCTTTGATATGATATTGACAAGTGTGATTGGAACCAACAATTGTGGAACTTAGGATATCTGGGCTCCTGAGACTAGATAAATTTCATGAACCGCAAATTTACTCAAAATTTTAAGCCGTACAAAAAATAAGCAATTTACTCATGCTTCCGAAATAGCCTTATCACAAACATTTCCAAAATACCCTTATCACCAACATTTGACAACGGGTTAGGTACAAACAGGTATATTTTTGAGTCAGGACGTGCTTCACAGCTCACGAATGCACCTGCCTGAGTACTCAAGCTTACACAGGTTGGAGTTGTGTTCAGCCATGCAATTTGATTCTGATTCTAAAGGCTGGCAGAACAGAGTTCAAAGTTCAACATACAGCAAAAGTACCAGAAGAATCTTTTGAATGCATGTGCTTTTTGGCTACCAATTTACAGTTCATCTTTTGGAATGGTCAACATTACCTGATTCCTGACCTTGTTTTTAGAGCAACTGATTTCCGATTCCTGACGATACCAACAAGTAACAACGATGGATGCTACATGACAGCGCCAAGTCCTTTCTGATGTACAAATTCAAATAAAAACAAGCTGATATAATACACTACACAACAAGCAACCACATAACCCCCCAAAAAAAATCTTTCCATTCTGCAGTGACACAGGATCGCCAGAATCAATATAGAACTACAACAGCTCATCATTGGCATCGAACGACCGATTCATTTCAGGGGTATTTCATGTTTGCAAACATAGTACTAGAAAGAAAGGAAACCTCACATGTTAATGGCGCATAAGCTTCTTGACGGGCAACCCACAACTAGACGGGAAAATGAAGTTCGGTGAGTGACCGATACTGGGGAGAAAGAACTCCAAGGTTTGCAGCTACGAGCTTCACGCCGATTCTCTTTGTGAAGCGATCAGCAAATTACATCAGGCTATCTACCTTCCATCTGCTCCGGAACATAATTAAACATCAGGAAGACTGAACTTACTGACCTCACATCTTCCATGTATACGCAACTGGACTGCGAACGACATGTTCATCATTCACCCAGGATATCCAACCGAAATCTGGTTTTGCACGGCTTGGGTCAGCCTTCGATGCGAATGTAACATAGTATCTCTGCTTTTGCCCCACCTTCTTGAACACAAGTTTTGTTGGTGTCACTGTAGCACTAACAGATGCAGGGCTACTGACCTTCACATTGTAGACAGACATTGCCGGACCGACGTTGGTTAGCTCCCTTCTATACCTCACAACCTGCTTTGATCTCTCCTTGAACACGACTGAAAATGATGGATAGTTGAGATCACCAGGGCGGGACTTCCTCGGACAGGAGAAGTTGGACATCTTGGTGATCACTTGGATATGTGGGGCGCTGTAGTTCAGGGAACAGAGGAAGTCAACGTAGTCATGGGTAGAGATGTCGTACAGGAGGCCCGGAGAGAGCGCCTTCTGTGGGTCAACATGGCCTGCACCGAAGGCAAATGGGGTCGCGAGCGAGCCTCCTGCGGCGTCCCGGAGAGAGGAGTTCGTGTTGTCGACGGTGTATGCCGTGGTCATCAGCGCAGACTTGATGGCGGCAGGGCTCCAGTCGGGGTGCGCGGCCTTGAGTAGCGCAGCAACTCCGCTGATGTGAGGGCACGACATTGATGTCCCTGCATGAATCGAAACGAGTAGTCAATAGATCAAACAAGCGGCAACACTATGTAAACTAGTAACGCTGTTGAGACAAATGTAGGTTCCAGGCTTTCAGCTTAGATGGTATTAGCATGCAAGAACAGAATAGCACAGTACAAGTTGAGCATGGCTGGAACAGAGCAACTCAAGAATAGATGTATTTGATCAAGAAAATATCAGGATATCGCAAAACATGACATCGAAATTTAGGATTGAACAACTGAACGTCCAGGAGAGAGTAAGATTCCAATATTTTTCAAACTACCATTCAATGATATCTCACAGAATTCTTCCATTGTGTGCTAAATTTAATGCTTACCAGCACCCTTATTTTTAAGCTCATAACGGAAATGCTACCACATTTTCACAAGTTCTAGCAAATAAAGTGAGAAACCACTCAAACCAGTTGTCTCCTTGCCTCATGCTAGTGTATCACTTTTAGAACGGGCAATCAAAAGAAACAAAAGCAAAAAGTAACTTGTCATAGCTGCTCTTTCCTTTGACAGGTTTCACATCTAGTAAGCATCACATGTGCATCAGTGGTACTTAGATACAAACACGGGAGTTAGAATTCAACTCGAATTCAGGTGTTTGATTCAAAAAAAAAATTAGACACGGGAAATGCCTCAGAATCGGATATGGTGTCAGAATTCGACTCGGGTTCGAGATGTCTGGTTCGGTAAAAAATTTTGACATGAGTGTGCATCCCTTACAAAAGGCTGTGAAAGCAGGTGCCATTAATTCCAACAAACAAGAAAGTTTAGATGAAATGGCCTTTCTACAACACGTCACATGGCTAAGGCCCCTTTGGGCAGATTATGGAAAAGTTAATTCTGAATTTTGCAAGAATCGGGTGGGTGATAACTTCTGATTTTATGTAACAATCAAAAGTAAAATTTGTATGGAAAATTAGAAGCTATCATCCACCCGATTCTCTCAGAATCCAAAATTAGCTTTTCCATAATCTATTCCAAAGGGCCTGATTGTATTAGTAATTCTTTTTCTAACTGAATTGCCACTCTGTCGAAGCAGTAAATGAGTAATTCCAAACAGGATAGCACCATGATACAGTGAGCAAAAAATTGAATCTAAGCATGATAGAGTTAAGAGTTAATCTTGTAATTAGAAAAGTATTTGTTTATGGATGTGATTAGGCTTTCCTTTTTCCTCATTAGTTCTTTCCTTGCATGTAGCTCTTCTGTGCCTTTATAAATAGAAAGGAAAATATTGTAGTTTGATAGAGCAGCAAAAAAAAAACATTCTTGGCTGTACCAACAATTGGTATCAGAGCCTGAGTTTTTTATCAGAGCCAGATTCTTAATCTGTCGCCCCAAACGATGGCGAAGGAGAGTTCCGCTGTCTCGCTATATTATCTGATGCTCACAAAGAGCAATTATGCAGAATGGGCAATCAAAATGAAGGTTTACCTAAGGGCTCAAGGACTATGGGACACGATCGTGGACGGCAATGTTGATGAGCACAAATATCAGATGGCTTTGGCGGCTATTTATGACAGCATCCCGGAGGAAACGCTCTTCCTACTGGCCGAAAAAGAGACGGCCAAAGACACGTGGGAGGTATTGAAGATGATGCATCTTAGCGCTGATCGTATCAAGGAGGCAAAGGTACAGACTCTCAAAGCTGAGTTCGAGGGACTGTGCATGACGGAGACGGAGTCGGTCGACGATTTCGCCATTCAATTGACGACAATCGTCAACAAAATCAGAGGGCTTGAGGACAATATGGAGAAGAGCTGTGGAAAGAAAATTCATTCGTGCAGTCCCTGATAAGTTCCTACAAATCGTCTCCACCATTGAGCAGTTCGGCGACCTCAAGGTGATAACGATTGAGGAGGTAATCGGTCGCTTGAAGGCACACGAGGAACGGATTAGGGGATCCGACAACGGTGGAGAAGAACACCTACTTTTGATGCATGCCAAGTGGGAGACCTGATCGTCAAGGCGCGAAGACGAGGGCTCCTTCGGTAGCTCGAAAGGCGATGGTCGACAAGGCCGCAAGAATCGGAGATTTGACAAGACAAAAGTGAGGTGCTATAATTGTAATGATTATGGGCATTTCGCTTCAGAATGCCACAAGTAGAAGGAGACGAAAACAACGCTCCTTACTGAAGCTCAAAGTGACGACGAACCAACACTACTTTGACGCAGTTTCAAGTAAGGAAATTGACTCCTGGGCGTTGAAGAGGCATGTTCGCCGTCCTATGTCGAGTCTGTCAAAGTCGACTCCGGGGCGATGAAGAGGTGTGTTCACTGTCCAAAGTCCAGTTCTTCGTAGATGAGTCTGGGATGTTGAGGAGATGTGTTCTTCATCCTGCATCGACTATGCGTTTGGCAAATCGTAGTTGAGACCGATTGTCTTAATAAATTAGAGTTGTGTTACAAAATTAAGGGGGTGATTGATAGAGTTAATCTTGTAATTAGGAAAGTATTTGTTTTTGGATGTGATTAGGCTTTTCTTTTTCCTGATTAGTTTCTTCCTTGCATGTAAATCTTTTCTTGCATTTAGGTCTTTCGTGCATTTATAAATAGAAAGGAAAATACTATAGTTTGATAGAGCAGAAAAAAAAAACATTCATGGCTGTTCCAACAGAGCAAGAGCAACTCACCGGAGATGATGTTGAAGTGAGTCCGGCGGTCGTCTTTGGCGAGCCCGGTCGGCCCGGCGACGCCGGACCACCCGGCCAGAATGTTCACCCCCGGACCGATCATGTCCGGCTTAAGGACCTCCGGCACGACGGTGTTCGGCCCGCGGGAGCTGAACGCCGCCACGACGGGAGACGGCCGGACGCCAAGAACCGTGCCGCCGAAGCTCAGCATTGCCATCGGCCTGCTGCCGCGCTCCGCGTAGTCGCGTATCTTGTCACCGGCCAACCGCCCCACCGCCACTGCCGGAAGGAGGTGGCTGTCCGCCACAAGCTCTTCCCCGCTTGCGGCGGTGTTCGCCAGCACCATCCCGGCGCCGCCCGCGGCCTTGACGACGGCACCCTTCTCCACACGTGCGTTGACGCCGCGGTCGCAGAGCACGATCTTGCCGCGCACGACAGCCGGATCGAGTGTTCCAGAGAGGCACAACTTGCTAACGTTGTCGTGGACGCCACCGTAGACGAGAGGGAGCATGGCGGGGCGGGGGGAGGGGGCGGGGCCAGCGTAGAGTGACACGCCGGCTAGGCGCGCTCCTGTAGGGAGAGTGACATAGGCTGGGAAGTCGCGGTCGAGCGTGCCCGCGGCGACGGTGGCCATCCACGGCGCGGAGTTCGCGACGGTGGCGCCGGACGGGCCGGAGTTGCCGGCCGAGCATGCGACGAACACGCCGGCTGCCGCGGCACCGAAGGCGCCCACTGCCACGGTGTCCCGGAAGTACGGCGCCGAGCCGCCGCCGAGGGACAGGGACAGCACGCCCACCCCATCGGCCACAGCAGCGTCAATTCCGGCTAGAATGTCAGAGCCGAGGCACCCCTCCGGCCAGCACACCTTGTACGCCGCGATCCGAGCCCCGGGCGCCATTCCGCGTGCCGTGCCTGTGGCGTACCCAAGCAGGCTTGCATTCGCCACTGCTGCGCCCGCCGCCGTCGTCGCCGTGTGCGTCCCGTGCCCGTCCCTGTCCCGCGCCGACGCAAACTCCCTGCTCCCCACGCCCATTCCCCCGCCGCCGCCGTTCGCCGCGCGTCGGCCCCGCGAGAAGCTCCGCGCGCCCACCAGCTTCCTCCCGCACGCGCTCGGCGGGAAGTCGACGCCAGCCTCGCACACCCCCTTCCACCGCGCGGGCGGTGGCGGTAGGTCCCCGCCCACAAAACTCGGCGACTCCGGCCACACGCCCGTATCAAGAACCCCTATGACCACGTCATGCGTGGCCGCCTCCAGGTTGTGGATGGCCGGCTGGTACGCCGGGGCAAGCAGCCCCAAGAACTCTGGGGACCGCGTGGTGTGGAGCTGAAACACAGCGTCCGGCACGACCTGCAGCACGCCGGGGCTGCCGCGGACGAGCGGCAGGTGGTGCGGGAGCAGCGCCGCCGAGAAACCGTGCGCGGCGGTGGAGTAGGAGTAGAGCAGGTGGCGCGCCGGGTCGATGGACAGGGACTGGAGGTGCGCCGCATGCCAATGCGCCGGGGACGGGTGCGCCGCCGGCATGAGCGCCGGGTCCATGAACACGATGTAGGTCGTCGTGCCGCCGCTGCTGCTCGAGACGTCGGCTTCGGCATCGGCATTGGCAAGCGAGTTGCTTGCAAGGAAGAGCAGGACGACGTGGAGGAGGAGGTGGGTGTGCTCCATTGGAGAGTGGGGAGTGAGAGCGAGGGAGTGAGGTGATGGTGATAATGGCGAGTGTGGGAAGCAGTGAAGCACTTGTGCCTTGGTGGGGAGGTATGGAGGGCCCTTGTGCAGGGCTTTAGAGAGGGTTTTGGGGCTTTTGCAAGATTAGAAAACACAAGCAAAACCAAACGCGCTTTCTTAGTTCACTTTTCAGCAAGAGTCTCAGAATCTCGATTAGAGTTCCAGAATCTTGAGATTTTCTCGTCCTAGATTTAGCGGGCTGGTTCATAGGATCTTAATTTGGTAGAATATTAATACTCTTACGATTCTTAAAAAAAATTGTAGGATCATGAACAAAATTTGCATATGATTCTACCAATCCTAGTAATTAAATATCAATAGTTTTTCTTTCGGTTAATATGATAATTTTTAGAATTTTTTTTATTGTAAAGGAATTTTTTTACCTTTAAAACAAATAAAATGTCTTGAATATTACCGACTGTTTTTTATTTCTATAGATAATCACTCCCAATACGTGATTTAGGGCATGATTAAAAAAAACCAACTCCAACAGTGCCTCATTCTTCGTCCCAATTTTTTCGCACGCCCAAAACAGCACCGCATCTTCCTCATTTTTCCGCGCCGCCATCGCGCTCCCAATCTTCGTTTCGCGCCCCTCCTGTGAGGCGGCAGCGGCACAGCGAAGGTGGAGCAGGGCGGCCAAGGCGATGGCTCCCGGGACCAGAAGGTCGAAAGCGGCGAGGTGATGCGGAGGGTGACATCGAGGCCCCGCTTCTCCCTCTCGCTCGTCGTTCTTCCAGGCCGGGCGTCTGAGGACACCGGCGAGGGCGACGAGGAGCAACGAAGGCGCCGGCGGCGGTTCCTCCTCAACGGCCGCTCGTAGTCGAACGCCACCTCCTAGGTTGCGCTCGTCGGCACCGACCTCTGCCCCATCGAGAGCCTCGACTACGAGTACCTCCCCCCCAGCTCCTTCAATATGAGGCGATCCGCCCGCTTGCTTGATTCCGTTTGGTCTTGACTCCATCGGTGCGGGATGGGCATGCAGGTTGATCGAGAATGACGTGTTCAAGCAGGATTGGAGGGCGCGGGGCCGAGAAGCATCCTGCGCTACGTTGCGATCAAGTGGGCCCTCTGCTTCCTCGTCGAGGCCCTCGCCGCCGGCACCGGCTTCGTCGCCAACCTCGATGTTGAGAATGTCGCCGGCGCCAAGTTCGTCGTCACCTCCAACCTCATGCTCGCCAGCAAGTAAGCAGCAGTACAGAATCGACTGGAATCTAGGTGTGAGATGTGGACATTTGGTGTCGACTCAAATTTTTTTGGTCGCACGCGTCGGCGTTTATGTGTTCCCGATGTCAAATTTTGGGCTTACGATGTTCGTGGCGGTCTTGACGGTGTCGTGTACCGGCGGCGACCGTCCCCGAGATCCTAGAGGTGAAGGCGTACTTGAACGGCATCGATGCCCCAAATATATTCTCTCTCAAGACTCTGGTGGTGAAGGTAGAGTAGTTCCTATTGCTTTCATTCGTGTTGTTTCCTGGCATAAAAGTCTCCTTTAGTGTGACACCTTGTATTGATGACCACAGTGACCAATTTAAAGATTTTTTTTGGGAAAAAGAAGGGAGCTGTTGGAGGATGGGCTTTTTTTTAGGAAAAAGATTTTTGGGAAGGTCCCAATCTAAACGTATTGGGAGTTAGAATATTGGACACTGTTGGAGATCCTCTTAGAATACGTCTCTCTTTCCGACCGCATCCGAATTCAGAACAGGTGAAACAACACAGACAGTAATAACGCAATTCACCGTTTCCTCCCTTTTCCACGCATTCGAGACTCGAGCATGGAATGGATCAGTCGTCACAACTCACAAGCGCACTGAGCACTGAGCTAGGGATCCAGTGGTATCCATGGATCAGTCGTCACAACTCACAAGCGCACTGAGCACTGAGCACTGAGCTAGGGATCCAGTGGTATGGCCCCGTTTTCTGCAGAGATTACCCCTGCTCACCTACCGGCATGCTGGCCCATCTGACGTGATCTTTAGGTAAAAATATTTTCATCACGTCTCGCTTGGTTTGAGTTCTGCCACCGCTCCTGACTGTGCCTTCCTGCTTGCTTGCTGATGCCATGACCCAAGAACAGATGCAGCAGAGGCATAGCAGGGCATGCAGGGCAGAGATTTGAATTTTGTATCTACACACACAACAACGCGCACACTCTCCTCTATCGGCTCAGTCTCTCTTCCCAAAGGCAGGTTAGGTTAAAGAACGAGGGGAGTAGGCGACGACAGAAGCGAGGGGGCGGCGTGGCCCAAGGAGGATTCATGTCGGCTTGCTCGGCAATGGGGACATCTCGCGCACGGAGAGTCGGAGATAGGCCAAAAACTATACTATCGCTGGCTGCTCGCTTCTCCTGGGGATGCGCGTTTGTGGACCTCACCTACGCACCCACGAATCGCCTCAGGGTTTCGAATTTTGCCGGAACTGGGTTGGTGGGTCCCGAAGTACATCGGTGGAATCATTTCAATTTTGTTGAAAAATTTAAATTTTAGTCAACATTTATCTAAAAATTCAAAATTTGGCAAATTTTTCCAAAAAATCATAATTTTGTTCAACCGTTTTGCGAAAAAAATTTCTAAAATAACCAGAATTCGATGATCTTGGTTATTTAAAAAAAAATGAAATTCAAAACCTTGCATCACATCTGTCATTTCACGGACATGGATCAGATATAGCAAATGCAACTTTGCCGGTTGCAGCCAGAGTTTCAAAAACCGGCAAAAATCACGGTGTTCGGTCTTACCATTGTGGTTCGAGATCCAAAACCGCTCGGTAAACCGATCTAATTAAAAAAATTCAAAAAATTTGAAAAAATTTATGCGTTGAAAACCGCTCAAAAACCGTTTTATGGAACATTCAATTGATCGGTTGGTTTTCGATAAAAACCGAGCGGTTTCTCATAAAAAACCGAATGGTTTTCAATTTTTTAAAAAAAATTCTAAAATGTTTGATTTCTTAACCCTTCGGTTTCTGACGGTTTTTCGAATAGTTTTTTGTGGTTTTCGATTTTCGAGTAGAAAATGGTTTTTAAAACCCTGGTTGCCGCTAATGTAGCAGTCCAACAAGCTATTGATGTATGGTTGCACCCATTATAGCGCAAGCTTTGCCGAGACCAGATCCACCTGTCACCCAAGGCGTTTTTGCAAAAGAGCCCCCCATTTCTTCGAATTACGGATAGGTCCTTCCGGATTACAAATAGGTCCTTCGCGATTTTTTGTGAGAGGAAGATATTTTTTTTTCTTCGCGTTTCGGTCCCTGGCACGGTATTTTACGGAAAAACCTTCCGTTAAGTTCAAATCGCGAACAAACTCTTTTCTAATTTTTCAGGATAGCGAACAGTCCAAAAATAACAAACAGTCCTCGCTTCTACGTTCGTGTCTTTTCTCCGTTTTCCGGAAAAATGTTTTCGTCACCCAAAAAACCTGGAAAAAATGTTTTCATCACCAAAAAAACACGAATTTATCGAAGGTTTATAGCAATTATGGATTTGCCAACAGGTCATAACCGCGGTTTTTTTTTTAAAAAAATGTAGATTCGTCCGAAGATTTATAGCGACCTATAGATTCGCCAGCGGGTCCTAAGGACCCATTTTTTTAGCAAACACAAAAAACCAAAAAACGAAAAACCAAATTAAATCGAAAGTTTATAGCGGTTCATGGATTAGCATGGTCCGAAAGCGACCTTTTAAAAAAGGAAATACATAAAAAAAACGGCCGCACTTTTCTTTAAAAAAACAAAAAAAACACAGATTCAACCGCAATTTTCTAAATAAAACACACATCGACAAAAAAAAACACGGATTCGTCGAAGGTTTATAACAACTTGTGTATTTGCCAACGGGTCATAACCGTAGATTTTTTTTAAAAAAAATAGATTCGTCCAAAGATTTATAGCGACCCGTAGATTCGCCGGCGGATCCTAACGACCCATTTTTTTTAACAAACACAAAAAACAAAAAAAACACGGATTCGTCGAATGTTTATAACAATTTATGGATTTGCCAACGGGTCATAACCGCGGGGGTTTTTTTTTAAAAAAAACGTAGATTCGTCCAGAGATTTATAGCGACCCATAGATTCGCCGGCGGGTCCTAACAACCCATTTTTTTTAACAAACACAAAAAACCAAAAAAGCGATCAAATATCCCGAAATGCGTAAAAAAACAATCACGGTTTTCTAAAAAAAATACAGATTCGTCGAAGGTTTATAGTAACCCGTAGATTAAACGTGGATTCATTGAAGGTTTGTAATATCCCATAGATTCGCCAGCGAGTCCTACCAACCCATTTTATTTAAAAAATGCGGAAATCGAAAATTCGACAAATTTTATCAGACGACGGGTCATAATCGCAGTTTTCTAAAAAAAATGTAGATTCCTTGAAGGTTTATAGCTAACGACCTATTTTTTTAAACAAATATGAAAACCGAAAATACGACCCCCATAGATTTGCCGACGGGTCCTATCGACTCTACAGAACGGCGCAGCGTAGCGCGCTATTATTGCTAGTAGGATTCATTGCCCCATCTTTTCTCATCATTATCTTTCCTCTTCATTTCTAACAGCTTCTTTTGAAGCGGAAAAAAAAACAGAGAAATCGGGCAGAAGTAGCGCCAATTTTCCCTCCATTCACTTTCAACGACTTCCGGTCAATCCAATATGCTTGATCCTCACTTCTTTTCCCTTCTAATTGTTACTGATATGCCCTAGAGGTAATTATAGAGATGATTGTATCATGTCTATATTTATAAAATAGGATTAATTCCTTATTTGCCATTGTAATTTGGAGAAGTTCTAAAATGTGTCAATGACATGTGGGACCAGAGCCCACATGTCATTGACACAATGAGTGGCAAATAAGGGATGAGGTAAACTTTTAGTGGCATATGAGGGTGTTTTGTTCATTGAATAAATATCATTAGTATCAACCAATAAGTATGTGAATTGTTCATGAAACTCCTTATTTATATTTTGATATTATTCTGAATTATTCCGAACCTTATATCATCACATGGGATAATTGTGATTTATAGTTCATCACATGTATTGATTGATGATCATATTTCACGGATCATATCTATAGAGATATCGAATTAATAATATAGACACATGTTAGAGAACATGGTGTTAGAGTGACCCACCATGAGACATCATGAGAATTGTTATATTCTTAAGTGTCATTAGATGGTGGGATCCTTAGGCCTGAGATTGTCATGGTTTCCTACATAAGTAATAGTATACTTAGGAGTTGCCAAATACTACTTCATAACTAGGTAGTCATAAAAGTAGTTTTCGGGTTTACTATAAAATATATGAAGGAATGTGAGTGATCAAGATGGAATTTGCTCCTTCTATATAACGGGAGAGATATCTCTAGACCCCTCAATGTAGTTGGATTAAGGAAACGCATAGCCATGTTGAATGTGATTTAGGAGTCAATTACAACCAAGTAATCTACTACAGAATGAATGAAGTATCGAGCTATCATAAAATGACACATTTCTCGTCTTGAGTTCGATCTAGTATCGTGAGACAAAAGAATTAGTACATGAGTACTATATAGTCTTTATGTATATTTTAGAGTTGCTATATTCTACCATGGGCCGCTATGAACTCCGAATATGTATGAACCTACAGGGTTACACACTTAATGGGTTGAAATACATTAGTTCAGATTGAATCTATCACTAATGGACCATGTGGGCTTTGCATCTTGGTCGGGGTAAGGCAATTGTTGTATTATTATACCCACCGAAACCCTAGTCATCACTACTCAGGTTTTGTTGTTGGCGCTAGTACTAGCACACCGACACACGATGTTCCTTCCCAAACATGTGGATTTCGGTACAGGCTCCGCTGCTATTGCGGTGCTGATCTGGATGACTGTTCGTGACATTCAATTACCGCTAGAGGATGTTCGACCACCATTGGAGGACGATCGACAGTGTTCAAGGGCGCGTGCTATGTTAAATCGGGCTACTCAACTCTTCTTCCACTGCACTGCGTGTCTAATGGTAACGATCCATGATCTTTTACTTACTTAGCATCCTGGTTTATACGGTAGAATTTTTTAATTCGTGCTTGTGTAGCCTACCCATGCACCATCACTAATCACAATACAATGGTAAAATCTAAAAGGTCTATAACAATTAACTAGATATGTTTTCTAACAATTAATCTGATTATGCTAGTGTCTTCTTTTTATTGGGAGTTCCGGTGATGATGCTTAGGATGGCTGTAATCATCATTCCTTTTGGATGGTTTGATAAATGGTAGTTCTGACAAAAAATGATGAAAGTAAGCTCATGCTTTGTTACAGTTCATATTTCCAATAAATTTCTAAATATTCTGGAAACAATTGATAAATTAGTTTTTGAATAATGAAAACTTTTGTACATAAGAGTAGGCTAGTAGGAGCTCATTATATCCTCTTTTGTACTACAATAGATGTCAAACATTCAGTTTGAGGGAAAGTTGGATCTCAACTATCTTTCTAGTAACAATAATATGTGATTTTGTACGTGATCCATTTCGTTTTTAATTATCTATCAAAGGGAGAAGAATAGCAAGTGTAGTGATAGTCTCTTGGAGTTCTAAACAGCAGAGAAAAAGAAGGTATAAGCATCTAGGTCTCTGATGTTGGAAGGATTAATGATCTTTTTTGTTAAGACTAACAATGTTTAAGTGAAGTCAAGTGGGTTAGTGATTGAAATTGACTTTGGATATTTTTAGTATGCATGCATCCCCGTATTGGTGAAAATGATGGCTAAGCATGAATATTAAGAACCTTGTGACTATAACTGATCCGATGAGTTAAGTTTGGATCATTTTAGTGATATGTTTTATTTTTCCTTTGGCTGTACTATTAAGCGGGGGTCAAAGCTGGTAGCTTAAGCTTAGTGAAATTAGATAGCTAGTTGTGATGCACACTAGATTTCTCTAGCTCATATCTAGCCAGTGGAAGACAAGAAATCAAGTAAACATGCCAGATTTGCAATGCCAATGCAATTTCAGACTTGGGCAATGCACTAAGGTGGATAATCGGACTGGGTGGGAATGTGAGTCTTTTTAATTTTCCAAATAGCATATATTTTGGAACTCAGCAGGTCTCCGATTCTCCCGGCGCATAGGTCAGAATAATTTCCCAGAGAAAAACAGCTTTGAAGTGCAATGTCACTCGAGTCAGTCGGATTAATGGTCCAAGAAATTTCACAGAGACTTTTTGAGATGATGTTCAACTGAGCGGCCGGATGATCCGAGTGGATTGGATTTGGAGCTTGACCCGGGTGAGACAAATTATCCAACTTGAGTCGGATAATACAAATGTGTGCAACGGCTCTATTTCTTACCATTAGAAGAGTGTAAGTCAGATGATCCGAATAGGTTAGATAATCTGACTCAAAGCGTTATTTTGAATCTTCTGTGTCTATCGGAAGTTTGTGAGATGAACTCTCTCTCTCTATATATATATATTTGGGCATCCAAGTTAGTTCTCATTTGACTCTAAAACAGTTGCTTGCATATTGGGGATCTTAAGGGAACTTGAGAGTTTTAAGTTGAGATTTTGAGATCATAAGAGAGTATATTGGACCTTAGTGTGCATCATTCCTAATTATTTGATTTTGCTGGGTTCAAGTGACATCTTTGGGCTTATTATTCTCGGAATTTGGTGATTTCTAGATTGTTTAGGGGCGTGTTCTTGGGGACCTTCCAAGGAGAAGCTCGTGGAAGGCACTATAAGAGTTGTGAAAGTTAATTTCATAGGACTACCATGAGTTAATTGTTTGAATATTTGTGGGTATTTAAACAGGAGTTATACTTTTGCGAAAGTGCTGCAACAAATATCAGGGGAGATCGTCGAATCTGTAAGACATCGGTTAAAAAAACCTTTCCTTCTTTGGACATCCGATCCATTTCAAGAGGGGTCAGGAGACCAGCAAATCCTAGTCATTGTAACAATATGGCCAGATCAACTACCAGTTGCAGTCGCTATAGCTACTGCACTGAGATCTCCATCTCCTTGCGCGACGCACGTTAAGAGAGAAGTCATGGGCTGAGGGGCCTATGATAATTTTGCTTCTCTTCTGCATCAGTGCACGCTCTTCGTTGGGTTTTCTTAGCCGTTTGGCACGAACTGAACCCACTTTTGTCTGGTTAATTAAGCACTAGTATATATCGGGAGATTTGCAACCTCTTACCTCCATGCACACAAGGTTTTAAGTTGGGCAGAAAGAGGCGGAACCATCAGTGGGGCGGGGTGGCGATGGAGCCGACCCCGCTAATGGCTCGTATGCGTAGAACAGAGGCAGTGTCGGCCATCAGATAGCGCAGAAAAGTGCACACGGAAGAGAAAGGCTTCTCACCTTCCAGTCGCTTTTGCATGGCCAGCCCGTCGATGAGAACGTCAGCGTCGTAGGCTGCATCTTTGAGCTGAACAATGAGGCGGCAATACAGGTACTTGTGAGTTGCCACTGCTCGACTCATTCTATCAGCGCCTGTAGAGATAGACATGGAAGATATCTTATAAAGTTTTCAGAACATAAAAACTCGCAAATATCAACTGTACGTCAACTCTTTTGAAGCAATGAATGGTACGTTTTTCTCCTTTCATAGTTGCATACTTATATTGCATATAATTTAAATTTCAACTATTTTACAATATGTCGATAGTCATAGTAGTTGATTTTAGATGTCTCTTTTTTAAGCCCCCTCTTTAAAATTTTCTGGCTCCGCCCAGAAACGATAGCGAATAAAGTTCCCACAAAATCAGTTTTTAACCGCCTGAATTTAAATTTTTGGAACCCATTTGCAGGCTCATGTGTTGAGAAAGGGGTGATGATATAGGGGAAACCGTACGTGGATGCACACACGCATGGTATAAGCAGCAGACACCCGCTAAATAGCAATATTATTCATGATGATAAGTAAAAAAAGATCGAAGATGAAACACCACGAAAGATGAACTATACATCGGGGTCTCGGTGATCAGATACATACCCTGCAGTCCTGCAGTCTGACGATGCTGCATGCACCTGTGTATTTGCACCTAGATTAGTTCTCACATAGTCATGCATGCGTGGAATTTACGTGAATGGAGGACGATGAGGATGACGACGACGTCTCTTTCTTCGGTGGAGCTACACTACATCTCACGATAATCCGCTGAAAGAAGAATGGATGCTAATGCTGAATTTTCAAATGGATTGCTTTTTTCTTTTTGGTGTGTGTTCACGCGGTGATTGCGGGAACTCGATTGCCACTGTCGAGTGGCGCGTTGACGACGGTGGAATCTTTGGTTGGAACTGATGATGGCTCTGGTCATGGCGGGCCGGACCGGACCCACGTGTTGGCTAATTTTACACTGGAACAGGCACTCCATTTTTTTTCGAGGAAGCGAGGTGAAACAGGCACTCGTGGCACTCGAAGGACATCGAAATGGAGAGTGGGTTGGATTCATCAAGCAAAGATCCTATCCTATCTTACCAAACTGCTCGCTAATCTGCTGCTCACGCCTACGTGCCGATCAAGTTGCCAACTGTACATGCATATATAAGCTAGCTCGATGATGAATGATACTGAACTGAATCTATAATATTAGCCTGTAAAGTCTAATATCTAAAAGCAGGTGATCCTAGTACGTCTTGCGGAAATCCCACTATGGTTATGGACATAGTAGCAAAATATTGCAATGATTAAGAGACCGATCAGTGAAATTCCTGCTCTTACGAGGAAGATCACTTCTTCTTTTCTTTTCTTTTCTTTTTTCTTTCCCAAGACCAAATGGATGCTTGCGTAACGGTGACCGACGCAGTACGAACGAGAGGTGGTACCACAGGCCGGGCTGCGCCGATGACGATGCGGTTGTGTACGTTGCGTTTCTTCAACGTTAAAGACAGAGCAGCAAGGCCGGTCCAGGCGGAAGCAGCCACCGCGCGTGCAGGTGGCGAACATGACTGCCGGCGCAGCCGACCACCCTGGCTCGGCACACCACACGACCAGGCCGCGATGCCGCGAGCACGCGCGCCAGCGGTGACCACAGAGGTAGATCCGGAAAATTTTCAGTAAAAATGTATACTTGACACTTGATAGTTAACACACGTAATTCTATAGCATTAATCTAACATATAAATTCAAAATTGCCAAAAGTATATTACATATAGTTTGAATAAGATCTTACATGAATAGAAGATTACAAAATATGTAATAAAAATTAGAATTCAACTTTACGTGTTTTCACATAACGCTTAATTTCATCATCTTCACTAATCTTTAAGAAAACATTTCGCTCAATAAATATGGCTAAATAATCAGTCAAGAATTGATTATCCATACTATTTTTTAACTTGTTTTTCATTGGATTCATAACAGAAAATACCCTTTCAACACTCGTCGTCGCCACCGGTAGGAGCAATACCAATATGAGAAGCATGTACACGAACTTGTAAATTTCATGATTTTTTGTTTCAACAAGTTTAATAGAAAGCTCACAAAGATTCTTGAGGTCCTTAAACTTATCGTCTCTTCGTATGTCATCAATAATGTTATCAACATGGAAATGAAGTCTCATCAAATGTGTACTTAAAAACTCATTAGGATAAAATTTGGCAAGGCTAAGTATTTTATCATTATCAAAGGCTTCAAATGAGTTGAAAGGATTCAAGGCAAACATGCATACAGCAACTCCATTTTAACTTTGTAAAACTAACTATTAAGCTCCTAAAGAACACTATCAATGATGCCATGATGTACTTCTCTTCTAAAATGATCATCATTTTTTTTGTTTGGGGAAATACACATTAATCTTCTGAAAGGCACATATTTCTCATTCGGCTTAAAAACTATAATGCGATGTTTGATAACAAATGATGTAACTTTTACATGAAGTAAATCTTCCCACCCATAACTCCTCATATGATGCAATCTGTCTTTAGCCAAATTAATAAGTGACATAGCATTAATAATAACTTGGTCCATCTGTTGCGAAGATTAACACAACTCATATGTATATCTAAGTATGATTAGCATAAACCTTACCATGAAAACAAAATCAAATGGCTCGAAGGCTAACACCATAGCATTGACTTTCCCTATTCATTCTTTAGGGTGGGGTTTTTTCCAATCTTTTTAAGTACTTTGCATATTGTAGAATATATACAAATAATGTGCAAAACAGTTTTATAATGAGAACCCCAACGAGTGTCACCAGGCCTAGCCAACCGCATTTCTTGATTCAATCCCTGTCCACTTTCAATTTCACTTGATTTCGGTTCTTCCAAAGTTTTATGAGCTTTAGTTTTTGAAGTATGTAATGGTGCTTACAAAAAAACTCCTATAGCATTCAATAAGTTTGATAGTTGGTCAAAAAAAAAAAACACAAAGCCATAGGAACTTATTGGAGTTGATGTGCAAGCAATGGATGTAATAAGCACAAGGAGGCTATTCATAGTCAAGTGAGTTATATTTATTCCAATTTCTCTGACCACCATTAACAAAGCTGTTACCTCCTAGTTTTCACCTTGAACAAATAACAGAAAGAAAAATGCAACATCCTTTTTGACACTCTATTTAGCCCAATTGTACTTATCAAACCATCTCTCACTAAAGTGGCATTTTTTACCTAATATTTCCCTTATGGGGAAATTGATCATGTGTATAAGGTTGGCATGGACCTTTTGCAATATATCCTCTTCGACTTGCATCTTGATCATTGAAGGTATAGTTCACAATTGGTCTATGTAAATAAGCAGTTGATGTTCTAATCAATTAAACGATAAGAGACAATTTATAATAATACCATAAACTTGTTATAGAGTCCCACGATCAAATTACATACTTGATGATCTATAACATAACATTTATTAAAGGAATATGACAACGTAAATATCTATCGATCATCTCTATGATTGACCACTAGGACGTATTTCCACATAAGTCTCGTAAATAACAAGGGTCACTAGGATGTGTCTCCAACATAAGACTCATAAATAACATGCTAACTCCCTAGAATTTTTAGAATTTTGGAGGGCACAAGTGCATAGGGGGCACTCATATTGGTTCTGCCCCGGGTGACTATAGGCTAGGGATGAAAATGGAATGAGTATGGATAGATAATAGCTCTATCATATTTGTTTTCATATTTTTTTCTCGGATGCAGATACAAATACGGATAACGCAGATATGAACACGAATGATATCGAATACATACGGAATAAATACGAACCGAAACAAATATGGTTACGAATTTTTTTGTAACATGAAAACTCTTTAAATTGTACACACAAATTTTTTTAAAAAAATCGTCATTCATGAAGAACATGTAATGACCTAGGATTTGTATTCTTTGTTGAATTATATTTAAAATAATAAATTATGTATTTATGAGTTTTTATGCATTTTAGCTACTTATTTAAAATATTTTCCTATTAAGGACAACAATGTTTGAATTTTTGAGAAAAATATGAAAATGGATAAAATCTTAAAAATATATTTTTAAAATGTTATATTGTGTCTAAAACTTTCCCAAAATTTTTTGGAATATTTGGAATTGGTTTGCTAATTTTAATGGTTGAAATTTAATTTGTGAATTAATTAAACTAGAAAACGATTTTGAAATTCGGAAGCATTTTGGGGCCAAAAGAGTAGTCTTGGTCCAGCCCACGTATATATCTAGATAATTCGTTCTATAAATATCTAGATTATCTAGATCCGTATCTATATGTATGAGATAGTGAGTTACCGAATCCGTATCCGATAGAAAAAATCCATATTTATTTTTAATTTGACACTATCAGATAAATATCTGATCTAATAAAATCTGTATCCGAAAATTATCCGTGTCGATCGAAATCTATCTATTTGTTTTCATCTTTAACCACAGGTCCAAGGGTACGCAACAACGTAACTAGGGGTGAAACCGGGTCGGATACGGGCGGATATTGCTCGTCCCGTATCCTAACCCATATTTTTTTCGGATTCGAGTCGGATCACGGATGTCCTGATCTGGATCTGAATTCGGATTATTCGGGATTCGGATACAGAGCGGATACCTGACGGATTCGGGTTAGGATCGGATATCATAATCGGATAGTAGTATAGTACATAATTGTGTACGTAAAAAAACGAATGAAGCATTAACCTTACAACATTAGCTTCAAGTCATAATTATTTCAACGTAGGATAGTAGTATAGTTAGATGTGCAATTTAGTGACTCAACTAATTCCAGTAATTTGAATAGAAAAGAAGTTTATCAAATAAGTTGAACAAATCAATTTAGGTAAAAGCATTATGTCATCACTCTATTTGTTTGTTGATAGATTTGTTGAAGTTCACGCTTAATAACAAAGTAGTGTTTTTTAGTGCCAGTATCAAATAACTATTCTATCTATCCAATAATGAACCAAATTAATGGAAGAATAATTGATTTTATCAAGATATCGAGTCGGATATTTACCGTATATCGGGTCGGATATTGCTCTTCCTATATCCTAACCCATATTACATGAGATTTTTTGGATACGGATCGGATATTGCTCTTTCCATATCTTAATCCATATTACATCGGATTTTCCGGATACGGATAATATTGGTATGGATTTTAAACGGATTCAGGATGTTCTTGTCCTGTTTTCACCCGTAGACGTAACGTGCGTGGTTTGGTTACAAGGCAAGTTGACAAGCTGCTTGGTCCGTCGGACTAATATGACCAGGCGAGGCGAGAACTGAACTCAATCCACAAATGGCTGGCTGAGATGAGAGGCCACTTCACCTCAGGTAGCGCTGGTAACAGTCACACACCAGCACCGGTTGAGCCACTGCTACAAAGCTCACCTCAGCTCTCACTCCTCGCCCCCGGCCGGCCCACAGCCCAAACCGGCAGTACGTCGCCGCCGCTGTACCACTGCCTGCCGGCCCTTCCTCCTCCCCCTTCCTCTCTAATTTTCTAGTGTGGCCGGCAGCCCGGCACACTTCGCTGGATACCGTTGTGGCTCGTGGTGGATGCGCGAGCATCGTAGGATAGGAATCAGGGGGGACGGCGCCGCCGAACTGTTGCAGCATGGCCATTTCCTCTTTCAGGCTTACCACCACCACCGCCACCGGTTTCGCACTTCCGCCTTATCCTGCCTCCAGCTCCAGGCATAGGTGCTCTTCGTACTGCCGCGCGGCCGGGCGAGGCGGTGGCCTCCGCCCGATCACCGTTGCCGGGGACCCGCCCACGTTCGTGTCCGCACCCGGTCGCCGCATTGTCGCCGGTACCTACATCAGCTCACTATCTCGGTCATTGTACATGCAAGTATGTATGATTGACTCTCTGGTCGGTTATTGTCTTGGCCTCATCGTAAGAGCTTCAAAATTATATAGCATGTGGACAATTCGTTTTTCAATGCCATGGAAACTGTTCGTTTCAACCATTAGGGAGGAAAAGAAACTCAAAAAAGTGTGCAAATATTTTTTCCCCGCAGAGAAAAAGAAGAAACAAAAACCAGAATTGGATCTTACTTCTAGGAATATTGGTAGCAGTTACTACTACTTTGAATTCATCACAATGGGAAATTGGGAATTGATGAACCTGTCGTGCTCCCACGCAATTCCAAGTGAAGCTAGTGACTGACTGACCCCCAAACTTTTATTCAGAATAGCAGAGGAGATTTAACCTTTCCAGTGGCAGCACTTCAACATTGGTGGTAGTTTCTTGATATTTTGTGGTCTTGAAATTCGCAGTTGGTGACCTCCATGGTGATATCTACCAAACGAGAGCTGCGCTGGTGATGGCCGGTGTCCTGAGCTCAGAATCAGATGGTCATGTGTGGACAGGAGGACAGACGGTAACATTTTTTGTTCCATGTTTGCTGCACATTCCAAGTCGTCTCTATTGGATCATTGAAGTTTTCTCAAGTTTTCTGCTAAGAGAATAGATTCTGCAAATTGTAAGCATGATGCACCTTATCTCTCTTTTTTGGTTGACGACAAAAGTGCAATGACTTGCAATATCCTGCATTGTTCAGTCAAAATGTGTCAGTTAGGTGTGTATTCTATGGATACCACACAACAAAGTGTGCTCCCTGACTGTTAGAATATTGCGTTCTCTGCTGCTCTCAGGTGCAGCTGTACTTCTGTTCAAAAGTATGTGATATGCTTGTGTACAGGTGCTGGTTCAAGTTGGGGATATCCTTGACCGTGGTGAAGATGAAATTGCGATACTGTCTCTACTGAATTCACTGAATATTCAAGCGAAATCTCAAGGGGGTGCTGTATTTCAGGTTTGACCATTACTTCCTGTCCCTCCAAATGCTTCATAGATTTGTGTACTTGTTCTGATATGGTACTTAATTTTTTTGGTAGGTTAATGGGAATCATGAAACCATGAATGTGGAAGGCGATTTCCGGTACGTTGATCCAGGAGCATTTGACGAATGCATACGCTTCCTCGAGTACTTGGATGAATGTGATGGCAACTGGGATGATGCGTTTCTCAACTGGGTTAATGTTTCTGAAAGGTGGAAGGAAGAATATCAGGCGTCACCTAATGGTGACCGGCGTCCTTGGAACTTTCTCAAGGTAACAAAACCGTTGATTGGCTACTATATTAAGTATTACTAAATTTGTTCAGTTAACTGGACACGTCTTTTTCATGATTAATATCTGTTCAATTTAATCAATTGGTAAACAAATCCAGAACCAAATGAACCCAATAGAAATAACCGAAAACGCTTCATTTGATTAGTCTGGATAAGATGCATGATGAAGTACTCTCTTCTGCTTCTGAATTGTTTCCATTCAAATGTTGAGACAGAAGCAGAAAGGATTTGCTGCCAGAACATCACTTTTCAAGCGAGGTGCCCCGTTAGCTTGTGAATTGGCACGGCATCCTGTTGTCCTTAATGTTAATGACTGGATATTTTGCCATGGTGGCCTTCTTCCTCATCACAGTGAGCGCTCTCATCCTCTCTTGGCATCAAGGCTAGCTTACGCATTTGCTCATGATCTTACTCTAAACATATGTTAAACGACCTGACATACTGACTGGAACACTGGGTAAATCAAATAATAAAGGAAGAGGCTGTGTAATTTGTGCTTGGCATGAACAGTTGTGCTTCTTGTTCTCTAAAAAAAACTTAACATATAATGTTCTATTTGATTACACGTATTGCTTTAAGTGATCCATGTTATCTCAATTCTTTTCCATTCTATTCACAGTTGAATATGGGATTGAGCGTATGAACAAAGAAGTATCAAATTGGACGAAAGGTTCGAGTGAAGACAGTGATGATCTAGATATTCCCTTCATAGCTACTAGAGGTTATGACAGTGTAGTATGGAGTCGTTTGTACTCTCAAGATCCAGTTGACAGGACACACCGTTCTTGGAAGGTGAGAAAACCTGATCCACTAAACATATGCTTCCCCTTTGCACCATGCAAAATATGTGTCAGTTACAAAATTACTATAGAGTTAACAGATTATAATAAATATTTTTTTTGTTGACTTCAGCTATCTTCTGTTGTTGCTGAACAAACACTGAAAGCTGTGGGAGCCAAAGGGATGGTCGTAGGGCACACTCCCCAGACTCGTGGAGTGAATTGGTATCCATTGTTCGCAGTTTGGCAGTAACATACCAAATATTTTCTATGATAAACTATAGATGACTATCTCTTTGTTCCCAGCAAATGCGATGGTAAAGTTTGGTGTGTTGATGTGGGCATGTCTTATGGTGTTCTGTATTCAAGACCAGAGGTAAACCTTTCTTTTGGCCTGGAAAACATGACACGCCTTGTTTCCTCCTAAATGTTGTGCTGTTCTAAAAAACATATTCTATTGATCTTTGTGTTAACATTAGAACAGTTTACTGAATTTGTTGTGTGGTGAAGTTTTGGTGATCCTCTGCATAGTGTATATGCTAACTTATTTGCTGTAACCTGTGCATAAAAATCATAACATCTTTTCTGGGAATATTAATAAAGAATTATATATTGGATAGTTGATGCCCATAAACATGTTTTGCTTATTCTGTAACGATCTGGATTTTAAACAAAACTTTTTTTGGTGTTTGATGTTCAACTCTTATGACTAGGTCCTAGAAATAGTCAATGACAAACCAAGGGTTTTGAAGAACCGGAGGGACTCATACGATGAGATGGAAGTGTTGGACTTCTTATAAAACCAGAGAAACTTATGTAAGCTCTCTTAAATTAATGTCAACTTTTTCCTTATCTCTGCAAATAATTAAATGATAAGTACCAACCTGGCGAAAGCAGTCTTCACCAAATCTGTACTATTTTTTCTTCTTCTGATAACCATTTTGTTATCAGAAAATCTACTAATTTCATTTTGTTGGTATCATACATTGATGCATAGCTATTGCTTGTCATTCCTGAAAATTCATGAATGAAATAACCATGTTACTGCAGGTATGTAATAGCAAACATTCTTTGTCCAGAAAGTTACGATATACAGGAAATGAAATGCTAGAGCGATAGATATACATCAAAAGGATCCGACCAGCCTCTCATTGTGGTTAGTATATTTTACATTGATAAGCACGGTACTCTGAACTTGCGCGGTTGTATCACTTAGATTTCTAAACTTGGATTGCTTTTTGGCCTCCCTAAACTTGCTTCTGTATCCCTAAGTGATACAACCGCGCAAGTTTAGAGAGCTACGGTGCAACTTTCTCTTTTCTATTTCATTAAAATTGTATTCCATGTTTGGACAAAATCGCACTGCCCTCCTACTTTTTTTTTTAGTTTTGCGTATCGCCACAGATATTTGAAGCATGCATGATTTATCATATGTACTCACTAAATTGTAAATATAATTATGTAAACTAGAACTTGCCAGCTTTTTTCGTTCTCCAAAATTACCACATTGAATTGGATTACTGGATCCACCACTTAAGATGTCTGTATGTTAGATTATAATTAGCAAGCACAATTCTGGAAAACAGAAATTTGTGAATGGCATATCTTAAAGAACAAGCAGAGATATGCTAAAATATGAACTACTCAAAGGTACAGCAACATTTTTTTGATAAAGGAAGATTTTTATTAATCTCAAGAAACTTACATCGAGACAATACAAGTCCTTGAAATTGCTTCCATCCTCTGCTTAATTAAGCACACGGCCAAACACGAATAAAAATTAACACACCCACACACTAGTGACTAGCAATCCGAAGACTAGACCGCCACCCATGTGCCCGGGAATAAAAATCCTTGGCCACTCGAACCAAACCATGAGCCGCCTCAGCCAAAGTAGTTCGCGCCTCCACCTTCTGCAACACAGCCCACGTACGGAGCCAATGGGTAATAACCTGCAATGGAGAAAAAAAGTTTTTCTTTTGAAATATGATATCATTCCTACTTAACCAAAGAGACCAACACGTAGCTGCAGCACCAAGAAGAGTGAGGTTTCTACTATTCTTATCAAAACCCACTAACCAACTTCCAAACATATTAGCTACATTCGTTGGACGAGAAATTCCAAAAGCCAAAAATATGAAGAACCAAACCATTCGCGCGAAACGACAATAAAAAACAGATGCTTAATTGTCTCAGATTCGGTACAAAAGCAACATGTTCTGCTCCCTTACCAATTCCGCTTTGCTAAATTATCTTTGGTAAGAATCACTCCATTCCTAAGGTACCATAAGAACACCTTGTTTTTTAATGGAACTTTAAGTTTCCACAATCGATTATTTAGATTTGGCACTTGACGTTTAATCAAAGCTTGATAATGGGATTTCATCGAGAATTGACCATTTTGGCACAGATTCCAGTAAAAATCATCATCATGCTGCGTTAGATGAATGTTAGCGATTCGTGATGATAGCTCCCGCCACGCCACTAATTTAGGTCCAATCAGTGACCTTCTCCAGGAAATGTTTGGTTGTGATGTTAATAAGACCTCAGCAATAGTTGTACCCTTCCTTCTAACTATACTATACAATCCGGGGTATTGATCTTTAAGAGGGCAATTCCCAAGCCAAGTATCCTCCCAGAACCTCACCTGCGATCCATTATTAATTTTAAAGGAACCAAAGCGAAGGAATTCTTGCTTTACCTTTATTAAACTGGACCAGAAATGTGAATCTCCTGGTCTCCACTCAACCTGCCCTATTGGCTTGGAACCTAAATATTTATTCCGAAGCATCTGTTGCCAGGTACCCTCTGTTGTTAAAAGTTTAAACAACCATTTACTTAAAAGAGCAATATTCTTAATATGCAAATCATGAATTCCCAGACCCCCTTGATCTTTGGGTTGACATAAGGTGTTCCACTTAGCAAGACGATATTTTCTCTTATGCTCGTCCCTTTGCCAGTAAAACCGCGATCTGAAAAAATCTAATTTTTTAAGAACACCTTTTGAAATCCCAAAAAAAGACATCATATACAATGGCAGGCTACTTAGAACTGAATTAATCATAGTCAGTCTACCTCCCACCGAAAGATTTTTCCCTTTCCAACTACTAAGCCTCTTCTCCAAACGTTCCTGAACCGGTTTCCAGTCGGAATTGTGTAACTTTCTAAAGTGAATAGGAATACCGAGGTACTTGAGCGGGAGGTTTCCATGTTTACAACCAAACAATTCCTTATAAAGATGTAAAGAACCTTGGGCCTCTCCAAAGCAGAATAACTTATTTTTATGGAAATTAATTTTGAGTCATGAAGCTTACTCAAAAGCACAAAGCAATAGCTTCATGTTGCGGGCTTTTTCTAGGTCATCTTCCAACAGAAGAATAGTATCATCCGCGTATTGAAGGATAGATAATCCGTCATCAATCAAATGAGG
Source organism: Guadua angustifolia (assembly GCA_036346375.1). Classification (NCBI taxonomy): domain Eukaryota; kingdom Viridiplantae; phylum Streptophyta; class Magnoliopsida; order Poales; family Poaceae; genus Guadua; species Guadua angustifolia. The sequence goes on from CM070519.1 coordinate 20,812,430, forward strand.
CACTAACCCCCGCACCTGTCCCTGTTCCTTAGCCCTATTAATTAAAATCGACAACATATCCGCAACAATATTAAACAATATGGGCGACAAAGGATCTCCCTGACGAAGCCCCTTCCTTGTTTGAAAGAAGCTGCCAATCTCTCCATTAACATTTACCGCCACACTGTCTCCCGAAATATAAGACTGTACTCAAGATATCCACTTAGGTGAGAAACCTTTCATTCGTAAGGCTTGTAGCAAGAACGGCCACTTAACAACATTTCCTCTAGTTTTCCTTCTGAAGAAGGTATCCTCGTATATGATAGAATCAAATATTATGGAATATTAATTTTGTTAAATTTTTTGAAGTGCTGAATTTCTCAAAACGTACAACATTTGCATAAACGCTTCAGTTGTAGTTACCATTCTGATAGAACATCCACAATAAACTCTCATGCAGATCAACACCTGTGGAAAACCGTTGCTGAGTTCCAGCACACATGAAAGGTGAAGGTCAGAAGCCCATCTCATCAAGTTGGACTCAAATTTTGGTGGTGCTTGTTTGTATCATCATTCAATGATTGCTCCATGAGAAATTTTTCATAGCCGTTTCCATTCTATCTCAAGAGAGCTATAGGAATTATGCAAGTAGAATGAGCCGGAGAAGACATGTATATCCGTAGACTTCTCATGTAACATATTACACTCTAATAACCCTTCTTGTGCTCAGCAGCTGCCGGATCAAATTAGAATTTTGTGAGATACAGCATGAGCATCACGGTCTCAAGAACGAAGAAGATAAATACAGTAGAGAATCAAAGTAACGGCAACTAAACAACTACGACGAGATAGAAAAGACTTGGCAAAGCCGATCGTAAATTCTTTAAGTACAACCATAAAAGAGTAGAAGGGATTATTGTTCTTTCACAACATCTCAAACCTTGTAAGAATTAGGATCCTTGGATCCATGCCTATAAAAGAATCTAATGTTAAAGAATAACTTAGCCTATAATACTCATGTACACGTTTTGTTTTGGATGAGTTGGTTTATGATTTCTTGATTGCTTGAGTTCTTCGTGACTACCTGAGGTTGCTAATGGACCCAAGCCCAGCACAAGATTGGTCCAAGCCTGAATTTTTGTTTCTTAGAAGCAATCAAATCTAGGTCCAAAACAAAGAGGCCTAAGTCCAATGCAAGCCCAAATAAAAGCCTAGGCCTTGATCCAAACCAGAGTTGTCGAGATCCCAAAGGAGGCGCTATTGCAGTAACCTGGGGGATCACACTCGAGTTGCTCGTGCACGCTCATCACTGGCGCCGCAGATGGATGCACCCTTGCCGTAGACCCCGGTGCTCACCGCTGCAACAACCGCTGCTGCCGCCGAAGTCATGAGGAATGGGTGGGGTAGGTTGGAAGACATGGCGTCATCATCCTCCATGCCGTCCGACAACAACATGAACTCCTATCAACCCCTCTACCTACTGCATTTTAGTTCTTCAAGAAACTAGGGGAGCACATATGGGGGGAATCGCAGGGAGTCGAGGGCTGAGATCGAGTGACTACCTTCTTGTGCTTCCCACGACCGGACTTGGCCAGCTTCGTTCGATGACCTTCACAAGCTGAAGAGGCACAGAGCAGTCATGTTTTGGGGAGGCGCGGCGTGGTGGAGTAGAGCTGGGTTGCGCGGAGGCATGACGTGCCGGAGAAGAACCGAGAAGCCACGGAGGCGAACGGTGGCGAACTGGTGTCGTGAAGGCTCCTCGTTGATGAAACTGCTAATCTGCGACCTCCTCGAAGCGACGAAGCCTGTAGTCTGCATCTCACCGCTTGGACCATATGGAAGCAACACACACACACAACCAAAAAATAAATAAAAAATAAAAAAATCCAAGCCTGGTCCAATCCAGCACAAGTCTGACCCAGAAATCAGTACATCCAAAACTGATCCAGCCTTTTTAAATTGTAGGCCAACCTGGCCCAAAAGTCTGGACAAGCCCATTAGCAGCCATATGATCACCCCATGTGTTTATATAGCTCTCTTAGTTTTCCTTTAAAGAGAAGTATGTCCTAATTCTATTAGGATTCATCTAGGACTCCTTATAGCACATCTTTTCAAATCATAAAAGACAAGATATGATTTTTTTTTCATTTTTTTTATTTTCCTCCCACTTTTAGGAGTGCCCTACCACACGGGCTCATTAGCCACATCTGCTGTTCCTACAGCTCTCCATGCCATAGGTTTATACCACCTACAAGCTCCACTGATCATTGGAATTACGTGATTGATACTGCCATGACTTCCTTCTTCCAATAACTCGCACCTTCGCCCTTACAATTCTGCACATTACTATAGTTCAGATCTGAGTACCTACCATTGATGACATAGTTTCCTTCTTTTGATTAGGATTTTTGTGAAACCTTTCATTATTTATCCTTCGTTTAGGTTTGCCTATCAATTGGTATCCTCTATTGCTCCAGATACTTTTCATTATCATTTACCCTTTGCAAGTAACTCGTATAACTCCACCTCAAATTGATACTTACAATCTTTGAGTTCAAACGACCTCACATATATTAGATTCTTTTTTAAGCTAGAAAATATGAACTCCCCTCAATGTGCGATGTACAACATCATACATCTCTAACATAATTTTCCCTATCCCAGTAATTGTATACTTCTTGCAATCCACCAAGTGAATAGTTCAATGCATTGGGCATATAGATCCTTCATCAAACATCTCCCTCACCAAACATATATGAAAGCAATAACCTGAATCTAATATCCATCTATGATAAGAACCTGATTGCTTGACAACAAGTATGCCAGAATCATATTTTGCTACCACCATTAAGTATGCACCCTTCATGTTCTTCAAAATCGGATAGTCTTTTATCATATGACCTTCCTCGTCACATAGATAACATGCACTTGTGCCCTTGCTCTTACCCTTTTTCTTCCTGTAATTCTTGCTTTTACCTACAACACCTACTATAGTCAATGCTTGATCACTCGATGATGAAGATTCCAACGGTTTTTTCAAGAACTATGTCTCCAATAGATATGCAATTAACTTATTGAAATTGAGAGTGCATTTTCTAATGAGAATATTTGTTACCAATTGCTCCCCTGATGGTGTAGAGATGATGCCAATATGGTGACTTTATTGTTCTCAATTTTCTCATTGACACTAATCAGCTATGTGATAAGATTGCTGATAGTTATCGCTTCAACACCTACCAGTTTTGTTAGTGACTTTGCCATGTACAACTTTTCTAAGTCTTTCCATAATTTTTTCGACGAATTCTCTTTGATCACCAAGTACTTTACCTCATTAGAGAGACATAGACATAATTGATAGCCTTTCATTCCATCATCTTCTAGTCTTTAGTTGACGTCTTTTATGGTTTATCCCCTTTAAGAGCAGCAATTAACTCTTACTGAACATGAACATCCTTCACCACACATTGCCATATGTTGAACTAAGCACAACCTAAAAAGAGTACAAGGGATTATTGATCTCTCACAACCTCTTGAACTTTTTAGGTTCCTTGGATCCTTACCCTATACAAAAATCTAGAGCTAAAGAATAACTTAGGCTCTAATCCTATCTTGCACCTCTTACTTTGGATGAGTTAGTCTGTGACTTCCTGGTTTCTTGGATTTTTCGTGACCACTCCATGGGATTATATAGCCCCTTAGTGAAAATGCATCTAGGCCCCTTAATGATTTTGGTAATTAATGACAACAAGATTAAGTGACTAATGAGCTTTGTAAGCTTTGTGAAACAGATTATCGCATTCATGAGAAAGCTACGAAGTAATAGGGCACCCTCAAAATAAAGGAGAAAATGGCATCGGTTAGACTCAATTTTTGTGTATCAAGTTTTATTTTTATTTGAGTTTAAGGATTGTCGTACTATAAAGAGGGATATGACGAGAAATAGCTTTAGAATGACTTAATGTGCTCAATGATGAATCTTAGTCACAAAATGAGTCAACATGTAAAGTCTTGGGGGCATTTTGTTCAAAACAGTTCGGAGTATCCGAACTTTGGTTCGGAGTATCCGAGCTGACCCCCTCTGTTAGTTCTGGAAAATTTGGGTTCGGAATGTCCGAAGTCTTCTTCGGAGTATCCGAGTGCACCCCCTCGGTTAGGTCAGGTTCATTTGAGTTCGGAGTGTCCGAAGATTTCTTCAGAGTATCCGAACACTCGGAGTATCCGAAGTGTTCGGACTGTCCGAAGAAATGTTCGGACTGTTCGAACTGTGTTGCTCGGTTGCCTGGAATTCAAACTGTTCGGACTATCCAAACATAAGTTCGGACTATCCGAACAGACTCGGGCAGATTTCAAAACGGCTAGTTTTTGAGTGGCTATAAAAGCCCCATACTCTCACCTACCAAAAAAAGAGCATTATCTCCACTCATTTGCTGCCATTCCAACCTCAAGAGCTCAAGCCCTCACTCCCTCTCAATCTTTTGATTTCTGAATCTTTTGAGGTTGAGTGAGTTGAGAGATTGATAGATCTAGTGATATTGATTCATCTTGAGCACAAAAATCATTCTCTCGCGGATTTCTTGGCACTTCTATTACTCTTGGAGGTTGAGGACTCCTAGACGGCTAGGAGTCGTCGGTGAGCTCCTAATCTTCGTGTGGGACGTCGCCGGAAGTTTGTGAAGGTCGAATCCACCTCCGCAAGGGAAGGATTCAAAGGAAAAGTAGGTGAGTGCTTGGTGCAACACCTAGAGGATTAGGGTTGAAAGAGACCCCGGCTTGGTGCCGCCTCAATGGGGACATAGGATCACCTCAAGGATCCGAACTTCGGGTAAAAATCTTTGTGCATTTCGATTTGCTTTTGGATTACTTTGTGTTCCTCTTTTGTGGTTTCCTAAGATCTAGGGTTTCAAGTTGTGGCTAGCTCTTGTGAAAGGTTTTTGGTAAGTACTTGACCACTAAAGGCATTCTAAACTCTCAGATCTCATTTGGGATTAGTCGTACTCACTAGATTGCTCAGATCCACTTTCTAGGGTTTTTGTGCGCAGAGCTGTTCGGACTATCCGAAAAGTCACTCGGACTATCCGAACCACTCGGACAGTCCGAAGGAAATTTCGGACTATCTGAACTGTTTGTTTCTGCTGTGAATTAAATTTTAAAATCGCCTATTCACCCCCCTCTAGGCGACATCCCGGTCCTTTCAATTGGTATCAGAGCTAAATCTCCGCAGTTTGGCTTAACCGCTTGGAGAATCAAGATGTCTCTAATAGAAAAGAATGACAGAAGTCGTGACCAAGACAAGGCCACAGGTTCTAGCAAAAGGGTGGAGATTCCTTATGAATACCCTGCTATTCGAGTCTCAAGCTCCTCATCTTATGTTTCCGTGTCCTCCGGTAGAGCGCCTCACTTCGATGGCACTCGCTATGCCGCATGGAACCACAAGATGAAGATGCATTTGAGATCGCTTCACCCTTTTATTTGGAAGATTGTAGAAACAGGTTTCAAGCCCGTTGATTCAAAGAATCTCACTTCCGAAGAAGAAAAAGCTCAACATTTCAATGACTTGGCCGTCAATGCCTTGTTCAATGCTTTGAGTGATTCTGAATTCAACCGAGTTGATGGACTCGATAATGCCAAGGAAATATGGGAACGGCTCATGATTACGCACGAAGGTATATCAAGTGTTCGTGAGTCAAAGATCGTGATGGGGAACGGGGTTGCCCGAACTTCCGTCAGGTGGAGGATAAGTCGATTAGGCCGCGCGAGACACACACGATCCGGCTTCTTGATCGGCACGATCAAAACCCCTGCAATCGCAGCACCACGCGTCCTCTGGTTATCAACCGTGTGCTGCCCGGTTGACCTCGCCACGAAGGCTAATCCCTGCCAATGAATCGAGAACACAAGCAAGAACAAGAAAGATGCAACTGAATTTGCAATTGAGGATGAAGCTCACGAGTTGGGGTCTCACAAACCGATGAACGGCGACACTGTTCAAAGACAGAATTAATCTAAGCAAAACCCAAATCAAACCCTAGCGGCGGCTACTGAATATAAAGGCTAGGGGATGTCCTAGAAACCCTAGACGCGTCCGTGATGGACTCCAACACGATACATGGGCCAACGGCCCAAATTGGTGACGCAGCACCCTGGGACAGATTCTGTCTGCCAGCTTGCAATGTAAATTCCCGTCGACTCCGAAGTCCAAATGACCTGAAACTGGTGCCATTGAAAAGTTTATCTCCTTAGCTTTCGAGGCATATGTGGATCATCAAAATCGGAGCCCGTTTGTGGCCTGGGCGATGATTTTAGTGAACGCTGCTCCTGGTGGCCGAGGTAGTCGACTCCGAGATGAATTGACCCTCCAACTTGACTTGGACACCCTCCTTGCCTCCCTTCTGGTCCTTGCTGGTTTCCAAGGCCTTCATGGTCCTCTCCAAAATTCCTAAGTACAAGATAATCAATAATATCATTAGGTAGCATACCATCCTCACAAGTATCTGTACGGGCACTTAGGAACGAGCTCACCTGTTGATTCAATTGCCGTGCTCGTGCTCTTGTGATGGGTCCTTGCATCACAACTGGAGGAGGCTCGGTCGTATGCATAGGAGTGATGTCCTCATCATCCTCCCCCTCTTGAAGTGGAGTCGTCCTCGACTCAAGCTCATCTTCTTCTCCCATGAACGGTTTCAAATCTGCAATGTTAAATGTGGGACTAACCCCAAATTCGAGCGGCAACTCAAGTTTATATGCATTATCATTTATTTTCTCAAGTATCTTGAAAGGACCATCAGCTCTAGGCATTAATTTAGACTTTCTCAATTCTGGAAAACGATCCTTTCGCAAGTGTAACCATACTAAATCACCCGGTTCAAGTTTTACTTCCTTTCTACCTTTACTTCCCTTGATCCTATACCTTTCATTCATCATTTCAATATTTTCTTTAGTCTTTTCATGCAATTTCAGAATAAATTCAGCACGTTCCTTAGCATCAAGATTAACTCGCTCACTAGTAGGTAAAGGTAATAGATCAATAGGAGCACGGGATTGAAGCCATACACTACCGAAAAGGACTTACCTTGGTGGTGGAATGTACCGCCTATTATAAGCGAACTCAACATGCGGCAAACACTCTTCCCACATCTTCAAATTCTTCTTCAAAACAGCCCTCAACATAGTGGATAATGTACGATTTACTACCTCGGTTTGGCCGTCGGTTTGGGGATGACATGTTGTTGAAAACAGCAGCTTGGTCCCCAATTTATTCCATAGAGTTCTCCAAAAGTGGCTCAAAAACTTGGCGTCACGATCTGAAACAATAGTAGAAGGCATACCATGCAAGCGAACGATTTCTTGAAAGAAAAGGTTAGCAATATTAACAAATCGTCGCTCTTATGACAAGGAATAAAGTGAGCCATCTTAGAAAATCTATCAACCACCACAAAAATACTATCCCTCCCCCTCTTGGTCCTAGGCGTCCTAAAACAAAGTCCATAGATATATCCTCCCATGGAGTGCTAGGAACAGGAAGAGGCATATATAAACCATGTGGATTCAATCGTGACTTAGCCTTTTGACATGTAGTGCAGCGAATACAAACCTCTCAATGTCTCGCCTCATCTTCGCCAAAAGAAGTGGGCGGACAGCACGACCTCCGTCTTCTTGGCACCAAAATGACCATCAAACCTCCTCCATGGGCCTCTGATCAAAAAAAACGAACGGATCCAACTGGAATACATAGGCGGTTAGCTCTAAACACAAATCCATCGTTTATCACATATTTGTCCCATGTTCTTCCCTCTTTGCAATGCAGCAAGACATCTTTAAAGTCATCATCATGAGCATATTGTTCTTTAATTGATTCCAATCCAAATATACGACAATCAAGTTGGGACAACATGGTATATCTCCTAGACAAGGCATCAGCAATCACATTATCCTTCCCTTTCTTGTGTTTGATAACATAAGGAAAAGATTCAATAAATTCAACCCATTTAGCATGTCTACGATTCAGTTTCACTTGACTGCGAATATGTTTTAGCGACTCATGATCAGAATGAATAACAAATTCTTTGGGCCAAAGATAATGTTGCCACGTTTCTAAGGATCGCACAAGAGCATACAATTCTTTATCATACGTGGAATAATTCAAAACAGGACCACTCAATTTTTCGCTAAAGTAAGCAACAGGTTTGCTGTCTTGCATCAAAACACCACCAATTCCAACCCCACTAGCATCACATTCAAGCTCAAAGGTCTTATTAAAATCAGGAAGTTGAAGTAAAGGTGCATCAGTAAGCTTATCTTTCAGAAGATTGAAGGCATTCTCCTGTGCTTGCCCCCAATGGAACGCAACTCCCTTCTTTGTCAACTCGTTCAATGGGGCTGCAATGGTGCTGAAATCCTTCACAAAGCGGCGGTAAAATCCGGCAAGTCCGTGGAAGCTCCGCACTTGTGAAATCGTCGTGGGCGTTGGTCAACTCTTAATCGCGTGCACCTTGGCTTCATCAACCTCAATCCCTGCGAGTCACAACATAGCTAAGAAACGATACTGCTCGGTGCAAAAGTGCACTTCTCGAGGTTACCAAATAAACGCAAAGACGCAAAGCATCAAAAACAGCACGAGATGATCAAGATGTTCATGTAATGACTTGCTGTAAATCAATATATCATCAAAATAAACCACCACAAATTTCCCAATGAAAGCTCGTAAACCTCGCTCATTAAGCGCATGAAGGTGCTCGGTGCATTAGTTAAACCAAAAGGCATGACTAACCACTCATACAATCCAAACTTGGTTTTGAAAGCTGTTTTCCATTCATCTCCCAATTTCATTCTTATTTGGTGGTATCCACTACGCAAGTCAACCTTAGAGAAAATTATAGAACCACTTAACTCATCAAGCATGTCGTCTAGCCTAGGAATAGGATGACGGTACCTTATTGTGATATTGTTAATGGCTCTACAATCTACGCACATGCGCCAACTGCCATCTTTCTTAGGAACCAAAATAACAGAACAAAGACAAGGACTAAGGCTCTCACGTACATACCCGCGGTCCAAAAGATCTTGGACTTGGCGCTGAATCTCCTTAGTCTCCTCGGGGTTGGTCCTATAAGCAGCTCGGTTTGGCAAACTCGCTCTAGGTATCAAATCAATTTGGTGCTCAATCCTCGTATGGGTGGGAGTCCCGGAGGTATCTCGGCAGAAAAACATCCACATACTCCTGCAAAAGGTTAGTGACAAGCGGGAGGCAAAATCTTCAAGCGAGATCATCCAATGAAAACAAAGCATCTTTGCATAGCACAAAGATAGCACAAAGCATCATCACTAATTGCAGCAAGATCAGATTTTGTAGCAAGCAAGACAGATTCCTCAATTTAATTTGGTTGGCTACATGCTGAATTTCAGATTTTTCATCAATGGGTTTCTTGTCATTAGCAATCCGCTCCCTATCGATTAACAATTTCAATGAGGGTCAAAGGTAGAAGTGTAATTTTCTTTCCCTTATGCATAAAAGTGTATTTATTACTTCTCTGTGGTGAAGTGCATCGATGTCATATTCCCATGGGCGACCCAATAAAAGAGAGCAAGCTTGCATCGGCACCACATCACAATCAAGAAAATCGAATAGGAACCAATGGAAAAATGAACCCGAACTGTTTGTGTTACCTTAGCTTTGCGGAATCATTCACCATTGAATGTGGTATGGATGTGGAGTGCGGGCGTGTGGTCAAGCCAAGCTTCTTGACCAAATCTGTACTCACCAAGTTGTTGCATTTTGCGGAGTCAATGATCCGCGCTAAATCGGTTGTTGATGACGAAGAAAATCTGGAACAAGTTGTGGCGCTGCTGCTGCTCGGCTTGCTCCATCTGTGCGCTAAGGACACGCTGGACAATGATGGACCTGTACGCAGCAATATCCTCGGCGCCAAAGGTGGCTTCATCATCAACCTCGTCGTTGTCCACCCTGGTGTCGTCGATCTCGTCCTCAACATCGGAGGCGCTGATGTAACCTCCGTCATCTGTGGCGATGTATGCCCGCTGGCTGGGGCATTCTCTCTTGACGTGGCCAATCCCTTGGCACTTGTGGCAGCGAATTCCCGTCGATGTACGGCTTGTGGAAGCGACGGAGGAGCTCTTGGCCGGTGTTGGCGGGGTCGACTTGTCTTTGTCGTGCACGGGTGGGTGGTGCCGTCGCTGCCGGTCGTGTGTTCGGCAAAGGTGGCGTTGCCGCTGGTCGAAAGGTGGAAGAAGGCACTGTTCTTGCTTGTCCCGTAGTCGTTCGGGGCGTGAAGGTGCTACCGGCATTGCTCCTGTTCTTGGAATGGCGTCCCTGCAATTCCTTCTCTGCTAACATAGCAAGTTGAAACAAGCGATTGACAGTTGTATATTCTTTATAATCAACAATATCCTGAATTTCTGGACGCAACCCACCGTAAAAACGAGCAATTTTATCCTCAGGTTCCTCTACTACCCCACAACATAACATACCCTTTTGAAGCTCTTGGTAATATTCCTGAACAGTCATACTACCTTGATCTAATCGTTGCAATCTCTTGCGCATATCACGTTGGTAGGAAGGAGGAACAAATCTATTACGCATAGCATCTTTTAATCTCGCCCAAGAATCAGGTTGTAAGCGGGCATTTACTAGTTCATTCCACCAGATTATAGAAAAATCTTTAAATTCACTAGTGGCTTGTCTAACATTATGAATCTCAGGAACTAGATGGGAGTTAAATTTCTGCTCAACCGTCATCTCCCAATCTAAGTAAGCATCAGCATCATAAGCTCCAGAAAAGGAAGGGATGGTGAATTTTACCTTAGCGAAAGGATCATCATTGCGGTTCTGGTTATTACCTCCCATACCGTGATGGTTGCGGCGAAGACGGTCATGCAGACGGGCGTCCCGTTGAGCAGCACGCTCCCTGGCGGCACGTTGCTGCTCATCTTCATCTTCCTCAAAATCACCATCCTCATCGTGGTCGTTGTTGTCGTGGTTGGCGCCGTTGTTGACGGATGCACCTCCATCAATGGTCGCTGGAGGGCGTTTTTCGACGACATCCATCCTCTCGGTGAGGGTGGAAACTCGTCGATCGATGCTCTCAAGGGTCTTGTGCGTCGTCATGGCATGCTCCTTGAACATCATTTTTATCTCGTCGGCATAATGGTCGACAACTCAATGAAGGACACACGGTCTTGATGGTAACATCATCATCCTCGTTCCTGCCCTTCTTGCCACCTGCCATGGTTAGCGCAGAAAAGGACAGAAGGAAACACAAACACAAGTATTATGAGCCCTATGAACTACTAGGTGGGATCTCACGCTCTCAAGCAATCTTACCAAGTTCTTACCAACACAGCGAGGGACGGTGCAACCGGTGGCTGGTTCGTGACACCGTGAGGGCGTGATGAAGCGATTGCAAGGGTCAATAACCTGTGCTGATCAGAAGGATGTATATGTGGAGTTGTAGGAAGGTTATATGTATTGAGTGGCACACAATTCAGTAACAGATAGTAATGCTGAATAAATGTCCAAAAGCACTTGCCCTAGTTGCTGGTCTAAACGTGTCCTTATTCTAGCTGCGGCAGAAAGCAAGGAAGGTATAGAAACAAGCAACAAGGCGTCAGATTATATAAACAGATATCAGCATAACAGCAAAACACTTTTATCAGGCACGGTAAAAACTCCTACCCTTGCTCCTGTCCTCTTTTTTTTTTGCTCTTCGCTTCCTTCACAAATTTTTTTTTCTTTTTGCTCTAGGCTTCTGTCACAATTTTTTTAATTTTTCTTTGATTTTTCTGATATTTTTCCTAGGATCAGGAGCACAAAGGTAGACAGCACACAAATTTTCAGCCTGAACAGATGTAAGATGAAACCGATATGAAATAAGAAATGTTTTCTGAAAAACGTGCTCAAACTTCGGCGGCCGAAAACTCAATCTTCCCGAGGGAATTTCGCAAAAATAAATTCGGCGAACCCGATAAAGTGGGGAGAATCGGATGTAAAATTTTCTGTAGATATCCGTGAAAAAAAATTCGCCTAATTCCGAGTCCGTATGACGAAAGTTATGGCCGTTTTACGAAAGGACTCCGAATCAGGGTTTTCTAGGCGGCACCTCTCCAAACTCAAGGGCGTATGGAGTGGATCTGGAACGTGAGGAACTGTGGTGGCAGGTTCTGTGATGAGGGGTGGCGATATGGCTAACAGGAGGTGGGGGATTAGGGTTTATGAAGGAGAAACCCTAACACAACTAGGATTCCGAAACTGAAGAAGACCACAAAACAATCCGATTCCAACAAGGACTCAAATAGCGATTGGTGACTGGATTGGAGTAGGATATGGAATGCAGTGGAGATGAAACACAACTAAATTAAGACCACGATCTAAACCAGCAACACGACTCGACTCTGGACACAAACTCAGTACTACGGATTCTGAAACGAAATTGTGCAAAGGCTAGGGCGTGGTTCTAGGTATGGTAGACTATGAACTGCAATTTTTTTTTTGGCTTTTTCGTGAACACAAAACTAAATTAAACTACGGGGAAAGGCGAACCTGACAGTAAACCTTGCTCTGATACCACTTGATGGGGAACGGGGTTGCCCGAACTTCCGTCAGGTGGAGGATAAGTCGATTAGGCGCGAGACACACACGATCCGGCTTCTTGATCGGCACGATCAAAACCCCTGCAATCGCAGCACCACGCGTCCTCTGGTTATCAACCGTGCGCTGCCCGGTTGACCTCGCCACGAAGGCTAATCCCTGCCAATGAATCGAGAACACAAGCAAGAACAAGAAAGATGCAACTGAATTTGCAATTGAGGATGAAGCTCACGAGTTGGGGTCTCACAAACCGATGAACGGCGACACTGTTCAAAGACAGAATTAATCTAAGCAAAACCCAAATCAAACCCTAGCGGTGGCTACTGAATATAAAGGCTAGGGGACGTCCTAGAAACCCTAGACGCGTCCGTGATGGACTCCAACACGATACATGGGCCAACGGCCCAAATTGGTGACGCAGCACCCTGGGACAGATTCTGTCTGCCAGCTTGCAACATAAATTCCCGTCGACTCCGAAGTCCAAATGACCTGAAACCGGTGCCATTGGAAAGTTTATCTCCTTAGCTTTCGAGGCATATGTGGATCATCAAAATCGGAGCCCGTTTGTGGCCTGGGCGACGATTTTAGTGAACGCTGCTCCTGGTGGCCGAGGTAGTCGACTCCGAGATGAATTGACCCTCCAACTTGACTTGGACACCCTCCTTGCCTCCCTCCTGATCCTTGCTGGTTTTCAAGGCCTTCATGGTCCTCTCCAAAGTTCCTAAGTACAAGATAATCAATAATATCATTAGGTAGCATACCATCCTCACAAGTATCTGCACGGGCACTTAGGAACGAGCTCACCTGTTGATTCAATTGCCGTGCTCGTGCTCTTGTGATGGGTCCTTGCATCACAACTGGAGGAGGCTCGGTCGTATGCATAGGAGTGATGTCCTCATCAGATCGAGCTTTATTATCGGTGAGCTAAGCTGGTTCACTCTAGAAGATGGAGAAGGCTACAACAATATGTTTGATCGATTGATGGTGTTAGTCAATCAAGCTAAAGGACTTGGATGTACCGAGTTAACCGACAAGGCGGTGGTGAAGATTATTCTTCGTGTGATCACTCCCACCAACCGCCATCTTGTTCAATTAATCCGAGACCGGCCAAACTTTGACACCTTGACGCCTCATGATGTTATTGGATGGCTAATGATGGATGAAATGATGATCAAGGAGGCAGAAGTTGTAGAAGAGCTCAAATCCGGCAAGAAAAAGGGAGTTGCTTTAAAGGCCATCAAAATGATACAAGAAGCCGAAACAAGCTCAGGTGAAGATGATGAGTCATGTGGCCCGTTGACTAATGAGGACATGGCTCTATTCGTAAGAAGATTCAACAAATTCTTCAAAAAGAAGAACTTCAAACCGGGAGGTCACTCAAAGAACTTTGGAAGCAAATCAAGGAGTAGACATTCCACCAGAAGACGCTATGAATGCGGTGAACCCGGCCATTTCATTGCCGAGTGCTCGCAAAAGGAGAAGAAAGAGGAGAAGCCTCATAAGAAAGATAAGTACCGGAAGAAGGACAAGGAGAAGAGCAAGAAGTACAAGGGCAAGGGCCATGCCTACATTGGAAAGGAGTGGGACTCCGACTCCAACTCTGACTCCGACTCCGAGTCTAATTCCGACAATGAGGGTGGACTCGCCTCCGTCGCCATCGCTACTTCAACGACAAAGTCGAAGAGCCTCTTCGACAACTTGAGCGATGAAGATGAAGAAGCTCCGATGTGCCTTATGGCAAAGGGGCACAAGGTATCATCAAAAGCCTCCACTCCCTCTATTATTGATAATTGTCTAGATGAGTGCAATAGTGATAGTGATGATGATGATGTTGATATTATGTTCAAGTCCATGAAGGACTTTGACATTCATAAGTTAGATTTGCTTTTAAAAGATATTGAAAAATTGGAGGAAATTGTAGAGCAAAAGAAGCCACTCTCGAGGCTCAAGAGAATTTGCTCATCCTTGAAAAGGAGAGAAATCGTGAGCTAGAGAAGAGCTTATCTTTTGAAAGAAAGAAAAATGAGGAATTGGTCAAGAGCTCAAAATTGACCAAGTTCGAAGTAGTTAGTCTTGAGATCACCAATGCTTCACTAATAGAACAACTTGCTCAAGCAAAGGATGCTTGCAAGGCTCTAGAGTTGAAGCTTGTTGATCTCTCGAATAACTCCCTCACAATTACTAACAACAACCCCAATGCTTCACTAGCTTCTACTAGCAATGGTTGTGCTAGATGCTTTAATATTAATGTTAACACTTGTGCCACTAACCTTGAGACTTTGCAAGTATTAGCTCATAAAAATGAGAAGCTCAAGGGAATGCTTGAAGATGGACTTCAAAAGTCCTATAAGGCTAGCAAAGGATTAGAGGAGTTCCTCGGTAAGCGCCAAGGTAACGTTATGAAACATGGGCTTGGGTATGTTCCACCCAAGGGCAAAAAGAGCCACATCGTGGTTGCCCCATTGAACAAGCCCATTCACTTTGTTAAGAGCGAAGGAAGTTCTAAGTATAAGGCTCATGCTACATTCTTTGCTTCTTATGTGCTTAAAAGAACTAACCTCGGGCGTGTAGTTGCTTATCATATCGGGCGTAAACCCAACAATGCTTCCCATGTGCAATCTATTTGGGTTCCTAAGTCTCTTGTCACTAACGTGCGCGGACCTAAACAAGTTTGGGTACCAAAGAGCAAAATCTAAATTTCGTTTTGTAGGCCTACATCTCCGGTGGATCAAGTTGGATTTTGGATAGCGGATGTACACACCATATGACCAGAGAAAGGGCGATGTTCGCACACTTAGATGCCAATGGGGTAAATAGTGAAAGCATCATTTTTGGCGACAATGGAAAAGGTGAAGTGGTAGGTTTAGGTAAGATTCTCATCACGAATGATTTTCATATAAACAGTGTTTTGCTAGTTGAATCACTAAGCTACAATTTGTTGTCCGTTGCTCAATTATGTGAAGCGGGCTACAACTGTGTGTTTAGTGATAAGGGTGTAGATGTCATTAAGAGGGATGATGGTTCAATAGCCGTTAAGGGACGTTTAAAAGGGAATCTCTATCTTGTAGATTTTACTACGGATAGAGTCAACCTTGAAACGTGCCTTATGGCTAAAACTAGCATGGGTTGGTTATGGCATCGCCGACTTGCCCATGTTGGTATGAGGAACCTCCACAAACTTCTTAAAGGCAATCATATCCTTGGATTAACTAATGTTATCTTTGAGAAAGATAGCGTATGCAGCGCATGCCAAGCCGGAAAGCAAATTGGAGCCTCTCATCCTGCCAAGAATGTGATGACTACCACAAGACCACTGGAGATGCTTCATATGGATCTGTTCGGCCCCGTCACATACATAAGCATAGGAGGAAACAAGTATGGTCTCGTTATTGTTGATGATTTTTCTCGTTTCACTTGGGTGTTTTTCTTTCATGACAAAAGTGAAGCCCAAGGAACCCTAAAGAAATTCATGAGAAGGGCACAAAATGAATTTGAAGTGAAGATAAAAAGAATTCGAAGTGACAATGGCACCGAATTCAAGAATACCGGCGTGGAGGAATATCTCGATGAGGAGGGCATCAAGCATGAGTTCTCGGCTCCCTATTCTCCTCAACAAAATAGGGTAGCCGAGAGGAAGAATCGAACACTCATCGAGATGGCGCGCATGATGCTTGATGAATACAAGGTCTCCGACATTTTCTGGGCAAAGGCCATCAACACCGCGTGCCACAGTACCAACCGCTTATATCTCCACAAGATCTTGAAGAAGACGGCGTACGAGCTACTCACCGGCAAGAAGCCAAATGTTTCCTACTTCCGAGTCTTTGGAAGCAAATGCTATATCTTTAACAAGAGAGCTAAGTCTTCTAAATTTGCTCCCAAAGTAGATGAAGGTTTCTGTTGACGCCAAAAACGTGAAGAGGGTTTCTGGCCTACAACACACTAGACGAACGCCGGGTTCACGTGCGAGGCGTGCAATTGATTTGACCCTGCAATCGATAAGGAACGGAGCTGTGAAAATTGACCGAGCCGATCCTCAAGACGAATCGGCTAAAAGGGAAATCAGCTGGAAAAGCCGATTTAAAGGGATAAATAGACTAGTCGATTAAGACTAATCCGAAGGTAAAAGGCAGATTGATTCTGAAAAGGCGATGCGCAACAAGACAGAACGAATCAAACCTGAAGAAGTCGATGATGACCAAACAATTGGCGATTCACAACTTTATTCGATCAATATCGACTTACAAAGGAAAGATTACAGAACTAAAAGACTAAAAACTAAAGCTGAAAACAAACTAGCCGATGTGATTTTTTGTTTTTGTTGTCCTCTCTCCAAGCAGCCCTGGTGCACCTTATATACCCGTTTGGCCGATCCGAGTCCTGTTCGGTTACGGTGTCATACTCTGAGTCGGCTATAGTTTCCTCCCTGGACTCTTATTTCCAAAAGCTTGACGTACGTTATCCAGACTTTCTGAAGACACTCCTGTGCGCTGTCCAAAATTGTATATTATGCCGATTTACCTCGTAATTTCTAAAATTTGGTGCAAACAGTTTCTTACTTGGTTATGGGTCAAATGCTTATGCATACCGAGTTTTCAACAACACCACCGGTGTAGTTGAAATCTCGCGTGATGTAACATTTGATGAAACTAACGGTTCTCAAGTAGAACAAATTGATCGTGCTGTGATTGACAGGGAAGAACCACCATGCAAAGCAATCAAGAAATTGGCCATTGGGGAAGTAAGACCAATTGAACAAGAAGCAACCCCGAGCACTCCAACTCAAAATGTTCGGGATAAGACTCAGAATATCTGAACTAGTCCTAAGAGTCCGGATGCAAACTTGGATGCTCCGGGTGATGCTCCCTCTTCCTCATTGCAAGCACAAGATGGCTCGAACAACGCTCAAGACGATGAAGAACCTATTCAAAGAACCAATGCCACTGTCCCTCATCCAAGAGTTCACCAGAGCATACAACGAAATCATCCAGTCGACAACATACTCGGAGATATTAACAAGGGAGTATCCACTAGATCTCGAGTTATAAATTTTTGTGAATTTTACTCGTTTGTTTCTTCTCTTGAGCCACTAAAGGTAGAAGAAGCATTACAAGATCCGGATTGGGTGATGGCTATGCAAGAAGAGCTAAACAACTTCGAGCGGAATCAAGTATGGAAGCTTGTCGAAAGACCCAAGCAAAACATGATTGGAACCAAATGGGTATTTCAGAACAAGCAAGACGAGCATGGAGTAGTGACTAGGAATAAAGCCCGGTTGGTCGCTCAAGGTTTCACACAAATCGAAGGTTTGTATTTCGATGAAACATATGCTCCTGTAGCTAGGCTTGAATCTATTAGAATATTACTTGCCTTTGCTATTCACCATGATTTTAAGTTGTATCAAATGGACGTAAAAAGCACCTTCCTAAATGGACCACTCTCTGAGATGGTCTACGTTGAACAACCACCCGGCTTCGAGGATCCAAACTTTTCGGACCACGTCTACTTCCTGCACAAGGCACTATATGGACTCAAACAAGCACCAAGAGCGTGGTTCGAATGTCTTCAAGATTTTCTTCTCGAACAAGGGTTTGTAGTCGGAAAGGCCGACCCAACTCTCTTTACTAAACATATTGATAATGACTTATTTGTTTGTCAAATATATGTTGATGACATTATTTTCGGGTCTACTAATGAACAATTGTGTAAGGAGTTTAGCAGGATAATGACCAAAAGGTTTGAGATGTCCATGATGGGCGAATTGAAGTTCTTCCTTGGCTTTCAAGTCAAACAACTCAAGGAAGGAACCTTCATATGCCAAACCAAGTACATCAAGGACATACTGAAGAAGTTCGGTATGGAGAACGCCAAGCCAATAAAAACTCCTATGCAAGCCAATGGACATCTAGACCTCGACAAAGAAGATAAACCGGTCAACCAAAAGGTATACCGTTCGATGATCGGTTCTCTCCTTTATCTTTGTACATCTAGGCCCGATATTATGCTTAGTGTGTGCATGTGTGCACGATTTCAAGCCGCTCCAAAATTAGGTCTAAACATTAAATTGTAACTACATCACTACAAATGAAGAGAGGAGAACAAATTACACACCTTGGAACAAATACAGGAAGTAGAAGCACAAGAATCTTTGCAAACGAAATCTGAAATCTAGAAATTTAGGTGTCGGTGTTTCGTATAACTGGCAAGTAAATTTCTAAGTCAAGGGGCTACGCGTTCTCTCTCCTTGATGGTTGACTCAGGGAGCCCAAGATATATACTAGTTCAGACCGAATATCCCTACGTCCAGTTCGTGGTGGTGGTTTTGTATTGCTTGGGGCGCAGCGGACTGCGCTAGGTTACAAGTGAGGGCTCAAGACAGGCCTTGAGCACTCGTCCGAGTGAGAGGAGCAAAGGCTCAGGAGCTCGGGAGCTAGGAACGTTCGCCTGAGTCGGATGAGGGACTTGGTTGCGAAATGCGGATGGACTGCCAAATGCGAATACGAAGTGGAATGCGAGGTGGGACGCGAGTGCGGATTGGAACCCCCTTCCCTGGGGCCCTGCCTCCCTTTATATATGCGGAGGGGGCAGGTTACACGGGAGTTTGGAGAAAAATGGTAGGGGTATGCTACGCCCGGGAGTCCCGGTTTCTGGTCGTGGTGCCTGACAGGTTGCTGTCCATCCCACGCCTGGGTTGGTAGACATAACGGACAGTGTTCTGCTGGGAAGGTGCGCACCTGCTCTCTGTCCGCTTGTCAGATGCCGACGTTGCTTACGATGTGCCCTGGTTCCTCCTTGGGACAGAGCGCGTCTCTCCACTGTGCGTGACGGGGCGAAGGGGCTGGCGCTTTGACTTAGCGGCCCCTTGGCTACCTTGGGAAGGAGCCACCTGCCCTGTCATGGCCATCGTGTCCATGGGGCAGGTGACCTGCCTGTGGCCGATTGGCGACGTGGCGAAGGTTGTCGAGTCGAAGCTTGTTAGGGATCCGACTCGAGGCCAGGTCAGAGCCGACGGGGGCGCCCGACTCGTAGCGAGGTCGGAGCCTGCGGGGGTGCCCGACCTGAGGCCAGGTCGGACCGCTCCTGGTGGGCCTAACCAAGGCTGAGGGTCCTTTCGTGGCCCCTCGAGGCCTAAAGCTGGGCTCAAAATGGATCGTCTGGTGTTCCAGCCAATATTTAGGGATAATCCCATCTATGAGGGACGGAGACTTTGGTAATACCCTCTTCAGCACTCTGCATCGCTGCTGGTCTTGCTGCCATGTCCATATGATTGAGAGAAAGACGATCTTGAAATAGATGTATACTTTGCTGTGGGGTACTCCTGGTATGAGCATTCGTCATTAGGTTTGCTCTCGGGAGGAAGATAACCGACCAGATGGAGAGGCTATAGGGGAGTATTTATAGGGAATATTACAGTCCCCATGGATGTAGTGGAGGCGGCGCGACACCTCTGAGGATAAGTAGTCATAGGATACCTGTCTAAAATGTAATAAGATAACTTTTGTTAGTGAATTTAATAAATTTTTATTTGCCTAAATTTTTGTTGTTCGATGCATCAAATGCACTATCTTTTTCCTTTATGTATGAAATCTTCTCAGTTGATCGATGTTCCATGAATTGTCCAACATCATTCCTTCCGTCGTAGATAGCCGTACTGATCCTAGTCGAGTTGCTTCGACCACCATGTAGGGACCTTCCCACTTAGGTGATAGCTTGTTACGGTTGTCTTGCTTTTGTACCTTTCGCAGTACTAAGTCCCCGGCAGTGAGCTTTTTTTCCTGGATTCTCTGGCCATGATATCTATATAAGGCTTGTTGATACTTGGCCGCTCGATTAGATGCTCGATCCGTGTATTCTTCGAGTAGATTTACATCATCAGTTCGCACCCGCTCCTGTTCTTTGTTTGGATAGTTGTCCACACGGGGTGACCTAAATGTTAACTCGGTCGGAAGCACTGCTTCTACTCTGTAGACCAAGAAAAACAATGTTTCATCAGTGGCTTAACTAGTCGATATGCGAATGGCCTATATCATTGAGGGGAATTCCTTTGCCCACCGGGTTGAATAAGTCTTGAGCCTATCGAATACGCAGGTCTTAATCACCTGTAGGACTATGACATTGGCGCGTTCAACCTGACCGTTACTCTGAGGATGAGCTACAGAGACAAAGCAAAGTTTGATACCCAATTCTTTGCAAAAGACTATGAAAGCATTGCTCTTGAACTGGCTACCATTGTTTGTGATTACTCGGTTGGGGATGCCGAATCGAGTAACAATACTCCTCTTGAACTTCTTGGCCACTTCTGAGGTGATATTCCTGATGGGTTCGGCTTCGATCCACTTGGTGAACATGCCGATTGCCACAAATAAGAACTTGTAACCTCCTTGGGCTTTTGGGAATGGTCCCAAAATATCCAAGCCCCAAACGAAGAAAGGCCAAGACAGAGGAATAGTTTGCAGGGCCTAGATTGGTCGGGTGGTTTGCTTGCCATAAAATTAGCAACTTTCATACTTTTTCACCAGCTCGCAAGCATCTTGGAGGGTAGTTGGCCAATAGAATCCCTACCGAAAAACTTTCCTGACTAGAGTGTGATAGGATGCATGGTTGCCGCAGATGCCTCCATGGACATCGAGCAATATTTTATTGCCCTCTTTCTGAGTGATACACTTCATCAAGATTCCGTTACTCCCTTTTCGATAGAGTCTGTCGTCTACCAATGTGTATAGCTTGGACTTACGTGCAAATTTCTCAGCTAAGGCATCATCGTTAGGAATATCTCGACCTTCAAGATAGGCTTAGAATAGAGTCATCCAAGTCGGCTCGTGTTCGAGTAGTGCAGCTTTCATATCTACGGATTCTACCTCGCTGACTTGACTAGGCTGCTGGTCAAGTTGGGCAGCATCTGTCTCCTGTACAGGGGGGACAGATAGTTGAAAGAGTTTCTTAATGAAGACTCCTGCAGGCATGGGTGAATGGGACGAAGTGAGCCTGACAAGTTTGTCGGCGGCGGAGTTATCACTTCGCCTGATATGCCTTACCTCAAGCCCTTTAAACTTGTGCTCTACCTTGCGAACCTCATTCGGGTATGCCACTATGTTGTCATCCAAGCATTGGTACTCTTTTTGCACTTGGTTTACGACTAGGTATGAGTCCCCTTTCACGAGTAATCGCCTAATCCCAAGTGACGTTGCTATTCGGAGCCTGTTGACCAGTTCCTCGTATTCTGCAACGTTATTGAGGCTTGAAAATCAAGTTGGATGATATATTTGAGCTCCTCACCTATCGAGGATTTGAGCATGATGCCCGACCTCGAGCCCTAAAGCGTGAGCGATCCATCAAAGAACATAGTCCAGTGGTCATCGATCGTCTTGTGCTCCTTTTTCTCGACGTGCGTCTATTCTATGATGAAGTCTGCTAAAACCGCTGACCTAACACTGGTCTGCAGTGCAAAATTGACCTTGAACTCATTGAGTTCGATTGCCCACTACGCAATTCTCCCTATCGCCTCCTGGTTGTGTATTATCTCCTTGAACGGGTACATCGTTATGACCGTAATCTTGTGCGCCTGAAAGTAGTGTCACAGCTTTCGAGAAGTCATCAGGATAGCATACATCCTCTTTTGTATTTGAGGGTATCGTAGCTTGGCATCGTGCAAGACCTCACTTATGTAGTATACTGGCTTTTAGACTTTGGCCTTTTTCTCGGGACAATCCCGCTCAACCACAAGGACTATGCTTACTACTTGAGGGATAGCTGCAATGTATAAAAAGAGCTTCTCTTTTTCATTAGGTGAAAATAGAATTGACGGAGACGATAAATACCTTTTCAAGTCTTGAAAAGCTTTCTATGCCTCATCGGTCCACTCAAAATTGTCCTACTTCTTGAGCAGTTTGAAGAAGGGTAGCCCTCGCTCGTCCATCCGAGAGATGAATCGACTAAGAGTTGCGATGCAGCCTGCGAGCTTTTGCACTTCCCTCAGCGTCCATAGAGGAAGCATTTGATCGATGACCTCAATTTTGCGCTAGTTGGCCTCGATGCCTTGATTGGACACTAGGAAACTGAGAAGTTTGAGAGATGGGATGCTGAACGTGCACTTCTCGGGGTTAAGCATCATTCAATATTTCTTGAGGTTGTCAAATGTTTCCTCGAGGTCACTAATTAAGGTGCTTTCGGTTTCGATTTAACCACGATATCATCGACATATGCTTCTACATTGCTCCCGATTTGAGACTTCAAGCAATTTTGAATGTAGCGTTGATACGTAGTGTCAGCACGCATTAAACCAAAAGGCATCTTAATATAACAGAATACACCAAAAGGAGTAGTAAAAGTAGTTTTCTCCTTATCCTCTACGGATATGTTAATTTAGTGATACCCCAAATAGGCATTTAGAAAACTTAGCAGTTCGCAGCTCGTAGTAGAGTCTACTATTTGGTCAATGCGGGGAGAGAAAAAGGATCCTTAGGGCAGGCTTTGTTGAGATCGGTATAGTCAACGCATATCCTCCACTTGCCGTTGGGCTTCTTGACGAGGACAGGGTTTGCTAGCCACGTTGGGTGATGAACTTCTCGGATGAAGCCATCCTTCATGAGTTTGCCGACCTCCTTTTATATGGCATGTTTCTAATCTTTTGCGAATCTATGCTACTTCTACACCATTGGTTTGGCGCTTAGTTCCACAGCCAGTTGATGCTCGATCACCTCCTTGGGGACGCCGAGTATGTCGGACGGTTGCCATGCAAACACGTCACGGTTTGCCCAAAGAAAGGTGACAAGCTCAAGTTCTTATTTGGGGTCAAGGTTGGTGCCCACCTTGATCATTTTGGAAGGCTCCGACAAGTCTAAGGGCACCATTTTGACACCTCCGCTGGTCTTCTTGTCCTTCTTACCGTCGTCGATCGGGTCCTTGGTGGCCTGTTGGATGTGGGAGCTTGATCACTACTTTTGGATTTTTGGCGCTTAGCTCCTTCACCGTTGACACTGGCTGCCGATCCACAGTGATGCTCTGCCATCTCCAGGCTCTTCTTGTCGCACCTGACCGCAGCACGCTAGTTTCTCTTGATTGTGAGGATGTAAGGACCCGAATTCACCAATTCGAATCCACTGTATTTTACCGCACTATTCCTAGGATCAACGCTAGTGCACACAGCTTAACATCGGTAAGCATCATATCATACACAACGATAAGAATAATAAGACTTCATTTATTTAATATAACTAGTGTATGATCTTATGACCACTTACATTATTCTGCCACATGGGCAAGACTAAAGTAGACTTAGACAAATGCAGCGGAAAAGTAGCAAAAGACGTAGATGTCCCATCAGCACACCACAGGCGACTGACAAGACTTGGCCTAGTGACTCGTATCCACCTGGAAATCCTCCTCCGACACGAGCGACGATTCCTCCACTGTTGTTTGTTGTCGATGGCAAGGGTGAGTACAAAAGCACTCAATAAGTTGTGCACAGAATGCATTTCTATCATAGCTATATGCAAGGCTTATTCCAAAGGAAGGCTAAGGTTTGTTTGCAGTAAAGTAGCCTTTAAAACACATACAATACATAGATTGAAAATACAGTAAAACAAATAATAACAATAAATAGATTCAGTGATTCTCAAGTAAATCAAGTTTCCATCCTAAGTCAAGTTCCATTAATCACATGGCATCTTGCTATCCCATTCAGTTATCCATTTTATTAAACTAACCCTTCACTGTAATTCCCGAGCATTGCTCAATACCGTGAGCACGGCTATCCGAATAGTTTATACACTCTGCAGAGGTTATGCACTTCACCCACATGATACAACCATGCACCGCACAGGCGAATGATTATAACAAAGCCTTTACAATACATCATCTTAACCCGGATACTACCGTGAGGTTTCAACACCAAGGTTACACCACCACAACAGGGCCCCCTCTTGCGCCATGTGAGTTTCCTCCGTACACCCGGACTCACACCACCACGATAGTACCCAAGCTAAGACTTTGCAAATTAATCAGCTAGGCTGCCCCATAACAGACATGTGGTTGCATGATTGACTCAGGTCAAAGGCTTGCAAGGTTAAGTCCTTAGGATTGATTAAAGCAAGACTTGCACATACCCTCAGCTCCACTGAGCCCACCCTGGCACACTTGTCCCTTCCACTTGCTTCAATCTAAAATGATTACCACTTGGTTAGTTACCAAGCACCACGTGCTACTCACAAATCAACATCGTTGTGTGACCTCCTCGCCACGACAACTCAATCTCTTTGTGTGACCACACATGACACACAAGTTAACTTCATTGTTCCATATTCCATTAGTCAAAATTAATAATCAATAATTCATGTACATATGATGACGTGGCATGGCTAAGCATTCTAAACCGATCTAACCATCCACTACACCATGACACAAATATAGCGACAGACTTCTGTTGGAAATAATATGTGACCACCAACAAACTGTCTGTCGGCAAAGTTACGCGACAGACTATCTGTCGGTAATACTTCTTCGGTCGATTATGCATCGGCAATTATACATGTATTAAGGACTGATTGTGTGTCGGTAAATATCATGTTTTAGGGTCAAGCAGTGCATCGGTAAACATGTTATGACTGATTATGTGTCGGCAAATATGAAGCGACAAAATTCGGTGGGAGATAAAATCTTTGCTAGCTAGGGTTTTCTGCTTTTCCCCCAAAACCCCATAACCCCGCCTTCCCCAAATCCTGACTAGATCCCACCGGCCACCCCAGCGCGCCTCCCGATCGAGCGCCCCACGCCCGCCGCCGCCTTCGCCCACACGCCGCCCCCGCCGCCGCCTTCCCCCCACGCCCTAGGTAGTGCTGACCCTCTAGCTCCGGGTCTCCTCGTCGCCTAATCCCCCAAAAGCCCATTTCGCTCGAGGTCTCGACAGCCGCGCCTTATCCGCCCCCACGGTCTCCTCCGCGCCTCGCCTCGCCTCCTGGCTTCGCCACATCATGATCCTGTGGTTCCCTCGCGCTCTCGCCGGCGCCATGAGGCCGTCGCCTCGAGATCGGCGAGGCCCAGCTTGCGCCCGCGCCGGGCGGGGTCCGCCCCAGTTCAATTCGTTATTTTGGGGTGTATGGTGTGAGTGGAATTTGATGTGTGGACTACGCATTTTTGTGTGCGCAGGGCGACCTACGCTTAGGGAACAAGGCACCCGACTTGGCGGCGAGGCCGTGTTCGACCAAGAGTTCATCAAGGTATCACGGTAGCCCACCAATTGTGCACGCGCATCGCTATAATTTAAACTTTAAGAAGCGGTTGGTTTGGATCGTGAAACTATGGCACGCTTCGATTTGGTAGTTTAGATAAGATTTCCATCCGCGGTTCGTGAATGTAGCATTTGTATGCATGGTTGGGTTGTGATGCTAGTGATTGATGTCGTTGTTGATGGTGTCCTTTTGTGCTGCAGTCAAGTTATCGATTACATTGGGAAGAAGTATGTGATTCTATTCTTCTACCCCCGGACTTCACATTCATCTCGTCACCTCGTGCGTTGAGGAATCATCTTGTGCTCCTTGCGAGCAAAGCTTAATTTGGGTTTGGCATTCGAAATGCTTTTTTAATAAACTTTGCAGAGATTATCGCTTCTGCGACAGATATGAAGAGTTCGAAAAGATAAATACCGAAATTCTTGGTGTTTCAACCGATAGTGTGGTATGTTACTTTTCATTTGCATGGCTTTCCATATAATTCTGATTATACCACCCATTGGATAAATGAGTTTGTTCGGGCATCACATAGCAATCTCTCAGACTTGCTCCGTTGCTCTCGATGTAGTCGAAATAACATACCTCTGCGCCATCTGGACATGTAGTTGTTCTCTTGAAACTATTTATCTAGCTTAGATAAGCATGCGCCATTTAGAAATTAACCGAGTGTTCCTCTGTTTATGCGAGTGAATATTCGTGTGTTCTCTTGTTCTTAAAGTGAAAAATTAAGTCCAGGAACCTCTCGGCGTAAGTGCTAACATTGCAATGCCACAATGTTGGAGCTTAGTTCCATAATTTTTGAAATTCAAATTTGTGTCATGTATTATGTCATGGAAATATGAAAAGTAAAGTGATGCTCTGTATGAATCGAGAAAAAGAGGCGAAAATTTTCGATTCAATGTGTTGAATATGCTCATCAACTCCTTTGAGAATGATGTATGGCTAACATATTTATAATCTGCTTTCCTTACGCCAAGAAGATGTCTTGCTATACTTAACTTATCCGGAAGACTATTAACTTCAGTTTTAACTAGTGATGGTTTGCGAGCGATCTTGCTATTACATTTCTCTTTTTCTTCTTCTTTTTACGTGTTAAGTGTTGCACTTTATGGTCTTATAGTTATTATTCTCTGTTACTCTGTGGAGTAATAAGTAACCACAAACTATGCTTCATTAGTGTCTCCTACTGACTTGACATTCGAAATATACTTTGCTTGTAGTTTTCCCATCTTGCATGGGTGCGAATGACAGAAATCTGGTGGGCTTGGTGATCTGAAATACCCATTGATTTCGATGTCACCAAATCAATTTCAAAGTCTTTTGGTGTCTTGATCCTTATCGGTATCTTCTTTGTTTTGACTTACCACCAATTGGTTACATACTTTTATATGATCCACTATTTCTGTTTGGATGATTTGCTTTCATTTGTGTCTTTCCTTCGTGTTATAAAATGTCATGAGAGTCATTAATGATATTTTGCCGAGGAATTGCTCGAGAGGATTATTCATCATCGATAAGGAGGGTGTGATTCAGCACTCTACCATTAATAACCTTGCTATTGGTAGTAGCGTGGATGAGACATTGAGAATCTTGTAGAATAACAATAGAAAAATTGCATCTTGCTCAACATGCATTTTCATGATTTTTTTAATATTGATCTTGTCCTCGGGATACATGGTAAGTCATCGTATATAATTCTCTTGGAGGTTCTTATTATTTAGCAATTAACCATCTATTTGTATAGTGGGCAACATGGATTTATGATGATGTGATGTAGAATTAAAGTTGTCATATTTCTGATGTAGAATGACTACCGATATATGTATTGCCCAAATATTTGTGCATTGAACATGTCGTCTTTCTCATGTGAAACTTATAATTTCAGTTCAAAGATATATGTATTGCCCCCAAAAATTGGCATTCAAGTGATAGCATATGATGATGATGATGCCTATATGATTTGGTGATGGAGATAGTACATTCACAAGATAATTGACAGTTTCAGAAAATTTTCAGTTTTTCTAATAGTTTCTTTGTTGTTGATTATAACCATATCGCCTATTCTTTTACAGGGGTGTGCAGAAGTGAGACCATCAAGTGCAAACTGAGAAAGATACCCCTTATTTATTTTTATTAATTCACAAATAAGTTATTGCACTGTTGGCATGTTTGGAAAATCAACAAATCACCATGGCTGGGTTGTGTTGTTATGCATGTGCGGTCTAGCCAGAGTGCATAGGACAAAAATGAAAAAAAAAAGAAAGAAACCAAACAAATACCTACCGAAACAGTCGTAATTGTTGAACAAGCGGCAAACTCTTACTAAGAGTGCAAAATTCATGCAAGAACACAACCTGCAAACACCAGAAACTCTATTAGCATTTAGCATGGTTACCAAACAAGAGGCAAAGCATTAAGTACTTCTAACTCCACATTCCATTAATCGCAGCAGATATGCATCCAAATTGATGCTCGAACACCTCAACATGAGAACAACGGAACAACACAAATGATGTGGTTCCTTTGGTTCTTAAAAATGGCGATGAGCATGAGGCTTACACGTGAGAGACCCACATATCCGAAAGACATCCAACGACATTTTTTAAACCACAAAACTTTGCGTGGCATCTATCTTTATTCCCAAATAAGACAATGCAAGACCTAAAAGGCTAAAACTCCAACATCCGATAGAAAAACAAACAAGTCTCAGATGACTATTAAAATTAGCAAATCATATCACTCAAACAAGAACCCGTAAAATCTTGAGCCAAACCGGATAATCCAAACTCCTCTTTGTTAGAAACATCACCGATGCATCAACATAATTCATGAAGACAATGGGTTTTCAGGTCCTTAATCATCATGTGCAAAAATGCCACTATGGTAAATATGATATTTCTCTTGACAATTCAAGGGAAAAGCAGATCTGTCGACAACATTACTAAAGCGCCTCGCTCACTTTAATTGTGGAAATGTTAAGGAATATCATATTTTGGGTACCTCATAGCTAGAAATGTTTTCCATATTTCTCACAAAGAAATGTTAACGCGATGTATGCTTCTTTTTTTGGTCTAGAGGCAAATGCTCATATCTTGAAATAAGAATGTAGTTATTGGATCTATAGGAAGAAAATTTAGCTAACTATTCCCTGGAAAGCTCAGTTTCAGTGTATGAATGGAAAATCCTCCTACAACTATAGCTATTGGTTTTAATAATAATATATTTTCGCATTGACTCTCTGTAGAGTATTTGATTTCTGGAACAACATTCTCTGTTTTCGTTGAATCGTAAGACGCAAATCATGGCGCAAGACAGCAGCAGTGAATAACAAAAATTATTGGATGTAATCTGTTGTCGATTAGCGAATTTACTTTTCTTGCTAGTTAAAACAGCGAATCTTTTACATTTGTTGGAATGTTGTATCACGGGAGAGTATAAAACACTCTGGACAATTGAAAAGCACGCATGACTTTCCTCAACACTTAGTTTTACTTAGTTACGTAGTGTTTACGTAGTTCTTACATTCGATTCTTGATGTCGGTTTTGTTGGGTTGATAGTTTTTCCTATCCGTTTCACTCATAGGAATTGGATTAATTTGGGGTCGACAATAAATTTAAGATAAAGTAGCTAAGAGATGGTTTCACTCATATGTGCACTGATATCACTACACAATATGCTGATGATCCCTATCTCTTAGCAGTCAATATCTATCGGCTGGGTTCAGTAGAATGGTTTCACTCTCATATGTGCACTGATATCACTACACAATATGCATGTTTCACTTGCTTGCTTTCTCGGTGATTTAAGTTATATGCATGTATGAGTATATATATATATGTCAACTAACAATTAATCAGCCCATCATTGCTTTGTCTCATAACCATATCACTTATTCTTTTACGGGGTGTGCGAGTGAGACCATCAGTGCTAATCGAGAAAGGAACTTTCTGAGACATGCGAGAATGATGTTGTCGATTAGCTTCTAGAAAGGAATTTTTTGTGAAGTGGTAGAGATCCAATTAGTGTATAGCCACTAGTTATATAGATGGACTAATCTTTTGGACAATTAGTGACATGTTAAAAGAGGTCTAGCCCTTGTGATCTTTTGGACAATTAGTTACATTACTAGTAATTATGTGTGATCTTTTGGACAATTAGTGTTGTTATTGAATGATCATATATCTGTGTAATGCATTCATGTGACCTTTTGGACTATGAGTCTATGATAAGGAATGAAATATGAAATCTGAATGATCATGTATGAGTCTATGCCCTTTTGGACTATGTGATCTTGGAGTACTGAATGATTATTTATGTTTAATTTCTCTCCATGTGTCGAATTGTATGGTCAAATGTATATTACTGATTCATGCAAACAAAAATATGTTGTTAGCAATGGTATACACTATGTTGTCTAACGATGCAATCGACAAATAGCATTTTCTCGGCAAACCGTCATCGGCAAAAAAAATATCTTTGTCTAACGATGCAAAGGCAAATAGCATTTTCTCGAACAAACCGTCTGTCGGCAAGAAAGATTTATGCATCGGTAAAGATTGTCTGTCGGGTAAAGATTTGTGCATCGGTAAAAGTATAGTATCGTGGACAAATTATGCATCGGTAATGTTTTGTCTGTCGACAAAGGTCTTTAATGAGAGTCTTTCCCCGACAGCATATCGCATCGGTAAATCCTTTACCGATCGACCGATGATATTATATATGCCCTTTGCTTGAAGACGCATCTTTATCGTTATATTTGGGTCATGGTGTAGAAATCCATGTTGATTTCATTATTAACCAACTATAGTGAACCAACCTAAGGTGACAAGTGGAGTATGGCATACAATTAACAAGGTAGGGTATAATTCAAAGGGTACATTAGCTAATCCCAAATTTAAGTTGAAATCATTTATACACATAAAATAACATGCAATAAAATAAATCAAAATAGCAACTAATCTAGCTTATGGGTGCAACATGATCAAAGCACAACTTGCCTTGGTTAAGCTCCTGGTCTTGGTCTAGAAATTGTTCTTGAGATGGTAATTCCTCCTCTGAAGCCTCGCACAATTCAACATCTACGCGAATCGAGAAGAAATAGCAAATAAACACCAACACCAAATAACAAACAAACTCTAAAAATCCAAAAAAATCACCATTAGATAGATCTCAATTTTACAAATTTTTAGGAATTTGAATCACCTCAATTGGAGTTCGTATGAGGGAGAACGAGCCCTCGGAAAATTCAAATTCCTGAAAAATCCTTAAAATTGAAAAATCAAAATATTCTGAATTATTTTTGTAAAGAAAAATCCGAATTATGACGTCGGCTGACGTCAGCACTGCGCCGGTTCGGTACAGCTGACGCGTGGCAAAATCTAAGCCGTTCAAATCTAATCTAACGGTCACCGATTGGTTCGTGACGTGGCATGACAGCGTTCACCCGATCCAGATCAGACGGCTATTACTTACCCGAGTACTTTACTATTCATCCGACTACGTGGCTCAATATACATCGTTCATCCAAGATCGGACGACCCTAATTACTCAAGGCGAATACTATTGACCTAATCGACGTGGACTAATCCGGACCATACGATCTTAATCTAACGGCGGAAACTTACCGAGCGATGTACTGTTCCCGAAGCGGCGTGGCCGATTCCGGTGCGTGCGATGTCGATCCGATGGTACTCCAAGCTCGGCTCCGACGATGGCGAGGCGGCGGTGCAGGTCTCCCGGAGATGAAGACGACGACTTCCCCTGCGGTGCTCCAGTGCCTTCCGGTGACCAGCGAATGGCGGAGCAGACGCGGTGCGACGCGGTGATCTCGGATGTGGTCTTGGATCGATGGAAGAAGTTCCTGGCGACTTCAAAACACGGCGCAAAGCTCCTTCTAACTTCGGCGAGTTACGGCGGGCTCCACGAGGCTCTACTGACGGCGACGCTAGGGCTAGAAGATGCGGTGGCTCATGAAAAACCTCGGAGGCCTGGTGGGGTCCTTAAATATCCCTCGGTGAATGCGTACGGGCCCGGGACCTTCCATGGATACGGCGGCGGCGTCCGGATTCAACACGGCGGCGGTGTCAGAGTTCGATTCGGAGACGATGGCCCACAATCGTGTGATCTTGATCCGACGGCTTGGATAGAAGATGGTTTCCGAATCGGTTTGTTTGGATAAAGGCCGTGTGA
Organism: Guadua angustifolia; assembly: GCA_036346375.1. Lineage (NCBI taxonomy): Eukaryota > Viridiplantae > Streptophyta > Magnoliopsida > Poales > Poaceae > Guadua > Guadua angustifolia. Next base: position 20,844,426 of record CM070519.1, read on the forward strand.
TGAGAATCCAACGGCCGCTAGCGATTAGGGTTTCATATCTACGTGATTTGATGATGGCCTTTGGATCAAGATCCAACGGCTTGTATTAATCCTCCCGAAAACTGTTTAGTCGGCTGGGCCGCACGGCGCACAGTAATGGGCTCCGGCCCGATACTGTTCACAAGGATTTTCCGGGGTTTTTCATTTAAAATAATCTGAGAAAATAATTTGATTTATTTAGGCAATAAAAATACTCTAAAAATTCCAAGAAAAATCTCAAAAATACTTTGAGACATTCTGTACTTAAATAAAATATTTTTGGCAAAACTTTATTTTAAACTTTTCTCTTTATAATTATTTCTTGACAAAAGGTAATATATTTTAATTTGAAATAATTCCAATAAATCTCAAAAAATCCAAATAAATCCAGAAAATTCACAAAAATCATAAATTGCAATAAAATAATATTAAATAAATAAAAAGCTAAAATTTGGGATGTTACAGAGGACTCCCTTTGGCGCTGGTATCTTGACGGTTTAGTACGCATAATGCACCACTGCTATGAATTTGGCTAGCATCAAGCGGCTTAGGATCACATTATAGGCGATCTCAAATTCCGCCACATCGAAGAGGACGATACGAAAATTGTCTAGTGTGCCAAACATGATCAGTAGCTTGATCTAGCCAAGCGGTATTGATGATGATCACAGAGTTATACTGTGGAACGGATTGGCTCCAGCCTTTATGTCTGTCCGGGGGATCCATGTTCTCCAGCATTTTCGCGAAGATAAGATTTAGCGAGCTACGTCCATCGACCAAGGTTCGAGCAACCTTAATATTGACGATGGTGGGCTCGACCACCACGGGGTATCGCCCTGGGTGTGGAACTGCAGCTGGGTGATTTGATTGGTCAAAGGTAATCAGTACTTTTGACCACTTGAGGAATCTAGGGAGAGTTGGCATGGCCAGGTTGACCTCTCTTTCTGCTGCGTTGTACTGTCTTTTGGACTTGTATGTGGCAGATCCCCTAAAAATATGCGCCAGCTTGTGATTAGCTTTGCGGTATTCGGGCTCGTCATCCTTAGGCTTATCTTTGGCTTGCTCGATTCTGCGCTCAGCGAGGGCGGCCTTGAGCTTCTCTCAAACCTTCTTACTAATCACCTAGCACTTATTGAATTCGTGTTTGTCCGTATAATGGACTGGGCAATTGTTCCCTCCACGGCTTCGGCCTTTGTTGTCGCCGATATTGCGTAACTTACCCCTTTCGACCGCGACTATAGTGGAGTCACTTTTGCGTTTCTCCCATAGTTCTTGTTCTTCTTCACCCCTTGCTTGGATGATTCATGCTTGTCGTTGTGAAGCTTAGGGTCGTCAAGATGGTCTCGGGTCTTAGCGCATATGGCGTACTTGTTTGCTAACTCAAAGAGCTCCTTGGTGGTTCTGATCTTTTGAGTAGCAAGTTTTCTCTTCAACTCTTTATCCTTGACATAATTCTCGAAGGCTACTATGACAGCCTCATCTAAGATGTCAGGTATCAAGTTGCGCTTGTCGTTGAAACGTCAGATGAAGCCACGCAATGACTCTCCTTGCTTCTGTATCACCCGATGCAAGTCGCTGCGCATTCCGAGGCGTTCATATGTACCCTAAAAATTGGTGATAAACTGGACCCACAACTCTACCTATGATGATATCGATTAAGGTGAGAGGTTGAGTAACCAAGATCTCACAGTGCCATTCAAGGTGGTGAGCAGATAGTTGGCCATCACCCTCTCGTTTCCTTCAGCAGCCCTCATGACTGTAGTGTAGATTTGCAGCCATTCAATGGGGTTGATTTTACCTGAATATTTTTCAACAGGGCCTAGCTTGAACTTGTTAGGCTATCTAACCGCACATAGCTCGGGAGTGAATGCTTTGCACCCCTCATCGACGTCCTCAGGGGTCGCCTACCGTTGCCATTGGCGTGCGTTGTGTTGAGGAGGGAACCTGTGCTGTGCCAGTGAGCGGCCCCTTGAAGGCGAAGATTGGCCCGTCGAAAGCGGGGACTCATTTTTCCATCACTCGTGGTCTTCGTGGTCACGTTCTTCCCTTCGATCACGAAGGATGTCATGTAAATCCCGTCAATCGTGAGGAATATGGTCTCGAAGATCCTTAGGGAGTCTCTGGTGCATGTTGGAATGAGCTGTATTGGAGGCACGATGGCTAGAACTAGCCACCGCTGATCTTACTGCTCGATGACTATCGTGAGATTGTCCCGGCAGCTAGCTCATGGCACCCTGTTGGCTGGGGCGTCTGAACCTTGAGTTGGCTTCTTGAGCGGTCTGAGCTTACGCTGCATCGAGTAGCGTTTTCATCTGGTCGAACATTGAAGTCATCGAGTTGCTTGGATCTAGTGGCGAAAGAGATTTCAGTAGCATATGAGTGCACTGGACATTTGCTTCAGCAGCATATGGGCGCACTGAATATTTGCCTCAAGAGTACTGAAGATGTCATTGTTGTGGCTCTAATGGGATGTTGCTCCTAGGACGCGGCCGGGCCCGTCGTCGTTGTCATGCTGCCGAAGAATTTGTTGTCCCTGAAAATCCACTGCCCACGGGTGGAGCATTGTTGGATTATCAAGATCGAGTTGCCTCGATAGATTGGCCACAATCCCGGCTGTAGCTGCGACGGTTAGATCTCACCGGTGATCCTTAGTGTTGGGAGCAACAGTGTTGGTGGCCGCTTGTATTGCAGTTGTCGTCGTGCCAAGATCTTGAGGTGTGCACGAGGGATTTGGTGTCCCTGACCACCCGTGGTGTCTGTCCCTGGTTCCCTCTCTTGGGAGTTTTCGACAGTAGCACCCTTGTTTGCTCTGGCCACGAACACGCATTGATCTATTCAGCTACTGCTCTGACTGTTGTTCTGGCTACTAAGGCCATCGCTATCGCTATCACTCTCTATTTTGACGTACTTGAGGACGCTGGGCTCTATAGGGTCAAAGTCTATGAAGCACACCTCTTGGCATGGGTCTTAGGAGTGGGACTCGGTGAAGCTGATGTGCCTAAGATCCCTGGCAGGCTCCATGCATCGGTAAAGCATAGTTTCGAAGGCAATCTTAGATTTGACTAATAGAGCTTGGTTGATGAAGGCCATCGAGTTGGAGTCACCTCAGGGGTCAACGTCGAAGACTATGTTGTGAACGCACACTGAAGATATATCTGATCTGCAAAAACAACTAAAGGCCCCTACCTGGCACACCAACTATCGAAGATTAAAAATCGACAATAAACCTATATCTTCGGGTACCTTCGAATTAGCAAAGTCAGGCATGAAATCGGAGGCACACAATGTAGAGTCAATGAACAAAGTACAAAGCGGGATGTCTAGCTCTAATTACAATAAAGATTGTACTTGGGGTGGCTAAGTTATGGCTAAGGATTTGACGAAGCGTAGTTCATTAGCTCTTGGATGCTCTGCTCAAAATGTTTTCTTGCTTATCTAGCTCTTGATGGCTTGTAGTCTGAGAATTGCTTACCCTTCTAGGGATGCCTACCCTCATCTTTAAATAGTTGGGGTAGCCTTGCCTCATGTCGAGTTGTAGTCGGTTTGTGATATCAGATCGTAGCCGATGAGTAGTCCATCATCGCTTGATCTTCACAGCATATCCATACTTCCCTAGATATCAAGCATACTTGAGTTGGTTTCCTCGTAATGGGAAAACGATCGAGTCCTTCCCTGTATAGAGATACCCTCTATGTGTATATCTTATCCCATTGAATTGGGCCCACGATACCTAGAGTTTCCAAATGCTTGCTTGTGTATATGTGGTATAGTCTTTGAGTTTCTATTGCATATTCATACCCCATATTTATATATTCGACAATTGTCAAGAAGTGTCGAGCATTCTTTGAGTTAGAGTACGTGCACCCTGTGCCCGGAGATCACTCAGAATATTCGTGAATCGCCCAAAACACTTGTCAACAGACTCATCAGTGTGCCGCTCAAACTTGTTGTAATCACGCTTGTATTAATCTTGTCTCGCTGTTTGAACCTGAGTGGTTCTCTTATGGTATGCATCGAGGGTCACCTCGATGTGGTGGGCAAATCGAAGGTAAGAGATCCTGTCATACTTACTGTGGCTAAGGCCCTGTATGAGGGTGCTCCTTGTCTTAGCATTTGCCTCAACGTCAACCATATTTGTGGTATTGATGTTCTCATCAGCAGGAACCTCATACGGGAGCTTAACTTTCTAACAGATCATGAAGCTCTGGCTAGTGATGTATGACTCCATTCGCGACTTCTAAAAAGGATAGTTGGCCGAGGCATAATGGAATAATTGTCTGACGCCATGCCTCTCGAGACTGATCAAGATTTAGAAAAGAGTGAAACCAGGCCTTGATACCAATTGAAAGACCGAAATGGCGATCAGAGGGGGTAAATGATCTCAAATAATTTTTCTCATCTACTGAACAAGAAGAGCCAACAAAAAATCAAGAACTTCACCCTATGCTTGCTTGTGGGATTTTGATGATCAAGATAATCTTAGATGGCCTCTCACATGTCACAGCAAGCACGAACAAGAGAAAAACAAGTTTAGAATATGATCTATGAATCAATCGTTCATCCTCAAGTTCGACAAAAGATCCAAAAGCAATTAGGGGGGAGACAAAACCAACTTGCAAGAATTTAAAGTATGGAAAATAAATGCTAAATGTAAATTTCATAATAGTAGAGAAAATAAATTTTGCATTGCATAGATAAGAGGGTTTACAAAGCCACACTACCAAGTAGACAAAGATCATAAATGAGCATACAAGGAAACCCTAAAACTTTGCTACAAATCTTGGGAAGAGGCATCCCTCTAATCCTCTATTTATAGTTTAAAAGCAAACTAACTTGACTACTACTCTATCTGCGAACTTTGATTCAACGATCCTCCTTCGCTTGAGTAGGGCTTAAGTTGGCATTCTAGCCATCCACTTGTCTTAACGGATTTTTTTCCATTTATGCTAACTTGACAGCTCCTCCATCCGTGAAACTTGATCCAACAATCCTCCTTTGCTTAAGTAGGTCTCAAGTTGGCATCACAGCCATCTACTTGTCCTCCCGGTTCATGGCAACTCCTAGCCTCGGTCATCTTCAGCGCCGCATGACTATTTGAACCTCAACTCTCCTAGTCTTGTCTCGGTCTCCTCCGCGGCATCATGACCTAGCTCCAAGTCTTACAACCATCAAAAACAAGAAAAACCCATCACATAGCACTGTTCACAAGATATGTAATTTATAATTAACATGATATGAGTTCCCAATTAAATGCATCATTCAAGCTTACTGGGAAGGCCGATCACAACTCAAAATTGCAATTTCAGTTTTCTAAACTAAAACAAACTCACACAACTTGATACAAGCCTAATAAATGTTAAATACTCATCACATATTCGTGAGTTGATCTCCACACGGTTTCACACTGAGACATATAAAATGTACATCTGAAACCAGCTTGCACATTCTGAAATCAAACTCTATACCACTTAGCCCTTTTCAGACATGGATTAGGCTAGGTGTCTAGATGATAGACGGTCAACCAATGGTTTTGCTATCTTCCTTGGACCTAACTTTGTGTCATGGAGCTTAAGGAAGGTACTCTATCATGGGGAGTATTGAGGCAGAGTATAAGTCACTAGCTTATGCCACTACCGAGTTAATTTGGATCCAGTCCTTGCTCAAGGAGTTGAAAGCTTTTCACTCCAGGCCCCCTGTGCTATTGTGCGATAACCAAAGAACTACATATTTGACAACAAATCCAGTGTTTCACGCTAGAACAAAGCACGTAGAGGTGGATTTCCACTTTGTCACAGAGAGGGGCAGCATGGAAGATGATGGACGTGCTGTTCATTTCATCTGGAGATCAGATAGCATATATTTTTACCAAAGCATTGGGTCGCCGTTCGTTTGATCGACTTAATAGCAATCTCAGTCTGGTCTCCACCTGTCGAGATTGAGAGGGGATGTTAAAGTAGGCGATCAAGCTATCTGCAATCCTTATCTCAGTTTGTTTTTCTGTGGTTATCTTGTCAGCACTGTAGCGTGTTGGCAGTTGTAACAGGTTCCTTCGGAGATCCTTCCTGTTGTAATCCCGTTTCATTGGGGCACCTTGTAACATTTGAGTATAAATACATGATGAGCCCTACGGGGTATTTTGCGTGGCAATAGCTTAAGCTTTTCATGTACACCATCACTAACATTTCCTCTCTACTCATAGCCTTGGTGGTGACCATGTGTGCAAGCAGTGTAACGCCAAACTAAAACCACCATATATTGTTCCTATCTGTCCTCTGTCGTTGTTAGCATGTCTACCTTGGACTAATAAAATCCTAAAGAATGCATAGCGTTGGTTGCTTGTGATACTTGGTCTCTCTCCTCAATATTTACGATGAGACTTTTCATCATCTTTGTAAGATACCAAACTATCTATTAAGTTAGCACCAAAAGTTTAAAGAGTGAAGGTACCAAGAGTTTGAGAGTAATTTCGTGGTACCTCCCTCTTGACATACTGATCCATCGAAAAACAGTTGCCTAGGGGCGATAGATATTAGATCGGCATTTATGCTAGTTTCATATCTTGCTAGAAAATCGGTAATTACTTGACTCTTAACCGCTTTAGCCAATTCATATGTTATGTTGAACTCGATGAGCGTATAGACTTATTTACCAAGTTGACATCCTAGAATTGGAGTTGACAACATATATTTTATAACATCAGTTTTGCAAATAATCTTACAAGCCAATGCTAAAATATAATGCCATAGTTTTGTACAAGCAAAATATACTGATAAGCAATGTTTTCTACAAAAAGGTACCTGGTCTCCACATCAATTAATCATCAGCTTAAGTAGAAAATAACTTGCTATTTTCCATCAATTTCTTGCGCCAAAACAACTCCAATAGTTACTTCTTCAGTCGATACATATAACTTAAATGGTATACCTTTCTGAAGTATGGCTAAAACTGGAGGATTGGTCAAATAATCCCTAATGTCCTCAAAGGCTTTCTGCTGATCGGCTCCCCATATCAATACTTAGTTATTTTTTAACTTCAATAGTGGGGTAAATGAACTAATATGGCTAGATAAGTTTGAAATAAATCACCGTAAATAATTAATCTTGCCGATCAACTTCTGTAAATCCTTCTTGTAAGCTGACAGCTTGGTCTTGGCTATAGTTTTGACTCTTTATTGGTTAACTTCAATTCCTCTTTCGTGAACCATGGAGCCCAAAAATTGTCTAGCAGGCACACCAAAATCGCACTTGTATGGATTCATCTTTAGGCCATGTGCTCTTGTATTCTTAAATATTGTTTCTAAATCGGCCAGATGTTTCAACTCTTCTTTAGATTTAATGACAACATCATCGATATAGATCTCCATAATATGGCTGACCAAGTTGTGAAAACTCAAATTCATAGCACGCTGATATGTTGCACTAGCGTTCTTCAAGCCGAACGTCATTACTGCCCACTCAAAACACACCTAGGGCACTAGGGTACCTAAAGGCTGTTTTAGGTATATCACCTTTTGCCGTGAATATTTGATTATATCTAGTATTACCATCAAGAAAACTAATGATCTTATTCCTCAATGCAGCATTGATAAGTATATCGGCTATTGGCACTAAGTACTTATCCCTTGGTGTGGCTTTATTTAAATCCCTAAAATTAACGCATACTCTGAGTTTGCCATTTTTCTTCATGATGGGAATGATATTGGAAACCCATTCAGTGTATCGACAAGGCCTAATAAACTTAACCTCCAATAATCACTCAATTTATTCTTTTATAATATTATACAAAGTAGGATTAAATCATCTAGGGGACTGTTTAAATGGCCAATAACTTGGCTTTATAGGTAGCCCATATTCAATAAGTTGTCGGCTTAAACTAGGCATTTCATGATATTCCCAAGCAAAACATAATTTCTTAAAATCTCGACCAACTCTTCCTTATAATCTGCAGCTAACTTTGAACTAATAAAAGTTGGTTTTTTTCTATCACCATCATCTATGTCGACTTCTTCTAGCAAATCAGTCGACGTACAACCTTGACCTAACTTTTCAATTTCTTGGAAATCTTCAATAGCCTCATAGCTATTCATTATTTGACGGTAGCTTCGTATTTCATCTTGTAAAGCCTTCATTGCCGATTTGGACTCCATCGGTGCAAAATCTCATTTGTCTGATCAGTGTGCTTGGCCTCACATTAATTGGAATGTGCCCTATTTTATTGATGCATATAAAATTACAATCATCTAGAGCTTTACTTGATATACACTTAGATTCTTCATGTTGCCAATTTGCGTCTGAACTCGCCATGGTGATGTGAGCCGATGTATCAGCTTGAATTACTTCAACCTTGTATCTATTGCATTGGATGAGTATTTGGTACAGGGTCGATGGTACACAGCAATTGGCGTGAATCCAATCTCATCCAAACAGAATGCTATAATTACCCTTAGTGTCAACCACAAAAAAAGAGGTCAACAATGTCTTGCTACTGACTGTCAAACTCAGTTACCATGACCCCTCTTTCCTTAGTGGGATCGTCTGTGAAATCATTTAAAACCATATTAGTTTTAATAAGATCTTTGTTAGACTTGCACAACTTCTTGCAAGTAGGGTATGGTATTAGATTGACGGTTGCCCCTCCATCGACAAGTATAATGGTTTCAGATGCTGATGATTATCTTGAGGCTTCTCAAAAACTATGTTATAAGCCCCTAAACACAATTGAGCAAATGTCATTTGGCCAATATAGTCCTTATTTTGAACTCGACCAGCAATATGAATACCATGTTGATGTCCATTGGAGGTGGAGTATCATTCCAAACCACAGGTGAATCTAGGTCATCGGCTGAATCAAACTCTTCTTCAACCGGTTCTTTCCTCCTCCACTCCTTTTAGAAGTCTTAATTGGCCAAAGCTCATCGAACGCTTGGTCTCTTTGTTTTTCTTGCTCGGTCTCTCTCATCTCTTGTGTTTTTAGCCTTTGAAGTCTTCTGCATTGTGATCAGCTAAGCCCTGCAGGATACCATCTTGGTTTAGATTCAATTGTCTTACATTCCTGCTAGATCAATCTGGGCCCTAGAGCTTGACCCCTCTTTCACTTGCACTTGCGTTTGGTTTGGCATGGAAATCCTTTGATGGACTAGTCTTTTATGACTTACATCAGAACAGTCTTGTATCGGCTTAGATATTCTATCTTTAGCCGATCGCCATTGCTAGTCACATTGATGAGGATAGTGCTCCATCGGACATGCATATGGTGACGGCAAAGCTGACCCCCTCTCCCAATAGAATTGCTAAAAGGGGCATCGTTAGTGAGTCTTTTCCAAGTTATCGGGCCAATATAGATTATCTAGCTGATGAGCAGGATAATACGGCCTGCCATTTCTTCTTTCATATTGTCGGGGATTGGGAAATTCCGTGAAGCGATTCATCGTACCCGGCGGTGGCGGACCGACCATGTTTGCCCTTGGACGTTGTCCCTAAGGAAGGTCTCCGGATAGCCCGGCCTGCAGGCCCACCTCGTCCTCTGTCAAGTTCGCCCCCGGGCATGCTTGCTCGGGAAAGCGCGGCTAGCGACCAAGACCAAAGAAGAGCCCCAGGATTGACCAAAAGCCAGGCTCAGTCCACGAAGACGACGTGGCATTAATTACGCGGCGGCTCGAAGGATCTGACGCCCATGATCTGCGCACCGCGATCTGCCATTGCATGTACCGCGTCGCAACAGATGTGCAGACGGAAACAAGGGAACAACTCCGCCCACGTCTGGGATAGTGGCGCGCCCCTTGTAATAAATGTTGTGTCACTTGTAACCCCCTATAAATACCTTCTCGCACGAAGGGTTTGAGGGTTGTATCGACTTCATTCCCTCATCCATAGAGCTTGTTTCTGGTGGCCTGGAGGATAGTCCTTAGAACCTCCCAGGCCCCCCCCGAGCGAGCATATTGTAATACACCCTCAAGAAGTTAGTGCATTCACTGGACGTAGGATCATTATCTCCCCCGCGAGAGGCCCGAACCAGACAAAAAAGGATCCCTTTTCTTTGTGTCCTCGCTATACATAGTTCAGTAGGCCCTCATCAGACGCTACACCTCCCGCGAAAAAGGGCTTTAGGTTGATCCCTCATTCAACAAGTAAGCTCGGCGGGGGACCGGTTCCTGAATCGTCGACAGCTGGCGCCGTCCGTGGGGATCGATTGAGTCCTTTCGCGGGGAATCCCTGAGGATGCCGAATTCTTAAGTCAATCAAGACCTCCGCGTCTTCGGCGACGTGGAGGGCGGCGACGTGTGCTACGGCCGGCGGCGTGGCAGTGTGGCGATCCGAAAAGCCACACCAAGTCCATGTTCCGCTGAAAAACGCCCTTCGGGCGCGAGTCTCTTCCCGAGCACGCGTTTACGCTCGGGGCATCCATGTTCATGGCGAAACCGTCGCCCTTCGGCGAAGAGTCTCTTCCCCCGAGCACGCGTTTCGCTCGGGGCGATCCTGTTCCGCGCCGAGCACGTCCTTCGCTCGGTGCGAGTCTCTTCCGAACGCGATTCGTTCGGGGCGATCCATGTTCCTGGCAAACCGTCGCCGCTTCGCCGGGCGAGTCTCTTCCCGAAACACGCGTTTCACTCGGGGCTGTCCATGTTCCTTGCGAGCATGTCGCCGCTTCGAACACGAGTCTCTTCCCGAACGCAGCGTTCCGCAGGGACCGTCCATGTTCCGCGCCGAGCACGTCCTTCGCTCGGGCGCGAGTCTCTTCCGCGCCAGGTAAGTTCTGCGCTTAAGTGTGGGTCTTCCCAAGAAGTTAGTTTCCCTGGACGTCTAGTTCCATGTCCAGGATTCAGCAGTTCGAGCGTGTCTCATTTGTCAGTTCCTCAAGCATTTGACCCATGCTTGGGATGCAGCGGCATGAGTCCTCTCGTGACCGGCTAGTTAGTTTCCCTAGACGTCTAGTCCATGTCCAGGATGCGGCAGTTCGAGCGTGTCTCGTCTCAGTTCCTCAAGTATTTGACCCATGCTTGGGATGCAGCGGCATAAGTCCTTTCGTGACCTGCTAGTTAGTTTCCCTAGATGTCTAGTCCATGTACGGGATGCGATAGTTCGAGCGTGTCTCGTCTGTCAGTTCCTCGAGCATCTGACCCATGCTTGGGATGCGGCAGTGTGAGTTCGCTCGCAATCTGCTAGTTGCCTTCTCCCTAGACATCTGATCTATGTCTAGTTCCCCTGTGCATCTGATCCATGCCCAGGATGAGGTTGTGCGAGTTCACTCGTGACCCCTCGATTCCGTTCCTGAGCACCGTTTTGGTCGGGTCTTCAGCAAGATGCTCGGCCCCGCTAGAACATGCTCGTCCCTGAGCTAGTGTTGCTCGGATGCTGCAGTAGTTCTTCGCTGCGAAATGCTCGTCCCCGAGCCAGTGTTGCTCGGATGTTGCAGTAGTTCTTCGCTGCAAGATTCTTCTCCCCGAGCCTGTGTTGCTCGGATGCTGTAGTAGTTCTTCGCTGCGAGATGCTTGTCCCCGAACCAGTGTTGCTCGGATGTTGCAGTAGTTCTTCGCTGCAAAATTCTTCTCCCCGAGCCTGTGTTGCTCGGATGCTGCAGTAGTTCTTTGCAGCGAGATGCTCGTCCCCGAACCAGTGTTGCTCGGATGTGGCAGTAGTTCTTCGCTGCAAGATTCTTCTCTCCGAGCCTGTGTTGCTCGGATGCTGCAGTAGTTCTTCGCTGCGAGATTCTTCTCCCCGAGCCAACGTTGCTCGGATGTTGCAGTAGTTCTTCGCTGCAAGATTCTTCTCCCCGAGCCAGCGTTGCTCGGATCTTTGCGATAGTTCTTCGCTGCGAATTCTTCTCCCGAGCGGCGTTGCTTGGATCTTTGCGATAGTTCTTCGCTGCGAGATTCTTCTCCCGATCTCGGATCTCGCGAGTAGTTCAGCGAATTCTTCTCGGATCTTGCTCGCTGCGCGAGTAGTTCTTCGCTGCGAGATTCTTCTCCCCGAGCTAGCGTTGCTCGGATGCTGCAGTAGTTCTTCGCTGCGAGATTCTTCTCCCCGAGCCTGTGTTGCTCAGATGCTGCAGTAGTTATTTGCTGCGAGATGCTCGTCCCCGAGCCAGTGTTGCTCGGATGTTGCAGTAGTTCTTCGCTGCGAGATTCTTCTCCCCGAGCCAGTGCTGCTCGGACGCCGCGGTAGTTTTTCGTTGCGAAGTCCCAATCCTCCCTGTGAGTTTGGAGGCTTAAGGCGAAGGACCGGTCGAGCAACTTTCCTCTTAAGCCTCGGGGCTAGCTGTCGATCGGGGATTGGGAAATTCCCGTAGACAACCATCGTACCCCGGCAGCTGGCCAGCAGCTGACCATGTTTGCCCTTGGACGTTGTCCCTAAGGAAGGTCTCTGGATAGCCCGGCCTGCAGGCCCACCTCGTCCTCTGTCAAGTTCGGCCCCAGGCATGCTTGCTCGGGAAAGCGCGGCTAGCGACCAAGACCGAAGAAGAGCCCCAGGATCGACCAAAAACCGGACGCAGTCCACGAAGACGACGTGGCATTAATTACGTGGTGGCTCGAAGGACTGCACGCCCGTGGTCTGCGCGCCCGCGATCTGCGCCCACTGTACCCACGTCGCGCTGTACCCGGCGGGAAACAAGGGAACAACTCCGCCCACGTCCGGGACAGTGGCGCGCCCCCTGTAATAAATGTTGTGTCACTTGTAACCCCCTATAAATACCTTCTCGCACGAAGGGTTCGGGGGTTGTATCGACTTCATTGCCTCATCCATAGAGCTTGTTGCTGGTGGCCTGGAGGATAGTCCTTAGAACCTCTCAGGGCCCCCCCGAGCGAGCATATTGTAATACACCCTCAAGAAGTTAGTGCAATCACTGGACGTAGGGTCGTTATCTCTCCTGCGAGAGGCCCAAACCAGACAAAAAAGGATCCCTTGTTCATTGTGTCCTCGCTATACGTAGTTCGGTAGGCCCTCAGACACTACACCCCCCGCGAAAAAGGGGCCTTAGGTTGATCCCTCATTCAACAAGTAAACTCGGCGGGGGACCGGTTCCCGAATCGTCGACACATATTTTTTCAGCAACTAAGAGAAAGTTGGCTTTGGCTTGTAAATCAGCTTGTGTGGTGGTGATATTCTCTCAGCCTTGTACCACTTGCCGATTTGCAAGTCACCCTTAGGCTTGACAATCCTTGAATTTCTTCTCTCTTCATGGTCAATTTCTATTTGTAGTGAGATGGCTGTAACTCTTAGGGTCTTTTTGCCGCTGGAACTCGACTGAACATCAACATGACGCGCAACTTTTGACCCTGTATCATGCATCAACTCTTTTCCTTTTCTAGAACATTAAACCATATTAATTAAAAAAGGATTAGCATCATCCTGCATCATCGTTTCTTCTACAAACATAAGTTGGCCATTCTCTATAGCCGATTGTATTTGCTATCAGAAAATATTGCAATCATTAGTATTATAAAAAAGAAGATGCCATTTGCAATACATTCACTTTTTAATTTCATCAACCAACAGTACGATATGACTTTTAGGTAACTGTATAATCTTTTCTTGCATGAGTAAGTCAAAAATATGGTCATACTTGGAGACATCAAAAACATATTTTATTTTTGACTTATTCTTAGTCGGCTTGAGCTAAGAACAGACTAGATATTTTTTAGATCCTTTAACCCACTTAGCTATATTTATCTCGGCCTTATCGTCTTCAGAGGATTCACTTGAACAGTACTCAATGAGGTAACCTTAGCCTTTTCTTTATCCTTATTTTTATTGGCTTTGATTTAACCAGTGAAGCCTCTATTATCGTAAAACAGTTTTCTTGAGCCGATACACTGTGTAATAGATGACTCAAATCAGTGAACTCTTGTCCACCAAATTTTTCCCTTAGTTGGGGAATTAATCTCTGGAAGGTCAAATCGACTAATTGGTTATCAGTTAAAGTAATACTAAAACACCAACTTCTCACTTCTTTAAATCTTTTAACATAATCTGTTACTGATTCTCCAAATTTCTAGCAAACTGAGCTCAAGTCAAAAATTCTAAGTTCTAGATTGCCAAAAAAAGTATTTATGGAATCGGCTTTCCAAATCGATCCAAAAATGAACCAAATTTGGAGGAAAGCTTGTGAACCATATAAAAGCAGCTCCTAACAAAGATAGCTGTAATAACCTAATTTTTAACCCATCGAACTAAGCAGCTTCACTGCATTGCACGATAAAATGTCTAACATGCTCCAAAGTAGTAACGGAGTCATTCCTAGAGAATTTCACAAAATCAGGAACCTTGAAGTTATTAGGGTAAGACATCCGGTCAATGTAACTAGGATATGGCTTTCGATAGCCGATAACCTTCCCTTTAGGCTGTATGTTGAATTGATCACGTAATACAACAGATATTTGATCAGCCCAATTTATTGTGTTAGCTGATGTAGTGTTAGGGTTTTGCCAATTGCGCTCGTAATTGGCATTTTGCCCCCCGAGCGTAAGCTCGGGTTGATAGGTTGCTTGAACCGATGCATTCTGAGAAAGTTGCTCATATCCGTTATTTTTCCTAGCTATTAGCTCTAGCACTGGAACGAAGTGTTCCAAATATGTTACAACCTTGTATGGGGCCGTATTCCTCAGCGGAATCGACTCGCCATATTGCGGATGCCTAGGAGGTTCAATCAGCTGTGGAACAGATTGGGAAAAAGCATAGAACAGAGCCGATGGTGGTAAGTTGGCTGGTACGTCTAACCTAGTAGCATTGGTATATGTTTGATAATGTACAACCCCACTCGCACGAGAATCTCACGACAGTATAACAGTAGGCTGGATTGGCATCATAGTCAAGGATGAAGTCATAGCCGATGGTTTAGAATCGGCTACAGGGTTTTGAGTGCTTTGTGCTACCGAATAAACAACATAATTTAGCAGGGTTTGCATTGGGTCGAGTAGGCTTCTAGCCAATACCAACTCTTGAGCTATTGCCTTTACACTATTAGCTATCATCGTCTTAAGAGTTGTGATTAGAGCCGATGATTGGTTAATTAAAGCATAGTGCACAGATTGATTAATCATAACAGATAATTCATCTTGTGTAGGCATGTATTGACTCACTGATGTGTTGGTAATCCCTGTATCACCGAGAGCATTAACTGTCGGCAATGCAGTCTTCTATGTGACATCACGTTGAGTGTTTTGATAACAGCTTAACATTATCTCTTCGAGCGTAGCTTTCCGATCTTCAATCTCTTTATGTTGTTCAGGTGTTAAATCGTTCAGTCTAGGGATGTTTGTAGTATCGGAGTTGAGATCGGACGGTGGAATCATTTTCCCTGAAGAAGACATCATGTCCCATCGGTGTGCCAAAAGTGTGTTGGCGCCAAAATATGTGACAAAGGATCTATCGGCCTCAATACATGAAGAACGCTAGGTTCAGGGGGTTTAGGGTGTGCCAACCGATTTGATCATACAATCAGTAAGATAGATGAAAAAATATGCTCAAAACCGATCTAGTGTAACAATCAATAGAGATCTAAATGGCCATAAAGCCAATTAAATCTATGGTAACGATAAGTCTAAGTAGCAGATTAAAGCTAAATAGATAGTAGGTAAATGTAGACTTTCCCGAAGAAGGCGATGCACAACAATATTGGAGAAAACTAAAACTGATTGGCGTAATCGATGGAGATCAACCATCAGCGATGCAAAACTTTATTGACCAAGATCGGATTACAAGAAAGGTTTTAAATTACAAAGCTATTCCTAGTTGACATGAAAAAAGAGTAAATGCAAGTTTGTTTGGTTAGTTGTGTTGTTCTTCTCGCTTACTCTTAACCATTTTTTATAGCACATTGGCCGATCGTATCCTTCTCCGATACGTTATCCACCATGATCCGTATTGACCTTTAATTATACAAAATTTTCAATATTAGATCAATATCGTTCACAATTCTATCTTTAACTTTCTTATCCGATATCGGCTAAAATATCTTTTTATCTTTAGCCTGATAATTTGGCCATACCTAAACAAATTCTGGTGTAAACACATATGTATACCTATTGATTGCCATGCACCTAATATTCTTAGATGAATTAAACATGTGACTGGCAGGTATATAATAGTTAATGTACAGTTAGAAGCTGTGGTCAGAACAATTCTTTAGAGCAGTTTAGTCTCTGTCTGTTGTTGTTAGTTAGTCAACTTTGGACACTGGAGTGATTAAATTACTATCCAACAATTTTAAAGAACGGATAGCGCAGGTTTCTTACGGGACTTTGGAATTGAAGCGAACTTTCGTATAAATTACTATCCAACAATTTTGCCATATTTTTGTGACAACAAAATTCAGCGCCGTAAGTGTGTTAAAGCTTGGCAAAAAACTGAATCTATAATACGTGAGATATGGGGCTAAAAAAGTATATATAGTAAACCATAGTTGTAACAACAAATTAAATATCCGTCTAAAAATCTATGACATGTCTTACACATGATAAAATTAGTTGTAAACCAAACATGGCCTTATTGTCCCTCTTCTGCAATTCTGCCGCTTCGCATTTCTGCTTGAAACAAAATTGAATATTCAAGCCGCACACATCAACAAACGCATTGATCAGCAATAGACAGGAGTACATGTACATTAGATGACTTGAGTTACAAGGCAGCAATTCTATTGTATATGATACAAAGATAGAGTCCGTGTTGAAGATTAATCGCTTGCCGTATGCAATACATACATGTCCATGGGAAGGCCGTGCCATAACAGATAAGGATTGGGTCCAACACTGCTATTTATTTTCCCTTTTGGGTTGACGTACGTATCAAAACAGGAATTAAGTATACCTTTGATTATACAATAAAGACAGAAATGCACATCACGCACACTATAGAATATAGATGAATTATTTGACCCAAACAATAATTTCCATCACAATTCAACTCATTGACAATATTGGGGGCGTGGCATATGGTCCATACAAAATGCCACGAGCGATGACCCTATTGGTAGCCTCCGTGTAATGGATCCCGTCCCAAGAAACGTACTCCGATGGGTCGGCGCACGACGTCGACCCCTCATCGCCGCACTGCACCGTGACGTTCACGTTGTACGGGCCGCCGCCGCCGCCGCAGCACGCGAATAACGGCGACTCACCGAACCCTGTACAGACATACCGTGGAATTAAACGTACGTGCGTGTTAGACTTAGAGAGAGGATTCAAGGAAGCATATATAGGTGAGCTAGCTGGAAGTGAAAGTTAGCTGCTGTTGCATGTGTGACTGTGTGTGCGCCCACCGTATTTGCGGGGCGACACAATGATGTCGGTGACGGCGCGGTAGTAGTCTGCGTAGACGATGGTCGTGCTCGGGTGGGCGTGCCGGAGCTCGTCCAGCACGCGGTTGAGCGCGCGGTTATGCTGCTCCGCGAGCTCGTTGAGGTTTCTCATGCAGCCGGACTTGGGGTCATAGTCGTCGCCGCGTCGGCCGTGCTTGAAGAGCTCGAGCAGCCGCGGCTCACAACCCATTGGCAGCATCCCCTGAACCACCACCGTCTTTGCTCCCACTTCGATCAATTCCTGTATACGTGATTGGATGGTATGAATGAACTTTTGAGTAACTAGTTAACGTTGGCTATATAGGAATATTCATCATCAATTGTGTTTCATGCACGTACTCTGAGAGATGAATGGACGATGTCAATGTTGCCCGGCACGAAGGTCTTGACCTCGTCCAGAGTTCGGTTCTGAAAGAGGGCGATGAGGTAGTCGTCGCCTCCGATCTCCCCCATGATGAAGAGCGAGTTCGCCGTGATCTTTCTTCGATCTGAATTTACATCCATAACGAAGCTCAAATCTCAAACGACGATCACGTTGCAAGATCGTCGACCTCGCATGCATTTCATATGAAACTAATTTACCACTACGTGCGTACATGCTTACCTTGATCTGAGGAACCAAGAAGCTGCAAGACTTTCTTGAACCAGCCCATCTCGGTGCCTAGGGAGACGGGCACGAACGGCTCAAGACCTATGCCTCCGAAGAACTCTGTGCCATGCGCCGTCGCGCCAACCACCGCAAAGTTCGCCCCGTAGCGGAAATCCTCCGTGGTCTTACCGGCGACGTACGGCGTCAGGAACGGCACCTTCAGAGCCTCTACTGCTCGGTCGATCGAAATGTCACGGGCAGAAGAAAGAGAACATGAGACGATCGATCGAAAACGACTTAGATGAAGAAGCGATCGATACACGAGCATAGATTGTATCTTTACCGATGAAGTCGATGGTGAGCCTGCCATCGGACGCCCGGCCTGTGGGGCGGTGGAAGTAGGTCTTGCCGTACGGAGGCAGGCTTCCGGTGACCCCACGGCCGGCGGGGAGGAGCACCGCGTTCCCGGTGTCGGTGAGCGAGTCGCCGAAGCTGAACACGCGGAACGTGGAACGGTGGGAGTAGCTCATCTTGCCGGTGTCGAACTCAGCGGCGGCGCCCATGTTGAGGATCAGGAAGTGAAGAAGTAGTACTCCCACTAGCGGATGGAGAAATGGCGCCATGGCGTTGCTGAGGACCTGACGTGTTGTCCGAGCGCGAGGCTTTTTGGTTGATGTTTGCTTCCAGAGCTAGCGTACGTAGCATATATACCACTAGCAGCCACTCTCTTCCGCACTGCCTAGCACGCCCATGTCAGCTAAACCTGTGGCCTCATGGTGGGGCTCATAAGTAGATTGAGAGTTCAAGATGGAAGAGAGTATTGAACTAGAGAGCAAATAGAGAGAGAGAGTTTGCAGGAAGAAAAATAAGTGAAAGAGGGATGGCTCAGGGGTATGGATAAGGATTGAAAGGTTTGGTGATCACAAAGACTCCACGTGCGATGGGCATGACTTGCTTTAGAATTTGTGTGACAGGTGGATCAAAGGGTGAGATCCAATCCCGTTAAAAGCTATTCCAAAGGTAACTGTGGAACAATGTTTCTCTATTTTAATGCCAAGCTGTTTGGTGGGGCTACGTACCCCAGCTTGTCTTAACGAGAATACATTCGGTAATCACACTTTGAGGTCATGAACCAATCATCCAATGCGTAACTCTGGGGAAGTAGTATATATATTTCAAGTGTATACTCTCTGTTTGTGCAATTAGAAGCTGAGTTCAAAATACAGAATTCATATTAATTCCGTGCTATTTTAAGGTCCAGGTTGCGGTTGCTACGAGAATTACCGCTGTCCTGTAAGATTAATTTTACTATTAAGGCTTTACAAAAGATGCTATCAACTAATTGTGGCATCAGAAAAGGGGAAATACAAGTGCTGTTGAAAAGCCATTGCAAAGCCAAACGGACCCTAATTAAACATGACGAACATGATAAAAAAAGGTTTGTGTGGAACACACACGTATATACAAATTTAACACGAGCATTTCCGCACAAAAACTTCTCATAGATATAATGGTCAAACAATACGCAAAAAATAGCAATGATTTAACACGAGCATTTCCATGCAAAATTCTCACTTATAATTATCAAAACCAGGTTTCTTGGTGGTTTTGAATCAGATAAGGCATCAATAAGCCGAAGATGTCCAGAAAGATATGACCATATACAGACTCAACAATTAACTCATGTTCCGATCGGCGGATGCAGATAAACAAAACCATCATGTTCAATTGTTCATGCGCGGGTACAGCCAAGTACATATATATTAACTTACTACCATCCATCAGGCGCCATTGCGTAATGATTAACTAGGTAGATAAGCACACTACGCTGCGCCGGTTGAATTTCGATAGCATGCGCTCGGAAAAATAATAATTTTTTATTTTCGCAAAACCACCCACCGGTCAAAAATAGTCTAGAGGAAAAAGGGCAAAAATTTATTAGAGATGACAACCTTTTTTTGTCGAGCCTAATACTCTACGCGTTCACTGAGTAATAATACATGTTCGCAAAACCACCCACCGGTGAAAAATAGCCTAGAGGAAAAAGGCGAAAAATCTTTGATGAATCTGTGTTTTTTTTTTGTGACGAAAACATTTTTTCCGGGTTTTTTGGGTGACGAAAACAATTTTTCCGGGTTTTTTTTTTGCGTTTGTTAAAAAAAATGGGTCGTTAGGGCGCCAGGCGAATCTACGAGGGCACTATAAATCTTGAGACGAATCTACATTTTTTAAAAAAATCATGATTATGACCCGTTGGCAAATCCATAAGTTGCTATAAACTTCGATGAATCTGTGTTTTTTGTGACGAAAATATTTTTCGGGTTTTTGGGTGTGAAAACATTTTTTCGGTTTTTTGTTGCGTTTGTTAAAAAATGGGTCGTTAGGACCCATTGGCGAATCCACGGTCGCTATAAATCTTGAGACGAATCTATATTTTAAAAAAAAAAACCGTGGTTATGACCGTTGGCAAATCCATAAGTTGCTATAAATCTTGATGAATCTGTGTTTTTTGTGACGAAAACATTTTTCGGTTTTTGGGTGGCGAAAACATTTTTTCTGGTTTTTTGTGTGAAAACATTTTTTCGGGAAAAAGCGGAGAAAGGACACGAGCGTAAGTAGGGACTTGTTTGTTATTTTTTGAACACATTAGCTATCTGAAAAATTAGAAAAGGGCTTGTTCGCGATTTGAACTTAACGGGAGGCTTTTCCGTAAAATACCGTGCCAGGGACCCAAACACGAAGAAAAAAATAATTTTGTCTAAAAAAATCGCGAAGGACCTATCCGTAATTTCGAAGAAACGGAGGAGCTTTTTCGCAAATCGGCACGACGACACGTGGCCCACCTGGCCGTGCAGGAAATCTTCCGCGTATAAGGAGTTTCCTAGACATGGTAGCGTGCTATTGCACGCCGTACTGTGTGGACGTGAAAACGCGCGATGCCGCGCCGGCGAAAAAATCCGACCTAAATTTTCCTGCAAAAAATACGTAATTCCAGTCTACTATGTCGAAAGAACCGGTGCTCGTGCTGAATTTGTGGAATTAGGGGGTATTTTTTGCAAAACAACTGGCGAAAGGACCTGCTCGTGATCTGTAGAAATATCTCTTTCGACGAATTACCTGGAAAATATTGGAGCCAGAAATTTGGAAAACCGATGTGAGAAAATAGTCTAAAGGAAAAATGGTGGAAAAATTATTAGAGATGACAATCTTCTTTTGTCGGCGTAACACTCTCTGCGTTCACGAATAATCATACATGTTTTAAAAATATCGAGATCGAGATGGAAAATCGGTAGGGAAAAAGTCTAGAGATAGAGCTGCACACATATTTCTAGTGATAAAAACATTTTTTTCCGGGAAAAACGGAGAAAGGACCTAGAGCTGTACACATATTTATAGTGATGAAAATATTTTATCCGGAAGATAGAGCTGCACACATATTTCTAGTGATGAAAACATTTTTTCCGGGAAAAATGGAGAAAGGACCTAAATTTTGCACATATTTCTAGCTATTTGAAAACATTTTTTCCGAGAAAAGCGGTTCATAGAGTAATCATACATGTTTTAGAAAATATCAGAGATCGAGATGGAAAATCGAGCCAGGGAAAAAGTCTTGAGATAGAGCTGCACACATATTTCTAGTGATGAAAATATTTTTTCCAGGAAAAATGGAGAAAAGGCCTAGAGCTGCACACATATTTATAGTGATGAAAACATTTTTTCTAGAAGATAGAGCTGCACACATATTTCTAGTGATGAAAACATTTTTTTCGGGAAAAACGGAGAAAGGACCTAGAGCTGCACACATATTTCTAGCGTTGAAAACATTTTTTCCGAGAAAAACGGAGAAAGGATCTAAACGTAAAGAGCAAGGACCTGTTCACTATCCCGAAAAATAAGAAAAGGGCTTGCTCGTGATTTGAATTAAACGCGAGGTTTTTTTCGTAAAATAGCGTGCGAGGGACCCAAACGCGAATCGGAAAAAAATCTTCCCCTCACAAAAAATCGTGGAGGACCTATTCGTAATCTCCAGGGACCTATCCGCAATTTCAAGAAACACGAGGACCTTTTCGGAAAAACGGCAAGGTTGACAGGTGGATGCTCTCTTCACTCGGCAATCCCAGGCGCACGCGAGGTTTTTTTCGTAAAATAGCGTGCGAGGGACCCGAACGCGAATCGGAAAAAAAATCTTTCCCTCACAAAAAATCGCGGAGGACCTATTCGTAATCTCCAGGGACCTATCCTTAATTTCAAGAAACACGGAAGCCTTTTCGCAAAAACGGCAAGGTTGACAGGTGGATGCTCTCTTCACTCGGCAATCCCAGGCGCCATATAATGGTTAATATTATTTAGGGGGCTCCTGCTCTCAGCTTCTAGGCATAAGCTGGAGTTTCGTGGACAAAGTCTAGCTCCAAGTCCGAACTTCTGCACAGACCGCCTGAAGCGGTGAAGCTGGAGACAAGTCTCAACTTGCTTCGGTAGGCTTTCGACAGCTCTACATGATATATACTACATGTGCAATAGGCGTGCTTTGCTGCAGGCGAAAGGAATTGCCGACACAGGCAGAGATTCTAATAGAGAAATAAATTTTTTTAGAACACTTTTAGGAAAAAAAGGAAACCAAATTGACATAATTTTAAAAATGCAAAATCTTGATCATGATCTTTTTTTTAGGTAGCTCAGGCATACGCTCAGGACACTTGTCATGCATTTTAAAGAATTTACAAATTTAGTAGCTTAATTAAATCAGTGAAATTGCTTTAAGTGTATTAGTAGCACCGTCAGAATTTTTAAAAATCACAAAAGTTTGATCATGATCTGAAATTTTTAAGAGAGCATTGGCATGCTCCCAGAACCCTCCTAAAAATCTTGAAGAATTTGCAAATTTAGTAGCTCAATTATATCAGTGGAATTACTTTAAATGTAGTAACAGTATTGTCAGATTTTTTTAAAATCACACGAGTTCAATCATGATTCGATTTTTAATGGTAGCTCAGGTATGTTCCAAGGACCCCTTAAAAAAAGTTTCAAAAATTTACATCATGATTTAATAGCCCAATTAAACCAGCGAAGTCAACGAAAAAATTGGGCAAAAATTGCTTTCGGCCAGATTCAAACTCGAGACCTAACGGACGCGTAGCTAAGTCTCTGCCAGCCAAGCTAACCAGGGTTTGTGAAATGTAAGGATAAATAAATATATGAGGCTATATAGAAAGTATTGTAAAAACTACAGCGAAAAACACCGTGTGGTAGGCAGGTAGGAGGCGTGCCATACTTCCCCACGATTTAATAGTTATATAGCTTAGGGGGCAAATTTACGTAACTGACCTAAGGTGTGGCGGCAATGATGTTGGGGAGGAGGGCAATGGAGATAGATTGGACTAGTTTGTCTTAGTCTACAGTGGGGTAGATTAGCGCATGCATAGCATCATACTTACACTTTTATCATCGCTTCATGTAAAAGAGTTAATTCAGAGGTGATGTGTTTGAACCCAACAAGCATTATATACTACACAATTTAGTTTACGCAAATAATGTGTAACTAATACCACCACTACTCCACACGGGCCACAAGGGCCTTCGATCACATTAGCGGTCAAGTATTACATTCACCCTCCTTTTAAGGGCTGACATCCTCGACAGCATACCGTGTATACAGCAAATACCCAGAATCACCCCTCGGTACACAACTATACGTCCAGTGTCGACACATATGCCATGTCGTGTGGCCACTCCGGATCCACGCGCGCCATGTGCTACATGCCCACGCCCATGCAGCAAATGTTAATTTATTTGATACCATCTATAACACCCTGACCCAAACTCGCTCAAATCCTAGCTCATCATAGGGCAAACCCGCGTATGCATAGTACCCTGCTTACATTTTCATCCGTACTTCGTGTAAAAAGGTTAACTCAGAGGTGCTACATTTAAATCCAACATGCATTCTATACTACTGTAACTCACGTCACATAACTATGAGATGGTTGTTATAGAGTTATATGAGAAAACAGCAAAAGACTAGCAAAGGTCATGCAAAATATGAGAAACATACAGCTAATTTGTTTCAGAAGCTCTACTTTGCTAAAGGTGCAGTCGAGAGTAGCGATTCGAGGTTGTGCATTCTTCTTAAAACTTCGCTTCGGTTTGTCTCAGTTCTTGGTAATTCAACAACATCTAATTTGTTTCTTGCTCCACAGATGTTTCTGCCATAAGAAGACTATTGACATGGGGTATGTTTGTTTAGTTTGTTTGTCAATATTCTGCAAGTATCATAAGTGTTCGACGTGTGGGTAAGTTGTAGCTTTGAGTTTCTATTCATTTGTTTTATTTCTTCCGCAGAGCTTTAATTATAATAAGTTTTTGTGTTTTTCTTATTTCCAGATAGCCATAGATTGTGATATTTGATTTTTTTTCTTTGCTATGTTCATGCATGGTCTCTATTATCTTTTCCCTTCCTTTCTGCTCCATCTAACTCTTTGTTCCTGAACTTTGGCCCCTATATTGACCTGGCATTGTCTACAATGCAGCATTGATGATCCTGATTTTGATCCCAAGTCAAGGAAAATGACAATTAGATGCATGTTGATTTTACTACTCGATTAAACGCCTCGTGAACAATTATACTTTCTTTTGTGCCTTTGTCAATTTTCTCCCCACTTGTCTTAATCTTAGGACAACTGAAAATGCTCAAACATTTATTTTTCTTTTACATAAATATATCACGGGAATATGTTTGGTCCAGCAGATTCTGATCATATGAGCTATTAGCTTATTGTTAAAAACTTGAAATTATATACTTTTCATGCTTCCTTCATTTGCAAAATGGTTGTGGTTTTTCCCCTAAGTTGTTTCCGCTTTCTCGATGTGGTGAAATCAAGAGTCACCACGATGAAGCGATGAAAATTTAATTTGATGGGCTATGTTTGCAGGTCGAAATTCAACCGTGTCATGCACGATTTAAATTCGATGCGGATCAAAGGCGATAGAGGGTCAGCAGATGAAAAGTCGATGCATGCTTCACTCTACATTTTTAGCGAGTTAGTATGATGTTCCTTTTATGGATTTTGGTGCTACATCTTGCTAGTTCAAAAATCCCATCTTGGACTACTATCTTCATTGAGCTAGCCTTCACCTGTTCTGCATTATCTGATTACAGATACACAACATGCATTAATGATGACATACACATCCAGTGTACAATATGGGCGTTAATCTAGTTTCAAAATTTAATTATACTTTATCCTTATGGCGCATCCTTTAAATTTGACATGACCACTCTTTTTCCCATTCTGAAATGTAGTTCATCTCTCGTTTTTACTGCAATCTTATATATGTGTTTTTACTACTAGATACAGAACATTTGTTTGATTGAACTTGTGCTTATGGTTTACGATATCTAATGGTATGTCGTTCTGTCAATGATTTCCACAGGTTCAGGTGTTGCAGAGGATTCATTGCATGTATATTCGAAGGGGTGCCAATTTAGTAAAAACCGGCAAACGGGAGTGGCAATTTTGTGAATGAAAGTATTTGTTGAAAAACTGCACATTAATTTTGGAACTATTTTGCACTTCTTGGGAGTTCCAATTTGCAAATTGGGGAACATGATTCTTGTGATGCACCATTGCCAAATGCCAGTTCATCCAAGATTTCTCCCATTGCTAAGAAACAAGCATGCCCATAGATGACAAACAAGCCCCGCAAATTGGCATAGCTTTATTATCTGCCTATTCGTAAAACTGAATGTATCGCTTCAAGCCCAAAGAATTTTTTTTTATTTTTTTGTCTCCATTGCAACGGTTGAAACCATGGCAGGGGCTTGCAGTGTTGATGTTATCATTCATGTTAACTTATGATACGGTGTGATAAGGAAATAGGATTACTTAAGCATTTATTTTGGATTTATTATGTTTAAAACGTTGGATTTATTGCTTACAGGAGTACACTATAGACCTGAATTGCAAATTGTCTTTAGCACATAACGTTCCCACAAGTGGTAAACATACACGAGACTGCGAGTCTGCAACACTACAAGCATACTCCCATCAACAAAGCATCCAATCAAAGAACCCGCAGCAGCATTATCTCTAGCACGGAAATGACTTCATACGTTTTACAAGACAGCGTAGATAATAAGTTCATCGAAAGCTACCGAGCCTTAGTAAATGGGTAAACAAAAGGCTGGAAGAAGAAGTACAAGGAAGATGAAGTCCAAATTGCTCCCTTAGGAAAGGGAGGGTTAGAACCGTCATTTCTAGTGCCTAAATTAATTTAGAAAAGGAGAAAACGAGATTAGTTAGGCAAAATGGCAAATGTGAGAGTGATAATTGTTTAGAGTGGCAAATATTGTATTATGATGTTTAGAGTGGCAAAAATTGAAGAGGCAATGTTTAGAGTGGCAAAGATTGCATTTTCTCTTAGAAAAATTCACATGATACATATACATTTGATATAATACATATACATTTCAAAATTCAAATACATTATATTTCACATATACTAATACATAGAAATTGCTTCAAACTTCACACATACATAGAAATTTCAAAATTCACCAAGAATTAGAAAAATTCACATGATACATATACATTTTAAAATTCAAATACATTATATTTCACATATACTTATACATAGAAATTGCTTCAAACTTCACATATACATAGAAATTTCAAAATTCACCAAGAATCGGATTCAACCGCAACATCTAAATTTTTGTACCGCATGGATCCATTCGCCCTCTTCACGTATGGATAAGCAAAAGATTAATATTCCTTTGAACAGGCAAAATATTAACGTTTTGGCCATATACAATTTCAGTGAACGGAGTATGTATGGTACAATCGAATAAATGTATGACTCAAGACCATGTTAACGAGCAATGAACACACATATGCACAAACAACTTCACCAAGTCGTGCATTTTTTCCATTGTCATGATCCCGGAATTTTGACTGTGCCAAATGCCAAAGCAATGTGCAACAAAATTATCACACACCATACTTTCGAAATACAGAGCTTTATATGGATCATCAAACTTCTTTTTGGAGCTCCACAATTTGCAACAAATCTTCACTCCTCATCATTCACATCAAGACAGTACCAGGGCAATCAAGCGAATGTATTGCTGAAAGCTCTCCCACGCCGTTGCTGATGGGTAAAGACTAAAGAGTAACAAATTCTGATATGTAAAATTCTTTTTACAGGAGTTAAACTGGTTACACGATGTCATACTCCATGGACCATACTTCATAGAGTGAATGAAGCGACAAAATTTCACACCCTTCATTTAACATTAACTACCAAACATGCGTGTGTTTTATGAACCATGGGTCAGGTGCTAAAATGATTGATGAGCATAGCATTATACCATATTTGCATTGCTGTGTACATAAATTCTAGTCACTAGCATAGACATCATTTCGGACCACAGCATTGTATCGACTTACAGGAGTGCAATTTCAAGGAATCATTTTGAAGCTAAGATGGACCACCCTTCATTTAACAAATTCTGAAGTCTCAAGCAGCCAATGCATAATTTGTCCCACGAGAACTCCCAACAAGGGAATCAAGCGATAGTTAACTATTTCAATTCAACCTACGATCGCAAAGCATCAGATTCCCGAGGAATCCAACTAGTCTCATCTATTATATACTAAAACCTCACTGGTAGTTTTGCCTGCCAAATCGTACACAAGTTATCTCGTATGATTAGAAATAAACCGAACTACAGATTAGGGCAGGGCGGGAATGACACATATGTTGTTCCTGGAACTTACATTGTATTAGGGCAGGGCGGGAACAACTACGGCTTGCATGGGGTCGTCGGAGGCGAGGAGGACGGCGGTGCACGCGAGCTCATTGGAGGCGAGGAATATGGCGGCGTATGCAGGGTTGTCGGAGGCGAGGAGGACGGTGGCGCGCGCAAGGTCGTTAGAGGCCAGGATGAGAAGGCAGTGGCCTCTGAGAAAGAGAGGTTGGAGAATTGGCCTCGGCGCTCTCGAATTTATATGTGACACCATCAGTTCCAGTTTGTGTTTTCAACTGGGACTGATGCCTAATATCAGTACCGGTTGGTGTTTTCAACTGGGATTGATGCCTCACATCATTACCTGTTCGATACACCAACGATCTGAATCTGAACCTTGGCGAAGCCTAGGCACTATCGATCTGGGTTGGTGTATTCAACCAAGATCTTGATATCTATTTTTATTACTAGTCATTTATAAATTTCTTTTATAGTTTACTAGTTATTTATAAATTCCTTTTATAGTTTCTACAATTCAGCAATAATATTAATAATTCATATATTCTTTAGAATATTATTTTCCAACCATCTAGTATAAATTAAAATTATTAAAAATTATAAGAAATAAAATAATTTTTGCACTCTTATAATTCCATTGAAAATACTCTTTAAATCTCTAATGCCTTGAAACTATTGCTTCTTTGCTTAATAAAAATAATAAATCATACTTATTCCACACTAAAATGATTTTCAAAAAATAAAATAAGATTACTAGTCATTTATAAATTCCTTTTATAGTTTCTACAATTCAGCAATAATATTAAAAATTCATGTATTCTTTAGAATATTATTTTCCAACCATCTAGTATAAATTAAAATTATAAAAATTATAAGAAATAAAGTAATTTTTGCACTCTTATAATTCCATTGAAAATTTTCACCTTGTTATATAAATTCAATTATTGCTTCTTTGCTAATAAAAATAATAAATTATACTTATTCCACACTAAAATGATTTTCAAAAAATAAAATAAGGTTTTTAATCCAAATTTGGCATATAGGAGCTCAAATGGCTACTTTACAAATTTAGAACCATATAGGGGCAAATTTGGAAAGTGAATCCAAATCCGATATATAGGGGCTCAAATAGCTACTTTACAAATTTAGAAATATATTCATAATTCATACATGGGTTTATACAACACGGTTGGACTTATTTGCTAACATACTTTGCTTTTACAAGTGATCCTTCATTATGATCGCGTCGTACGTAGAGAGATTCCTCTGTATCATTCAAGACACTAATGTCTACGTCCACTGTGAAAGGAGACAGCTCCTCGAACTGATTATACTCTTCTTGGTCCGTGACACCCTCAACTTCGACAATCCTTCTTTCTTTTGGAAGAACCACGTGGCGCCTTAGCTGATCGCTACTGCTAGTCTTCTCCTTCTATTTTTATTTTCGGTAGACTTATCATTCTGCTTCTTGCTTTTAGTAGACCTGTCCTTCTGCTTTTTCGGTTTGCTATCCATGTCCATCACATAGAATACTTGTGTCACATCATTAGCGAGCATGAACGGTTCGTCCCTATTAGGGGTGAAAACGGGACGGATAATTCCCGCCCGATCCGGAGCCGGATCCGGGAAGCAAAACGGATATCGGGTCGGATTCGGATCCGGATCCGGATATTTGAAAACGGATACCGGATCGGATTCGGGTCGCCTACTATCCGGAAAATATGGGTCGGGAAACGGATATCGGGTATTCGGTAATTCGGATATCCGGATTGTCTCGTTCGGTCCCATACTCACCCGTCCCGTGAGAGCCCGAGTGCCATTTCTCCCATCCAGATCGGCCATCTCTCGAAGACTCAAACCGCTCCCAATTCCCGTCCAGATCAAAGACTCAGAGTCTGGCTCCCTTCCCCAACACCGGTGGCCGGCGCTCCCCACCCCCCGGCCGGCGGTCCCCAGTGGCCGACGCTCCCCTCCCTCGGCGCCATCTTCTCCCGGTCGGTGGCTCGGTGCTCCCACTCTGGCCCTCCCCCGACTGGCGGTCCCCAGCGGCTGGCGCTCCCCTCCCTCGGCGCCATCTTCTCCCGGTCGGCGCTCCTCTCGGCCCTCCCAGACAGGCGGTCCCGGTGGCGGCGCTCCCCTCCCTCGGTGGCTTCTTCCCCGATCGTGGCAGCGCTCCCCTCGTTTGAGGTTGAGCTAGATTGACCATTCATAGTTTTATTGATTTATATAATTGATTAGAAGTATCTTGACCGATAGTAATATGTTATGACTAGTCGGTGATGAATAATAAGGTATAGCTTTCCATACGAGGAGTTGAAATTACAGATGTCGACAAAGTAATCATGATGTGGCCTATAATATTGGCTTGGTTCATACTGTAGTTCTTAAAGTTAATTTCACAACAATAGTCAAGTCAAAGAACTTCAGAAAATTACTGCTAGAATTCAATCTTGTACCACAATACTTGGATGAGTTCCCCATTTTCTTTAGGTATATGAGAGAATACAGAAATTCGCTTCTCTATAGCCTGGACAAAGCAAAGCAAAGTTAATGGAAGACAATATTAAACTAATTACGGTTAAAACACACAGTCTCAAATGAGAATCTGATATGTGATAAATGGTAGATATCATGCAAGGCATGATGCATGGTTGGATAGTTTGACCGAGTATAGCCTATGGAACAAGAACAACAGGTTGTAGATACTCCTAATTAAAAGACTGTAACAATCTTGACTGGCAGATAATTTGCAGAAGATGAGTTTTTACTTTTCCCTTCTAAACCAAGAAAAGTAATCCTCCTGGCATATAGCAATACCGAAAAGGGTCCTTTGGATACCATTGTCACCTTAATTGTCAAACCGTAGGTGGATACCAAGCGATATGTAAGTGTCAAGAGAAAAAACAAAATAAGCGGGTTTAAGTAAGTAAAGAATTATGCATACAACATCATTTAAAACTGGTTCTCCAAAAACAAGGGCATAGAGGTTCACATCGGTACCAAGTTCTGTAATTCCATGAACAATGTGCAATTGTTTCATTTAAGATAGCGATAATTAGATATGCACATATTAATTAGTATATGAAGAGATGGCGAAACACGAAATATAGACAACACGGTGCTAAAATTGAATCCGGATGAGTAAGATGCGATCAAGTAAAACATGACAAACTTCCCAAGAAGTAATTAAGAAACAAAATCAGCATATAGTAAAGGATATAATATGATACCCTGAGTATATGAACACATCAAAACTAAAAATTGAAGCAAAAGGTCCTGCTATATTGCATTAGTACAGTTACTATGAATAGAGACTTTTATTCATGTCTCATTGTGATATTTACACTTATACTACTAATTGATATATGTGTGAACGGTTCTGCTAAACTCTATATTAGACAATAGATTTGAATTATTCTCATGTATTCGTGTGGTTTGATTCAACATATATTACTTTATGTATGCGTGCATTATCCGTTTCCGAATTATCCGTTCCCGATCCGAATCCGTCATATATCCGACACGTATCCGTATCCTAAATTATCCGGATTCGTATCCGGATCCGGCTAGCCCGTATCCGGTTCCGAATCCGGAAAAAAATATGGGTTAGGACACGGGAAGAGCAATATCCGACCGTATCCGACCCGTTTTCACCCCTAGTCCCTATAGGCCACTTGCTTGAGGTCCATGGTTGTCATATCGTCCTCGTCGATCTCCATGGATGTTAGTTTGACCCATTGGCACCGAAACTGAGGGACTTTCAAAGGTCCATATTCGAGCTCTCAGATCTCCTCTATGAAACCATTGTAGGTGTCTATCTTTCCATTTTTGTCCAAGGCATCTATACGGATGCCGCTGTTTTAGTTGATGCTCTTGCTATCCTAAGCTATCGTGTAAAATATGTACCCATTTATCTCATACCCTTGGAATGATACGATTGTCGTGGATGGTCCCCGAGCCAAGAGTTTCAACTGTTCATCGTCTGTTTGGTTGCCTAATAGTTACTTTTGTAACCAACAGCCGAAATGATCCATTTGCTCGACTGCGATCCACTTATCTGACTTCTCTGCGTATTGGTCGCGTAGACTCATCTCGTGATCATAGATATACGAAGCCACTATAGTTGCTTGTTTCAATACTGTGAAATGTGATTATTTAAATGAAAATAGATCGTCGCTATAGGATTCTTTTCTCCTTAGAGTCCCTTTTCCTCGTAGCCTCCCCTCATGGTATGATACAGGGACGCCAATCGGATTTAGATCATCAATGTAATTAACACAAAACTCAATCACCTCCTCTGTGCCAACACCCTGCAAAATGCAGCCTTCTGGGCGAAACCGGTTATGAACATACTTCTT
Organism: Guadua angustifolia; assembly: GCA_036346375.1. Classification (NCBI taxonomy): domain Eukaryota; kingdom Viridiplantae; phylum Streptophyta; class Magnoliopsida; order Poales; family Poaceae; genus Guadua; species Guadua angustifolia. Next base: position 20,876,446 of record CM070519.1, read on the forward strand.
TAGGACACCCATGTACCTCTCGAAAGGGAACATATTGTGGAGGAACACAGGTCCGAGAATTTCTATCTCTTTAACAATGTGGACCATGAGATGGACCATAATATCAAATAAGGATGGAGGGAAGATCATCTCAAGGCTAACCAGACTATCGACCACGTCATCCTGCAGATTAGATACCATATTCGGCTCGATGACCTTCTGCGACACCGCGTTGAAGAACGAACACAACTTTATGATTGTCCCTCGTACCCAGTTCGGCAGAATACCTCTCACCGCCACTGGGAGCAACTGTGTTATCAACACGTGACAATTATGGGATTTCAGGTGTACGGTTTTATTCTCTTTCATGTTTATGAGTCTCCTTATGTTCGAGAAGTATCCAGAAGGGACCTTCACACTGTTCAAGAACTTAATCATGTTTTTTTCTCTTCCTTGCTCACAGAGTAGCTCGCAGGGTGGAGGTAATACTGTCCTTTCGCTCTCTTTTCTGGATGTAGGTCGTTCCTGAGTCCCAATAGCTGCAAGTCCTTTCGTGCTTGAAGTGTATCCTTTGATTTACCGTACATATCTAGGAAGCCTAGCAGGTTCACGCAGACATTCTTCACGATATGCATGAAGTCCAATGAGTGGCGGACTTCTAAGTCTTTCCAGTAAGGTAAGTCCCAAAATATTGACTTCTTCTTCCAAATGGGCTTCGTATGACCTTGTTCAGTCAGGACAGGTTTGCTACTAGAACCTTTTTCAAATACTACTTTCAGATCCTTTACCAAAAAAAATACAAGTGTCCCACTGCGATGCAGGGGCTTCTTACGTTTCTCTTCTCTTCTATCAAAATTCTCACCCTTCCTCCGTAACGGGTCCTTCGTATGGAGGAACCTACGGTGGCCCACGTACACAACCTTTCGAGAGTTTTTTCAAGTACCTGCTGTCCGTATCCTCTAAGTAGTGGATGTAGGCTTTATATCCTTTGATAGATAGGCCTAATAGGTTATCAAGTGCAGGCTAGTCGTTGATGGTTACGAATAGCAATGCATGTAGAGCGAAGTGCTCTTTTTCATACTCATCCCATACATGTACACCATCGTTCCACAGCTGTCGGCGTATTCCACCTGACAGGCCCGAGTCTACAGACCGGGTTTGGTTCAGTAGGAGGGCGTCCTCGCGGCTGGCAAACCCTAACGAGTGAAAACCCTAATGACTCCCACACGAAGGACTCCGGAGCCTATGAACTAAGATGACACAAAGATTTTTACCCGAGTTGGGCCCCTCCACGGGGTAATAGCCTTACGTCCTGCTAGATCTTTTATAGAGTGTTTGAAGCTAGTCTGAGCTTTCTGTGTTACAAGTTCTTCCTTTAGTTCTATCGCTGAACTCTTGATTGATCGCCCCTTTCCCATGCCTTTGGAGGCCCTTATATAGGCCAGGCTAGCGGGGTAGGTAAAGGGGGTCATCATCTTGATCTTCATACATTTATTACCCCTCCCGTCTTTGTCTGTTCCTCCGGCCTCATTAAATGCCGACTCATGGCTTCCCGGTCCGCTGGTATGTGACCCTTTGTGGCGGGTAGGTGAGGCGTCGAGAGAATGGGCTTGTGCAGTAAATCCTCACGGTCGATAGATCGACATAGCGAACTGCCTCTGGCGAGGTACGATAGGGAAGGAGACTTGAGGTGAAGCCACCCGCTCCACCTTTTGCCTTGCGGCCAGAGAAGCGGGCGTCCTCGCCCTCGGCTCGCCCAACGCCACGTGGGCGGCACTTGGTGACAGGCGTGCTCGCCGCCGACCGCCAAAGCCGCCACATGGGCCGGGCGTCGGGCGAGAAGGCGTCTTCGCCCACTGCTCGCCCGAACGCCACGTGGTGGCACTGGCCGGCGGGTGTGCTCGCCGCCGATTAAGCCGCCACATGGGCTGGCGCCGGCGGCAGGCGTGCTCGCCCACCTTTCGCTGAACGCCACGTGGGCCGACACTGGCGGTGAGGCGTGATCGCTCGCCGATTGCCGAGCCGCCACGTGGGGTTTGTGTGCGCGCGGCGGCGTCTTCGCCCACTGCTTCGCCCGAACGCCCGTGGGCCGACACAGGCGGCGGGCATGATCGCCGCGTGTCGCCCGGTACGCCACGTGGAATTTGGCGCCGGTGGCGAGCGTGCTCGCCCACTGCTTTCGCCCGGCGCTTCGTGGGCGACACTGGCGGCGGGCGTGATCGCCCGCCCGCTGCCGAGCCGCCATGTGGGTTAGGCGCCGAAGCGGCGGGCGTGCTTCGCCCACCGCGCCGGACGCTTCGTGGTGACACACGCGATGGGGCATGCTCGCCCACCCGCTGCCGAAGCCGCCATGCGGACCGCTTTTGTCTTGCGGAGAGGTACCCAGCGTAAGTACGCGATAGTAGCCGGGCCGCCACAGAACGCAGCGCGAGATCCTTTTGAGGCCTTCATTAAATGTCGGTGCGTTCTTGGGCGGGGCCACCACTCATGAGGATACGACCGCCTCGGTTCCCTCCCGTATCCGCCAATTTTTCTTGGGACCCGAAATGGCGCACGATATTGTCTCTTCGCGAACCGTCGGTGAGGGTGCCGTGCATATATAGATACATCTGTACCAAGCGGTTTACGCCTTCTGCTTTCTTGCGCACTTCAACTTTCGCTTCTTCGTCTTCCTTGCTCAAAGTCTTTACCTTCCCTGCCTTCATGGCGCCTTCGATCCCTGCTTCCACCGTTGATGCTGCCACGGTGGCGAGGATCTCCCACATCGCACCGGAGGGCGCCTTCCGTTTTCGAACGGGGACCCCACGCCGCGGTGCCTCTCCGATGAAATTCTCATCCACGTCTGGGCGATGATGGCAGGTCTGGTCCCACCATTCTCCGACTTCTTCCTCACCGTCCTCCATTTTTATGAAATCCACCACCTTCACCTCACCCCCAACTCCATCGTCTTCCTTTCCATCTTCGCACACCTCTGTGAAATGTTCATAGGGGTGATGCCGAATCTTCCTCTCTTCTGCTATTTCTTCCTTTGCGCGCTCTACCGGCCAGCGGGTAGTGAGGAGTTGCTATTTCCGCCTCTGGGGCGGATTGGCCTCCCTACATTGCCTTCGGCCAGTCTAGCGGAAGGCATGGCGCGGCGAATGGTCAGACATCTGCGATAGACAATGGAGTTGACCTACAGGGGTGCCCTCAAAGGCGGCGGAGGCCTCTGGCCGGAACTTCGCCGGTCGAGGAGACGGCAGAGCTCCTCGCAATGGCGGCCCGCATCAACAGACTGTGGGACGCTGGATTAACTAGGGCGCTGGTGGTCCGGGACTTCGTGACCCGGAGAATCAGCCCCCTTCGCCGACGTGTCCGTCCTGCATGGCAGTACACAGGCGACGGTGACATAACGCGCACGTACCTTGGCCGTAAGTTTTCACTTTCCTTTGGCTTTTTTCGCATACATGCTTCTTTCTGCGGCTCCCTACCAACAGGAAGTCTTTCTTTATCCTTTGCCAGGTGCGGGAAACCTGGAGGGGCAAGTCATTAGCAGATGGCTTGCCGGATTGATGCCGCCGATTCCAAGCGGCTTGGATTTTCCAGCAGCGGCCCGGCCGCTCGCCGACTTGGAGTCCGCGGAGCGCCTGCGGATCGTCAGGCAGCTCCCGCCGATGGACTCCACTGGACCCGCCGTGGTGCCAGCCTGCGGCCCGCTGGTGATCAAGGGAACGACCACCGCCTGAGATAGGGCCGCAGGCAAGCGGCCACTCGCCTCGTACGCCACGGGCCTGGACCCAAGAAGGTCCACGCCACGGACAATACTTCCACCGCCGCTAGCCCTGACACGGCGGCACCTTCGCAAGGGGCGGAGGCACAGGCCGCCCCAACCACAATTTCGTCACAAGAGGCGCCGCCTCCTGCGGCGCCAGCTCCATCGCCTTCACCAGTCCCTTCTCCTCCGACGCCGACCCTGACTACTACGGCGCGGCACCCTCGACCACGAGGCCCATGCCACGCTCAGCGGGTGGACTTACGCTCCGCGAGCGCCAACGAGGTGGCGCCAAGGGCGACCCCTCAAGATGCCCCAGGGGCGCAGACATCTCCTGCGACCACTGGGGCGGCGGAAACTTCCGCCCAGGTGCCTACGGCCGCCACCGCTAAGAGGGTCGAGGAGGGCGACCCCAGCACCAGCGCCTCCAGCCACCTCGCCCCTCACACCGCCACAGCCCCCGCCGCGCACTTCGTCGAGCTCTTCACCGACCTTGGTGAAATACACGCCTCGCTGGGCGCCGTCCTTGCCACAGCCGCCGAGCATGAAACTCGAATAACCAGCGGTTGGCGTTAGTGAGCAGCGGTGGCGAAGCGAGAGAAGGCGAGGCGGCAGAGGCGGCATTGGCGCAGGAAAGGACCAACGCGGCCGCCATGCAGCTACGGGCGGAGAGGGCCGAAGCGGCGCTGAAGCAATCGGAATACGAGTCCTCCCGCCTGCGGCACAATCTCGCCATCGTGCTCAAGAAGGCCTTCCAGCGCACGAAGAGGTGCCTGGAGCCCTTGGGGGTGGCTCTAAATGTGCCCCTGGAAGACTCCGCCTTGCAGTTCGCCCATGCGACCAACCAGGCTGCAGAGGCACTCCGGGGGCTACCCGCTGCCCTGGCCGCCCGCTCTGCCAGAGATGGGCGAAAAGTCGCGATCATGACCGCGACGCATGTGCTCGCCTGCTACACCAGCCGCGTTCCCACCTTTGACCCAATGGTCGCGGCGGCCGGCATTGAAGGGGCCTTGGCCTTGAGGCCTTGCTTGTGCAATGGCTTGAACATGTGGTCGGGCTGCTGCAGGTGGAATAGCCGATCATGGACATCTCCACCCCTCTGGCGGAGGAAGAAGAGGGCACCGGCGACCTTGACTTTGGCTCCAACTGAAGGGCTGGGCAGCCACTTCGCTTCTTTTGCTTCTCTCTTCTTTTCTTATTTTGATCTGCCTCCCTGTGTGCACAAACATCTGGACAAATCTTAGCGTAATGGATGCTTTACTCGTTTTACCTGTGTGCTTGTTTACTTTGCTTGATTGATTTTGTTTGTTAGAGCTGCTAGGCGACCAGCCTTGAATTTAGCCATAATGCCAAGTAAACTCTCGAGTTTAGGGCAATATTCGAGCTCCTTCTCGGTCATGCGGCAGCTACAAATGCAAGCATAAACCACGCAAATTCTGCGGGACTTAGGTAAAATGACCTTAATCTGGCGATTCACGCTAAACGCAAACGTACCTTAGCGTTAAGTTTTATGCAAGATTGTCGCTGGTTCAAATCCCTCCGGAACTTAGATCACGATGATCTCACGGAACCGTCTGCTTGCGGTGCGGCGAAACAACAAGTTTCGGAGTGTTTTAAGGCCGACGGTGATGACCAGCGGTGCTTCAAGGAGCCAACCCGGCGTGAGAGCGTGTTATCTTGTGCCCAACTCGCTCCGGTCACTTGCCCTTGCGGGACGCTAACACTTAGCACTTTTCCTTTTATTATCAAGGGCGTTGGTTTACGATGCGCGACAATCACGCATAGCAGTCCACCTTAGTGCATGCACGTAAGGAAACGGCCAAAAATGCGGCACGAAGCACTTATCTTGCTTATATCTTTGCTTGGCGACCGACCTCAAGCATCGAGCGGCCAGACTGGCGTGGCGACCGACCCCAAGCGCCTGGGCGACCAGCTCTGAGCGTCGGGCGACCAGCCCCCAAGCATCCGGGCGACACGCGGAGATGCTCGAGCTTTTCGTGAAGTAGACTGACACTTCTATGCTTAGCCTGCGTGCGCACACAACTACCAGAAGGATGAGTAGGCGCTAGGCAGGGCATACGCAAGGTAGACCCAAATAATGTAAGTCCCTGCATGGGATAGTCTGGTCCGCTCTCTTTGGTTTCTAAGTCCTTGTGACCCTCCGGAATCGAACTCTATGCCTTTGTGTGTCAAAGCGGCGGGCTCCCGGGAGAGTACAGGGCCAATGGTGCTCGCGTGGCGACAGCGGTGCTTCAAAGACCAACTTAGAGGTGTGCGAGCAGCGTTTGAGCACCGTGCCTTCTTCCCCGATCGCCGTCCTTGTCGGAACCACAGGCGCGAGTGTCGCCACGGATCACCAAGAAATTAGCAAACATATGGGACCAACGACACTCATGCGAAAAAATTGCCACTCAGGGCGTAGAAAGGGACAAAAATGGCAAAGCAAAAAGCATTCTAGGCAACAACTTTACTAACCGCCAGTGGCGCCGTCGGTGGGGAAGACTTACCTCGAGGTGATTTAAAGCGAACCAGGTGGTACTTAAATTCCTTCATGGATAGAACTTCGCAACAACTCAATGTTGTAGGAATTCGCCGATTCTTAACCGTCCTCGTTACAACCGGACCGCCGGGTCAAGATCTGAAACCACCTTAAAGGGGCCCTCCCAGGAGACAACATGCAACCCGGCATGCGTCTGGTCTGCGCAAGACTAGGTCGCCTTGCCGGTGTTCTCTCGGAGACCGGGTGGCATGGTACCGCTGAGGCTTTCGCGTCACGGGCGGCCGAAGGTGGCTCGATCACGCACTTCCTCCAAGAGGTTGACTTCTTCTCATGGGAGATCTTCTTGGCCTTCCTCGTTGAACAACGAGGCAGCGGAGAACCGGCGGCGGCTCGAGAGGGAAACGACTTCCGCCCGTACACGGGAAGAAAGGCGTCTCGATGATGCCTTGGGCGTGGTGTGAAGCGACCACAGCACAGCCGGGAGCTCCTCCGTCCATCGCGCCCCCCGCTTGTGGAGCCGATCAAACGCCCTCGTCTTGAGGCCCTTCAACACCAGCGCGTTGGCGCGTTCTGCTTGACCATTACTCTTGGGGTGGGCCACAGAAGTGAAGCATACTTTGGTGCCCATTTCGTTGCAGAACTCCAGAAAAGTCGCGCTGGTGAATTGAGTTCCGTTGTCAGTGATGATGCGGTTGGCGACTTCAAAGCGGGTGAAGATCCCATGCATGAATTTTATAGCAGCGGCAGTCGTGATGGCGCGCACCGCTTCGGCTTCAACCCACTTGGTGAACTTTTCAATGGCGACAAAGAGATGGGTGGAGCCCCAGGCGTTTCATGAGAGCGGGCCGGGATATCCGGCCCCGGATCAAAGCGGCGGAGAGGCGGGATGGTTTGCGAGCTTGGGCTGGTCGGTGGATCTGCTGGCGAAGCCGACAAACCGCATTTCCTCACCGGCTTCGTAAGCATCACGGAGGCGATGGCCAATAAAACCCTTGGCGAAATGCTTTCTGGACTAGCGTTAGGCGGACATATGGCTCCCACACATGCCTCGGGGATATCGAGAGCGGTTGCTCCCTCTTCGAGTGATGCACTTGATGGAATTCGATTACGCTCTGGCGATATAGGTCCCCACCTACGAGTATAGCACTTGGCCTTGCGTGCAATCTTCTCGGTGAGGCATCATCGTCGGGATCACTTGGTCACGCGGAAGGCTAGGATAGGATCCATCCTTGACCTTCTGGCCAAGCATAGTGAACACTCGGTGCTCGCCGGGTACTTGTTGGCCGAGCTTTTTCCACTGTCTTTGCATCGGCCACCGCCTCCCCCTCCGGACACGGGGTGGCGAACCTGTTGCCTTCCTTCCACTGAGCTGGAGGCCACGCAATGCAGCGCCGACTTCCCCACAGAGGAGAGATCAGCAGGCCATGCCGTCGTCCCCACTGAATCGAGGCAAATGCAGCGACACCATCCTCCCCACCCGAACTGGGGGCTGCGATGGACAGTCGCGATAGTCTTTCTTCGAAGACCCCGACCGGAATAGAAGCTCTTGAGGACGCAAGCTGTGAAAGCCCGTCCGCAAGGTGGTTGTCGCACCGAGGGATATGAACATACCCCAATCCTTCAAAGTGGCGCTCCATTTTTCGAACCTTCGCCAGGTACGCCGCCATGGTGGGGTCAGAACACTAGAACTCCTTCCGTGCTTGGTTGATGACTAGCAAGGAGTCACCCCTGACTTGGAGACGCCGGATACCCAGTGGCGATACGTCATAACCACAGTGAGCCCTCATATTCAGCTATGTTGTTTGTGGCCTTGAAGTCGAGGGCGACCACATACTGGAGGGTGTCACCGGTCGGGGAGACCAGGACAACCCCAGCCACCGCACCTTCCAGCCTGAATGAGCCATCGAATAATAAGGTCCAGGGAGAAGGCGCGGGTGCTTCTTCGGCTGAGTGGCGGGAGTCCACTCAGCGACGAACTCCGACCACCGGCTCTTGATGGCGGTAAGAAATACAAATTTTAGGTTGAACTCCTCGGTTCCACCAACCACTTATGTCTGACTTACGCTTCACGGTTGTGGAGAATTTCTCGCAGAGGGTAGGCCGTGACCCGCGGTGATTTCGCCCTTGGAAATAATGCATGACTTCTGGATGCCACCAAGGCGGCATCTGACATTTTACGAGCTGCGGTGCACGAGTCTCCGCTTCATGCAACACCTTCTCGATGTAGTAAACCGGCTTCGGGCGCCTTCCCTCTCCTCAACCGATGCTGCGCTCACCACCTCGGGAGTGGCAAGCAATGTCTGAGAACAGCGGCTGCCTGCTGCAGGGAGACCGACAGGGAGAGGTGAGGTATTGCTTCAAGTCTTCAAATGCCTTCTGTGCCTCATCTGTCCACTCAAACTGGTTAGTCTTCTTCAATAGCTTGAACAGAGGCAAGCTTCTCTCTCCCAACCGGGCGATGAACCGCCCCAGGGAGGCCAGGCGACCGGCCAGGCATTGGACCTATTTGAGTCGCACTGGCGGCTTCATGTGCTCGATGGCCACTATCTTGTCAGGATTGGCTTCAATGCCTCGGTTGGACACCAGGAAACCCAGCAGCTTGCCAGAGGGCACAACAAACACACATTTTTCAGGGTTGAGCTTCAGGCAATTCTTCTGGAGGTTAGCAAAGGTTTCCTCCAGGTCTTGGATTAGTTCTTCGCTCTTTTTAACCTTCACAACTAAATCGTCAATGTAGACCTCAAGATTTCGCCCTATCTATGGGCGGAAAGTGATGTGCATGGCACGTTGATAAGTAGAACCAGCATTCTTTAAACCAAAAGCCATTCTAACATAACAATAAACACCCGTAGGGGTTACAAAAGCATTCTTCTCTTCATCTCTTACCACCATGCTAATCTGGTGGTATCCAGAATATGTATCCAGAAAGCACAGCAGCTCGCACCCGGCCGTGGAGTCAAGAATGAGGTCGACTCGCGGCAGGGGGGAAGGGTCCTTCGGGCAGGCCTTGTTGAGGTCGGTGAAGTCGACACACATGTGCCATCTCCCATTGGACTTCTTGACAAGCACAGGGTTGGCAAGCCACTCTGGGTGAGAGACCTCCCTAACTATCCCTGCGCGCAGTAGCTTCTCTACCTCCTCCCGAATGGCATCTTGCCGCTCTGGTGCCTGCCTCCGGACCTTTTGCCGGACTGGGCGCACCTCGGGGAGCGTTGCCAATCGGTGCTCGATCACCTCCCTGGGGACCCCAGTCATGTCGGACGGTTGCCAGGCAAACACGTCGGAGTTGGACTGGAGGAAGGTGACGAGCGCGTCTTCCTATTTGGCGCTGAGGCTGGTGCCAATGTTGACGGTCTTTCGGGGCTCGCCCTTACTCAGGGCGACCACCTTAACCTCACCAGCAGAGCCAGGTGAGGCACGGGTCCGGGCCTGAGGGGCTCTCGAGCTGCTGGCGTCGGCACGCCCGACGCAGGTGGCGCCGCCAGTCCCATACCTTGTGGCGGCATAAGGCCTCGACACATCCACAGATTGTAATGGGGCAGCGGGTTCCAGCATCTTCACCACCATGTAGGCATAGTGGGTTGCCGCCATGAACTTGACCAACGCCGGTTGGCCAAGCAAGGCATTGTAGGGGAGGTCGAAATTAGTGACCTCGAAGTCCACCATCTCTGTGCGGTAATTGTCTCTCTCCCAAGAAGGTATTGGGGCGACGACCAAAGGGATCAAACCAGCCTCAGGGGCTACCTCGAAGAAAGGAGCAGGGCCGACGAGATCTGCTGCGGGATCTGGAGCACCGGGAATGCGAAGAGGACGGAGAGGTTGATGGAAATCCTCAGATCCACCGGCTACGCCCAATAGTACATTCCGGATCGTGGGCGACACCACGATCGGGAGATGCCCTAGGCCGGTGGTGCTTTCAGGGTGGTCGGCCCGACTGAAAGTGATCATCTCCTCCGACCATTTCAGCATCCGACCCGCCCCTGAGCTCGACGCTGCGGCGCACACTTCCCTCTTCAGCCGTTTATACGCGGCATTGGAGGAAAAGGTGGATGAACCACCGTGGATGTATGCCACAGCGTGATCCGCTTTCTTTGGAAGGCCAGTGAGCGAGTCTTCATCTTGGTCGCCGTAAATCGAGCGCGTTCCTTGAGCCGCTGCTCCACCATTTTGCTCACGACCCGACAGCCGTCCAGGTCATGAGTGTTGGTCCGATGGATCGGGCAATAAAGCTCGCCCTCCTTTTGCTTTCCATGGCGGTCGTCGTCGCCGGTCCTGGGCGGTTCGCGCTTCCATGGCGCGGGGTCTCCTCGATCGCGTTGATGGCCAAGACCGCTGGTCTCTCTGCGTCACGCTTAGGTGCCTTCTTGCTTGCATGGCGGAACCGCCGAGTTACGGCCGTCCTTGTCCGGCCACCCTTGGGGCGAGACGGCCTCAACGCGCTGAAGCGCACTTATGTCGCGAGGAGAAGAGCTCGGAGGTGGTGCTGATGGTGCGGGTGGCCATCTTCTCTTTCATCTTACGGTCTCGAAAGGCGATGACAACCGATTGTTCCGAAATGTGGGGGATCGTGTTGCGGCAGTGGCAAAACCGTCAGATGAAGTCGCGCAACGACTCCCCCTTCTCCTGCTCCAGGGCGTGGAGGTCGTCCTCCACACCCGGCTATGCAAATGATCCTTGAAAGTTGGTGACGAAGAGGCCGCACTACTCCTTCCACGAGTGCACCGACCCTCGAGGGAGGTTTAACAGCTAGGAGCAGGCAGAGCCCATCAAGGCCGTTGGGAGGTAATTGTCCATGATCTTTTCAGACCCGCCAGCTGCTCGCACCACCGTAGTATAGATTTGCAGGAATTCCTCAAGGTTGGTGGTGCCATCGTACTTCTCAATGGATGCTGGGCGAAACCTGTCGGGTCACGCCACACGGCGCAGCCGCCGGGAGAAAGCTTGGCACCCAACGCCATAAAAGGAGCCCAGCTGCTCATCGGAGGCCTGGTCCAGACACCGTTCCCGAGAGCGCGGGGCCTGGCTCCCCATAGAGCCGGAGGAGTGAACCTCCTCCTTGGTTCGAGAGTGAGAGTCAAGGGAAGGGCTCTCACCATCAGAGGCTATCTGCTTCCCGCGGCAGCGCTCCTGGACCAGGTGGCGCGGCAAGCGACCACGGAGGTCATCACCGCGCCACCGCCGGCCACATCATCGGCGCGCTTCCCTTCTTCGGATCCGGCCCGCTGGCGAGCTATTTCGTTAGGCGGCTAGACGCCTAAGTGCGCTCAACATGCACCCGAACAGCGGTGTCTGAACGAGCGATGCCGGTCGGTCGGGGAGCCCTACCCGAAGCTAGGCCGCGTCCACGAGACCAGCGATGCTCCGCAGCCATGGGGTGGCCGGAGAATCTCCTGCGAGTTCCACCGGAGGGTGGTCCAAGAGGAGGCAAACCGCATGCGAGTTACGGCGAGGTGGGCTGCCTCCATGGCGGCCGACGTCGCGCGAGTGCTCTGCCGCTTCAAGAACAACGCTGCCACCTGCGGCGGGTGAGATGATCCTTCGTCCGACGAGGCTGGGGGGCGCCACAGGCGGCGCTTCGCCCGCCGCTTCTTGACGTTGAGAACCCGCCATCTCCAGATGCACGGGCTTGCTTCCAAGCAAATGATACCGAAGTTCACCGGGGAGTTGGCCGGGAGAACCAACCACTAGCCCCCCTACCTGGCGCGCCCCTGTTGGCATATTCCACCAGACAGGCCGAGTCTCTGAGCCGGGTTTGGTTCGATAGGAGGCGTCCTCATGGTGGCAAACCCTAACGAGTGAAAACCCTAATGACTCCCACACGAAGGACTCCGGAGCTTATGAACTAAGATGACACAAAGATTTTTTACCCAGGTTCAGGCCCCCTCCACCAGGGTAATAGCCTTACGTCCTGCTAGATCTTTTATAGAGTGTTTGAAGCTAGTACAGAGCTTTCAGGTTACAAGTTCTTCCTTTAGTTCTATCGCTGAACTCTTGATCGATCGCCCCCCTTTCCCATGCACTAGAGGGCCCTTATATAGGCCAGGCTAACGGGGGTAGGTAAAAGGGGGGTCATCATGCTGATCTTCATACATTTATTACCCCTCCGCGTGTTGTCCCGTTCCTCCAGCCTCATTAAATGCCGACGCATGGCTTCGCCCGGTCCGCCCGGTATGTGACCCCTTTGTGATGGGTAGATGAGAAGCGTCAGAGGAATGGGCTTATGTAATCCTCCCGATCGATAGATCGACACATCGAACTGCCTCTGGCGAGAATGCGATAGGGAAGGAGACTTCGAGGTGAAGCCACCCCGCTCTACCTTTTTGCCTTGCGGCGGGTCCAGCAGGGTGTCCTCACCCTCCGACTCGCCCGAACGCCATGTGGGCGGCTGGCGGCGTGCGTCTTCGCCGCCCGACTACCGGGCAAATCCGTGGGTGGTAGCCAGCGGCGGCGTGCTCGCCCACCTACTCACCGAGCGCCACGTGGGCGGCTTTGTTGGCGGCGTGCTTTCCGCTTATGCGCCAAGCCGCCCGTGGGGCTTTGGCGGCGAGGGCGAAAGCGGGCGTGCCAACACTGCGCCGAGCATGCCACGTGGGCGACACTGGCGGCGGGCGTGATCGCCCGCCGATTGTCGAGCCGCCACGTGGGTTGGGCGGCGGCGGCGGCGTGCTTCGCCCACCTACTCGCCCGACGCATACGTGGGCCTACTCGGCGGGCGGGCGTGATCGCCCGCCGACTACTGGTAGCCCGCGTGAGCTGGGCGCCGGCGGCGAGCGTCTTTCGCCCACGCCGCTTCGAATGTACGTGGGCGACACGGCCGTGAGCGTGATCGCCGCCCGGCTAGAAACGCCACAGTGGCGGCGGCGGCGTAGTGCTTTCGCCCACCTTTCGCCCGAAACGCTACATGGGCCGACACGGCGGTGGCGTGATCGCCCTCGCTGCCCGGTGCCACGTGAAATTGGGCGCCCGGCGAGCGGCGGCGTGCTCGCCCACCGCTTTCGCCCGAGCGTTCGTGGGCGACACAGCCGCGAGCGTGCTAGCCCACCCGCCTGCCAGGCCGCCATGCGGACCGCTTTTGTCGGCGGAGAGGTACCCAGTAGAAATCTGGCGACAACGGCGTTCGAGATCTTCAACCAACGGTTTGAGGTACACGTCGATGTCATTTCTAGGTTGCTTCGGGCCTTGGATAAGCAACGACATCATAATGTACTTCCGCTTCATACATAACCAAGGAGGTAGGTTGTAGATACAAAGAGTCACGAGCCAAGTGCTGTGACTGCTGCTCATCTCGTCGATTCCTATCCGTACTCAACTCAAACCTTATGTTTCTTGCATGCTCAGCAAAGTCCAGGTATTTTCTATCGACTTTCCTCCACTGGGAACCATCAGCGAGGTGCCTTAGCCTTCCGTTGTCCTTACATTCTTCTTTGTTCCAGCGCATCATCTGGGCATGCGCTTTGTTCACAAATAAACGCTTCAATTGGGGGATTATAGGGACAGGAGGTCTCTTCTTCTTACGCTGCCCCTCTACCTCACCTGGGTCATCATGCCTGGTCTTATACTGTGAAGTTTTGCACACCGGACAAGCTTCTAAATCCTCGTACTCATTGCGATAAAGGATACAATCGTTACGACATGCATGTATCTTCTGTACCTCCAATCACAAAGGGCAGACAACTTGTTTGGCGTCGTACGTAGTTTCAAGCAGTGTGTTCCCCTCTGAAAGTAACTTCTTTATGAGGCATAACAACTCATCAAATCCCTTATCAGACAATCCATTGGTCGTCTTTCATTGCATCAGTTCTAGTGTGGTACGTAACTTTTTATGGCCCTGTCGGCAGTTTGAGTACAACAGTGTTCAGTGGTCCTCCCATAGGCGCTGGAACTTTTTGTAATGTCTTTCATTGATGTATTCTCCCTCTCCATCCAGCAGCATCTGGTCTAGGTCATCATTGTCAAACTCCCCCAATGTATCTTCGAAAGAATAGTGTTGGCCAGCGTCCGGGATATTGTTGTTCGCCTCTTCTTCTTCACCGCCTTCCTGTATAATCTCTTCTTCACCGTGCTTGGTCCAATAGGTATAGTTTGACATGAAACCTCTTGCGAGCAAATGGAAGTGAAGGTGGCTGGATTTTGGCCATTCCTTTTCATTCTTACAGTCTATGCATGGACAGCATATGTATCCTAACGTTATGTATGCATTAGCCGCACGAAGAAAATCTTGCAAACCCTGCAAGAACTTCGGAGAGCGCCAGTCTATGTACATCCATCGCCGGTCCATCTACATTATGTTACATCAAGGTAACTGTTAGCTCATTTTCCGATAATGAATTATTGAACATTTTCCAAAATCCAAATTAAACTAATATTTTCTTTATTTAAAAATTATTTAAAATTTTAAGTGCATAAATTTAATTTTAGGTGAAATTTCTTTATAAAAGATAATATTTTTAAAATAGGCTGGGCGTAAGGACATTCGGCCGAACAATATAAACTACAGGCTCTGTAGTCTAACCATTCAAGGAAGCGGGGCCTTATGGCCTTGACTTACAAATTCACTTGCGGTTTACAAAGCGCCCGGCGGTTGGCGTGCGGTAGGGAGCCTCGCGTTGTCATCTCGGATCGCCGTCTTTCTTGATGGCCTCCTTCACTACCGCGCATACGTCAACATTGAGGGCCGGATCGCTTGGCTCCTCGACCGTCGCCACGCCGGCGGAGGCTTCACTTTCGTCCCGTCGGTCTCGAGACAGGCCCTCACGGGGAGCTGGATCGCCGCCCGGCATTTTCGGTAATCTCCGGCTCGAGGCCACCGTGTAGGCCCGCGAGCCGCTATGAGTGCGCCATTCCTGATGATGGCGCGCGCAAACTCACGTGGACGGGGACTCTGCCCCCCGTTCACTCACGTTTCGTGGCGATGACCGGCTACGCGCCGGCCTCCGTTCACGAGATCTTTGAAGACCCTCCGGATATGACTCCAGCTCGATGCGGAGGCGGTTCCGGCGAAATGTGCTCGTGAGTGCAATATGGCGTCAGCTGGCGACCTTCCGGCGAGCGGGTCGAACGCGATTCCGTCTCCGTGGCGATCGCGCGAGAGATCGCCAGGCACCAGCAAGTTGAAAGCTCTTACTCTCACCCTATTGGCCCCTGCGGCCAGGGAACCAAAAGGTGGTGAGCGAGCTTAGTCGCGAGCCGGAGCCGCCCAGATGCAGCCACCTCGCCCCCCCGCAAGTGGCTGGCGGCGCTTCATGGCGAGCCCGTCAGGTACATCAACGGCTAATGGAGGGCGGAAGCGCCCGTACTTCCCCATTTCGAGAATATCATTGCGGTGCGGTTTTGCTCGCGGCATCCCGAACCGAGCGAGCCGGGGGCCAAGGCGGCCTACGGAACCTCCGGTTTGGTAGAGCATGTCATTGTCTTGTACGCGTGCCTGACCGGGCTCGCGTCGATCGGTGCCCTTTTTAGGCGAGCAAAGTCGGGTTCACGGAACCCGGCCAAAACAGCAGCGGCGGCCGGATCGGCCCCAAGCCTCGTACACCGGCGCGGCGGCGCCAGCCAAAACACGACTACCCGACACCCTTGGCGCAAGAAAGAGGCCGGCAGTCGCGGCGGCGATCCTGGTCGGCAGCGGCAATGCCGGCGGCGTGACCGTAGCCTCGACCACGACGGTCGGGGCCACGGCGTTCCGCGGAGGATCGCAATGTCGACTTTCTGCCGGATTCCGGGCGCCGTCAACTGTCGCCAAATACGGGGGCCACGAACCACGGTGTGCGGCGAGGACTCTGCTACTTTCTTGGGCAGGCGTGAGCTATGGATGACCTTTTCATCATCGAGTATCTCGATTTATCTGGCGGACTCGGCTCGAGCACTGGCTCGATTACACCTGCCGACTCCGCCATAAGCGGGCGACACGAAAACATCTTCGTCGGCAATTTCGAGCACATACAAACGCCTGGAAACTCTTCAGGATCTGAAGAGCTGCAGCGGCTGAGCTGAGAGGCTCGGGATTACATCGGCGCTTCTTCGGCAATACAAGAGCTCCCGACATCGGCGGCGCCGGCGTCGTCGGGCGTTCATCTATGGCACCGCGTGCAAAGCCTTAGTGCCTGAGGTTGGGCTGCATCAAGCCCAAGACCGCAAAGAACTCTTGGGCGTCGCCACCAACCGCCTCTGGCGAGGAAATGTGGGGCCATCTTCGACAAAGGAAAGGCCAAGCAAGATCCGGTGCGGTGCCGGCAACACCCCAACCGCTCCGACAAGCGAGCGGAAAGGAAGCAGTCGCGAACCCGAGGTCGCTGCTGCGGATCGCATACTGTCAGCGGCGATCCCGACAAAGTGCCGACCGCCGAAGTTGATGGAGGCCGATGTCCGCTGCACGGGTACCTGTCAACACAAGTACAAGTTGTGAGACCACTGAGCGCCATCTTTCCGGAAACCCCACGCGGAATAAAGGAAAGAAAGCAAGATCCGACACCGAATCTCGGGGCCAAAGCGGGCGCCGAGTTCCGGAACCCGGCAAACGCCTCATGATCTTGGCGGGCGGCAAGCTCTGCCAGAACAAGCGCCCGGCTCAAACTTCGCATTCGCGAGGTGCATACCGTGGCGCCTGCCACGCCCTAAATTCCTCGTTGGTGGAATCCCGATCACCTTCCGGCCGTCTTGACCACCCGATCCGTCCTGACGAAGGTACCGGTTGTTGCCTGTTAATGGGGAAAGCGCTGTCGAGTGCTTATGGGCGGTAGCGATAGCATCAACATCTTATGCGTTGATACTCTCGGCGCCATAGGGATCCCTCGCAGCGTCTCCGTAAAACAAAGTAGCCCTTCCATAGCGTCATCCGGGCCAGACAGAGCCTATCCTATAACATCCCATTTTTGTTTTTCTTGCATTTTAGTGGTATTTTGAATTTCTGGAATTTATTTGGATTTATTTGGATTTATTTTGAATTAAACCATTTATCAACTTAATTAAATAATAGAAAAGTTAAAATAAAATTTTGCTAGAAATATTTTATTTAGTCACAAATGTCCTAAAATATTTTTGAGAATTTTTCGAATTTTTCGATATTTTTAATGCCCCAAATAAATTATTTTATTTTCGGAAATATTTTTAATCGGAAAAGGATTAAAAATCCGTGAAACGATCTTGGGTGAAATCTTTATGCGGCCCGTTCAAAACCCTACGGTAGCAGTTAGATCTCCATCAAAGGCCCACGTTGCGCCACGTCGACCAATCCTATTCACCGCCGGATTCCGCCGCCGCCGTGTAGGCCTCGGTCTCCGCGTTTTCACTTCGACGCCGAGGGAGCTATTTAATCTTGCCGCCACGGGTTGTGATCCCCACCTTGCGCCGCTTCGTCCGTACATTCCACGCCCGCCCGAGGCAGCCGCCTCGCCGCACGAGCTCGCCGAAGTTCCCGAAGTCACCCGCCGAGTTTCTTGCGCCGTTCGCGCCGCCGGTCACTCTCCGCCGTCGCCCGTGCCATCCCCGAACTCACCTCGTCGTGCCGCGCCGGAAGCATCACTTCTTCACTTGGAGGAAACTCGGAAGCGCCCGCGCGCATCGTCTTCCCGCTCCGGTGAAGCGGCGCCGCCGCACCGTCTCCGCGAGCCGAAACTTCCGTCCGTCCGTCGCGTCAGCGACCGAGCATTTCGCCCACGTCGCCCGCAAGCGATAAACCTCACCTTATAACCTCGGCAGTTAGATGCAAATCCGAGGCGTACGCGATGCTGCGTCGCCGTTCATGCGCGCGTATCGCGGCAACAGCGGACCCACCGCGTCGATGCGCCTTCATGCCCGCTAACGGCGTAATGTCGTGACAAAGGCGAGGTCTGCATGTCGACCCGCCGGGCGATGGCGTCATCTTGGCGTCCTTTGTGGGTCCATCTGTCGATGAGTCAATGATGACGTCATCTTGCGTCGGCACGAGGCCCGTCGGGGCTGGCGTCGGCAAAGGCAGCGTGTCACTCTCTGGTGATGACCGTGTCACCGATGACGCAATAATTAATTTTCGAAAAGAAAATATTTATTTAATTCGGTATATTGATTTTAAATATATTTTGAAACTTCAAATGCTTATAACTTTTGCGTTTTAACTCCGATTTGAGTGATTCCAATTTCTATAAATTTGTAAAATCAAGATCTTTCTGTTTATGAATTTTATTTGAATTTTAGGCTTGAGTTGCTCTCTGTTTTATTTATTTATTGCTATTTATTTGCGTTCTGGCGTATCGTTGAAGTGCGAAGGTTTCGAGGAGAAGTTACGACCGAGGAGCAAGTTCAGGAACCCGAACCAGACACTTTTTGAAGGCAAGTTGTGTTTGATCATGTTGAACCTATTAGAGCAAATTATTTTGATTTAAACTATTGCATGCTAATTTGATAGAAATGACTTTGAATAAGTTTGGGATTAGTTAAATGCCTAGTTCTTTGTATGCCACCTTGTCATATATAATTGTAGGCCATGAATCCTTTGTCACCCAGGTTATGAATTAATAGTTGGACATTAATAATTTGCCAACATGGGTTGAGTAGACCGAAGTAGTGTGCTTAGCCCTGCCACGTGGACATTTTGTGATTTTGGAACACCAAAGTAAATAATGACTTAATGAGATATGGAACACGTTTTGTGAATGAGACATGTGTTATTGAGTTGATGATGGCACGTGGTGCAATGGTAAAGAACCGGTGGGAAAATGATTTAGATGGGGGCAAATGGCAAGATTGTTTCGGTGGGCCAAGAGTGGCAATCAGGCGGTCGTTATTTGGTTTTTATTGGACATGAACATTTGAGTTACACTTGGTTAGTCTTGCCTCGGTCAACTAAGGACTTAACCTTGCGAGCATTTGAATGAGTCTCTCATCTGACCACAAGCTCCGTAATGGGGCGGGCTTAAATTTGAGTAAACCCAGGAAATCTATTCTTTGGTACTTGTCGTGGTGGTGTGAGGCCCAGAGAAGCGGAATGAGAACTCACATGGCGCAAGAGGGGGCCACAGGTGTGGTAACCGGTCCCTCGGTGTTGAAACCTTAGCGAGCGATCTTGAGTTTAGATGGAACTTGGAAAGGCTTCGTTACGGTTATTTGCCTTGGTGGTATTTGGTGTATCTTGTGGGTAAAGTGTATAACCTCTGCGAGTGTACAACCTATTGAATAGCCGTGCTCACGGTATTGAGCATCGCTTCGGTGATTACTGGTCAAGGGTTAGATTTTCATAAAATGAATTGTTTATGGAAAAATGCTTGGGTTAGTAATGAGGAACTTGACTTAGGATGGAAAAAGGATTTCTGATTGAAATGTTTGTGAAAGCTATTATTCTTACTCTTTGTTTCTTGCTTTGCAATCTATTCTTTATTAACCTTGAATCTTTGTGCAGCTCATGAACCATAGCCTATCCTTTGTACTAAGCCATGCATGTTGAATATTAGAATTGCATTACATGCATGACTTGTTGAGTGCTCAAAGTACTCACCCACAACAACACAACCAGTTGAAGAAGAAGCAAACCACCTTTCGGGAGGAGGTACGGGAGGAGCCGAACAAACTAGGGAAGCGAGCCCGGTCGATTACTGTGGCAAATTGGTTGGCGCCACAAGTTTATTTTATTTCATTGCATTTGAATATTTTAATAAGTCTTAGCCTGAGGCGTATCTTTGTAACTTGACCATAAGGTCGATCAACTAGTTTGAGTATTTAATCAAAGTACTTATTATTTCGTTGGTTATGGTATGATATGTACCAATGTTGAGATCGTGTGCACTAAGCGTGATCTGGACTAGTGCTGAATACCGGAGGTCGGATTTGCAAATTCGGGTCCCGAATATCCCTTCAGGCAGATCGACCTGCCCGTCACCTTGAGGAGCCGGATAACTCTCGTCTGAAACCCTCACCTTGAGGTTGTAGGGTTTCGGGCTCCTACGCGCCATTATGGGGGAGGCAGGTACTCGCCAAGTTTATGGCGATCCCCAACTACACTTATCTCAAGTTGAAGATCTGCAGGGGCGGGGAATCATCACAAGTGGCAGCGTCCTTCAGCTTCGCCTACAAGCTATGGCGCAGGAGTTGTGAGCTTCGCTTTCGGCGCTCATCGCGTCATTGAGCTCGAAACCCTCATAAAGAAACCCTCGAGTCGACCCAGGAGTCCAGTGAGGTCGGGACCGGGCTCCTTAAGTCCGCAAGAGACACCAAAGCGATCGTGGCCGACCTCGAGGATCCGACCAAGACCGTGCGGGCCTGGGGCCATGCTCCCGCCAAATAGGAAGGCGGCTCGTCGACTTCCTCCGCGCCTTGACAAAGATGTCTTCGCATGGAAGCCCTCAGACATACCGGGCATCCCCGAAGAATGAGAGCACTCCTTGAATGTCCGACTGGCTCGAGGGCGGTCGCTACTGATCTGCGCCGCTTGACGGCAGCGCAAAGATCATAGGAGGAGAAATCACCAAGCTTTTGGCGCGGGGTTTATAAAGTCGCCACCCAGGTGAACGCAACCTGTTCTTGTAAAAAGTCCAAGTCAAGGCAATGGAGGATGTGCGTTGACTATCTGAGCTTTGAACAAAGGCACATCCCAAGACCCTTTTCCATTGCCCGTGTCGACCAAGTAAATCGAAGACTCGTGGCGGGATCACGAATCCCTTCTTTTACGGATGCCTACTCGGGCTATCACGAGAATAGCGATGAAGAGTCCGACCATTTCGCCACCTCCTTCATCACTCCGTTCGGTCCATTTTGTTCACGTAACGATGCCTTTTGGGTTGAAGAAACGCGGTGCTACATACCAGCGATGTATGCAAGCGTGTTTTAGCGACCAGTCGGCCGTGACATCGAAGTAATATGTCGGCGACCTGCGTCGTCAAAAGCCGGGAAAGTGACGACTTAGTCGCCAGGCACAGGAAAAAGCTTTGCGAACCTCGGCGGTTCCGCATAAAACTCAACCCGAAGTGTGTCTTGAGGTCGGAACTTTCGGCTTCATCATCTCGTAGCGGAATTGAGGCCGATTGCGAAAGATCTCGGCGATCCTAAAG